>CM068375.1:246343055-246800141 GCA_034769895.1 Magicicada septendecula | reverse complement strand
CCTGGTCATATTAAAGTTTAAAGTTTTGAATAATTAAACGCTGTGTGTGCTGTGTGTGTGTGTGTGTGTGTGTGTGTGATATTTATTGTTATGTACATAGAAATGTTATTCTTAAGTATATGAGGGGGTACCCAAAAACCGGAATAGCGCTGCGATTGACGGAGCTTACGTAGTACGCGTTTCTCCCGCTAGGCGAGCGTAGCGCAACTCGTTCCAGTTCAGTGCCGTCATTGTTGTCACCTGGGAAGGGTTGTGTCCGGTCACAGTAATTCGTTTTTGTAAAGGCCAGTTTCGCTTGCTCCTCGTTTTTTTGTCATGGTGGATTTAAGTGAACAGCGCGGCTGCTGTGAAATTTTGCTTCCTGCTTGGGAAAAAACGCCGCAGAAACTGTTGTGATGTTGAAAAACAGCTTACAAGGATAGTGCTATGGGAAAAACTCAAGTGTAACCAATGGTTTTTCTCGTTTCAAAGAAGGTGAAATGTCAATGATGACAAACCTCGTTCTGGACATCCGTCAACTCCAGAATTGACAAAAATGTTGAAAAAGTTCATGCAATCGTGCTTGAAGACCGACAACGGACCATTGAAGAGATTAGTAAGTTATCTGAATAATTTGGAGCTCGGTTCAGCAAATTTTGTCAGAAGATCTTGGGGCTTGAGAAGGGTTACTGCAAATTTGTGCCTCAGGTCCATTTCAGTTGCGCCAGTTTTTAAGCAAAAAAACAACATGACTCCCTTGCCCCACGCCCCTTACTCACCTGACCTCACTCCGTGCGATTTCTTCTTGTTTCCGTGAATGAAGAGGGACATGAAAGGACAATGTTTTGACGACGTGGAAGTGATTAAAGAAAAAACGAGGCAGGAGCTGTCGGCCATAACAACAGACGAGTTTGAAAAAATGTTTCAGGAATGGGATCGCAGATCTGGACAAAATGTGTTAAGTGTAATGGAGAGTACTTTGAAGGTGATAAGGTTGTTTTGTAAAAAAAAATTAAATACATAGCTTTAAAAAAAAAATTTCCTGTTATATTTGGGTACCCCCTCGTATGGTGTAGGCCCTACACATTTTTATGCTTCTGTAAACCACTTCCATGTAGGATTAAATATATAAAAAATATGTCAGTACAATGACACAAAATTTTACAGTAAGACAGTAATGAGCTTATAATGCATATTGGCTGGAAGAAAGTGTTGTGATAATGTTATCAGAACAGATAAACCTCAATTCCCTTTCTTAGTTGTGATGTGGGTTTTAAGCAGGGTCTGTTTTGGTTTTTGTTTGCAAACCTAGATTAGTGTACATTATGTTGTATTGTTTATAGAAGATAATATTCACACACATTCATGTCTTTTGAGTTTACATATTATAGTCATGTTGTGCTAATGAATTGAAGTTAAGAGTCTGTAAGAACAATGTGTGACAGTGGTTCTTACTCATGAAGAGTGCCAGCCAATATATTAATTTCATATTTTATTTTTAATTCATCTTAACAGTATATTTAAATACAACTAAAGGCTCATAAATAAATGTTTATGTATTGTGCAGAGTTTCAGTGTCATTGTAGGTAAGACTGTATTATTTAACCTTTAAGATATATAACTAGGGCATTATGGCTAACGCTAACTCTTCTCCAAGACCACCTGTAATTCTCCTATCTGATGACGAGGTGCCCATTGGGGCTGGGTGAGCCCAAAATCCAGTTGGATGTTGTGAAAAATCAATTCATCCTGAAATGGATTTGATCTCATGGTCTCCTATTTTGAAAGCAAGTATCACATTTGAAGCATCCCGATGCCTGGAGTAGTATCATATGTATTCATTGTTAGTTCAAATTATTGATAGATTTTTTTCATATTTGAGGTCCGATAATTCATGTTATGAGTGTAATTAGAATACATAGTTTCATGTTAGTTCAGAAGTTGTAAACTACAAGATGGAGTTGTATGAGTGAACTAATAAGAAGTTGATTTTTTTTTAACATATAGGAAGTCAAGTATAATATAGTCATTGGAAGTAATTGTCATTAGTAGCATTTTATTAATACGAACAATTTTATAAATATTTTAAACATTGAATTTTATAGTTATGTTTCAAGTTAAGTCTTATTATATGGGTAAACTTTTAATAATAGCATGATTATGTACAAATGAAAAATAGCATCTGTAGGATTGGTTACTGTGCTTTTGAACAATGATGTACACAGTACAGTATTGATGACGAAAAATATTCAGTATAAATACTTTTCCTGTTTTCAGTTTCACATGAAATAGTTTTTTCATGTTTTCCAATACTGTATGCAGTTGGCATACCAACATTATATACAGTAAACCCTCGATTTAACGGACTAATTGGGGCTGAGGGGTGTCTGTTAAATCGCAAATTTTGTTTTTGAGGATATATTTAAATCAAATATGCCTATAATACTTGAAATTTTAATACTATTAATATCATGCAAATACCGTATTGTTTCAAATACAAGCCGCACTTTTTCTCCTAAAAACATGGTCACTAATTTGGCATGCGGCTTGCATTCGAGCGCTAACGAAATTCGAAGTTATACCTGACTTCTGTCGGGACGAACGCTTTTGGTATCTATGAGTTGTTTACTGCCTAAGCAACAGCAGTTTGCCTGGCTGTAGTTAACTCTGGCGTTATGATTTATGACAACAACCGAATGTTTTAACAGCAAACTTAAGAAACAATAGGAAGATAAAGTGTAAATGCGTGCGCACACGCGCGTGTTCGCACCCTTCTGTAGGCAGCAAGACAAAGGATGAGTAGAGGGGTGTGAGTAACATGTTTCTAAATAACGGGTAAACTACCAGTGTGGTTTTCTATTGTAACTGGGACAACATCGCTTATCTGTACTTTGTTTTCATTTGGCGTTTTTGTAGTGCGTTTGCGGTATGAGTGATATTGTGGAGACTGAAGGCACGCAGTCAAATCAAATTAAACTTAACCCGTACGATGCGAATTATAAATTAATTGTGATACAAAATGTAGAAAAAACATACAATCGCGAAGCCGCAAGGAAATTCGATATTGATGAATCCTGTATTCGACGATGGAGAAAACAGAAGGAACGACTTTTAAATGCAAATACTGCGTGACAAGCATTTGCGGGACCTCAGGTTGGGCGTTTTGTAGCAGTAGAGTCCAGCATCTGTTAATACATATGGCTTTTAAGAAGGCAAGGACTCCCTGACACTAGACATGTTTTAAAATAATTAAAAGCTTTAGAAATTGCAGAAGAATTAAAAGTTTCCGGTTTCAAAGCCAGCTTCGGGTGTAAAAGACGAATGATGCGGTGAAATGGATTTGCGCTTAAATGACGTACATCACTCGCGCTAAAACTACCGAGTGACTACGAAGAAAAACTCCTACAGTATCAGCGGTTTGTCATTCATTTACGCAAGAAGCATAATTATTCACTTGAACACATGGGAAATGCCGATGAAACGCCCGTATTTTTTATTTACGTATATTTACTGTGGACCAAAAGAGAACCAAATCTGTAACAGTAGAGATTACGGGAAATGAAAAGTTACGTGCCACTGTAATGCTTGCTGTATTAGCTGATGGACGAATATTTCACAGTGAAGTAAGATGCATATCAGTGTATATTGTTCAGTGTTAGTTGTCGTGATGTCTTCCACTGAACGTGTGCGACGCCTGCATCAACGACAACGCAAAGACAGGGATCGTGAAGAATTAAATGAGTTCTTGATGAATACTCCGTTCTTATCAAATACAATTGAAGATGAGAAAATTTGCGTGTTTCAAAACAAGAAACAAGAAGAAAAGAAACGAAAGAATAGCAATATCGCCAGAACTGGAGAGTCTGCAGTTTATGCACATTATACCGGTACGTTTCAAAAGCCTAAAAATCCGTTAAATCAAGGGTTTACTGTACTTTGGCAAAATGAGTCAAATTTTCCCCATTTTTATTTTTCAAGGGTAGTAGATTTCTCTACCAGATAATGTACAAGAAGTTTACACTGTTGTAACACTTTATCATTTTCTTGATCTGCACTGAAGTAATCAAACAACAAGGATCACTGTTCCATTTGAATTGATTACAAGATAGAATTTGGGAATCAGAACTTGAATAGAGGAAGAAATAGAGTAGAAACCATCTTCGTCTTTTTGTGTTAAATCAAATGTTTTCTCCTGAATTTCAAAAACATTCCAGTCCACTAGGCATTATGACATTACTACAGAACTCTAGATAATTTTGGGGGAACAAGATAAGGAATCACCCTTCGTATGATTGTTAGAATGTTTTACCTCATAGAGAGTATTTTTTAACCTTGTTGACTTCAGATGAATTCTCTATTGGTTACTCAGTAGGAAGGCATTGCTAAAATAGGATTCATTTATATTAAACTTAAAATTAATGTAATTTAATAGTGTTTTCTAATATCTCCAATATCTGTAAATATTAACAGTGGTGGAATATTTGTGTTTAAATGTAAAAGTTAATGTTTGGTATCACCAATTTAATTTTGAAATGCAACGAATCAGTCTTCAGGCTGATAATTTTAAAAGATAAAAAAAACAAAAAATACAGATATCAAAACACTAATCTGTCATTCTTATCGGAGACAATAGGTTAGTGTCTGTTATTTGTATTTTGTATGTTTCATAATTATCTGCCTGAAGGACTACTGATTCTGAGATAGCCGAAGCATTGCTTTTTAATCCTTTGGAGACTGACCTTATTACCGCTGGTACATGTGAAAATTCCAAGGCAGTTTTTGCCATTTTTGCATTGGCTATAAATTTTCTTCTTTCTCTGTTCACATATGATACACGCATAGGTGTGGAAAGGTTTTTTTCAGTCACAAATTGGTTGCACAAAATGCCATTTATTGTTATATATTAATTTGAATATAATATTCAACTGTTAATTGTTAGATAAAATTTGCATTCAATTTTTCCTCAAATTACAAAAAGAAAATTGTGGCTCTCCAAAAACACTACAGGCAGTGCACTCACAAATTGTACTAGTTATATGAGAAAATACATACTATGTCTGGAATACAAGGCAAGATATATTTGTATTCCACACTCTGCACCAACATAACCTAATTTTGGGTCATTAGATGTCTGTACACATGAGTAAAACTACTGACTAAAATCAGAATTGTCTTTTATTCAGTAAAATAGTCAATACTCTGATTGTCATTATTATTGTATGAAATAAAACCAACAAAATATAGTGATTGAGAACTTACCGATTTATAACAAAATAATATTTAATAAACATACACATCTTACACATCCCTTACCTGCATCGGGTCCCAGAGTCTTCACGTGAACTCGCAACCTATAAGTGATTTAGGGTTATATGTCGTAATAATTACTCTCATTTACTGTTAACTATTTCAATTTCATTTATTCTTTTTATTATTCTCTTTTTTATGGATCAATTACAAACATGCCTTCTCCTGCTCTATTCTCTTAAATTAACGGGACAGAATTAAGATGGGATAGCGACCTCATCTGACCAAAACAACAAACTTACATCTCTTACTTCTTATAATTTAATTAAATTATTTATTAAATTAATTAAAGGCAACCCAGCAATTTGCTCACACACACACACACAGTCACGTCTTTTATCCCCTTTATTTAACTTTAGCGCTTTTGTAAATTTTTTATATAGTGATTGGTATATGTTATTCTGTTACTTGACTGGCGGCGTCCCTGCAGACCACGTGTCACACTTATTACATTTTGGTTCACTTGTTTGCATCCAAAAGATATTGCACTGATTAAAATTTTGTTCAATGGCGGTTATTTGCTATCTCACTGTCGTTTCATGGTGTAATTAATACATTTTCACTCCTTCGGCTGGTCGGTATACATTGTTAAATGTATTTCAGGCGGACCGCGCGACCACACAACTGCTCGCGTTAGGTGTTATTAGCCGACTCCCTCCGATGCCAACGTTTTCAAGATGGCCAAAAACTACTGCCCGTGGCAACTTGCATTTTGATAGGCCCAGCGGGCGTCACGTGACATTTCATTAGCAACCACTAATTATTGGAAACTCGCTCTGGCTGACTAGCGAACCTCATATGTGACAATTCATCTGTGCGCGCGGGCGTACGCACGCTCTTTCACATTCCACAGCACCTGGAACTGGCGTATCTGGCCGAGCTAACAGACCCAACGTGCAAATGGGTGTTTCACAAGTGAACGCTGCTCTGAAATTGAAGCCTTGTCCGGGCAAGTCCCCGTCTTTACCATTTATTGTTTATTAAAAGAAAACCCCATAATTCTGTCCCGTTACATAATAGATGTGTAAAAAATATCTAAAAAAAGAAAACATAAATACTCATGCAACTTTGAAGTTTATTCAATTTTGTATACAGTAAAATTTGCAGTTATTTTTTTGGTAAAACACTTATAAAAGTACACTAAATAATCACAACAATATGTTTGTTAATTAAAAAGTACGTAAAAACAAAAATGTATGCCAAAAACAACGTGAAACACAAACTACCTGGAAATGAAACTATATCAGTACTGTTAGCATAATATTAAGTAACTGCCACAAATAATGTTGTTTTGTGGGTTTCATTATAAATTAATAATATTTATTATAGATCTGACCTATTTATATAACTAAGAATTGATTCTAGAAATAATTGTGCAATTTTAAATAATGTCCGATATATCAGGCATCAGACTGTTCTGACAAAACTTGACATGCAATACATCAGACACAGGTCCCCAAAATGTTAAAAATAAAATTATTGTTGATAAAAGTCTATTTTTCAGATTTTCATCTGGTCACAACTCTAGAAAGGAATAAATGTGATGTATGCCAAATATAATTAATTGTATGGTGATTTTACAAAGATTGAATTGCTATTGTGTAGTGTTGTGTTCATCTGTGTCAGGTGATGCCACATAAATTCAGCAAAACTCAGATCTAAAACAGCACCGACTCATTCACAGTAGCACGGACTCATTGCCAGAGTCAGTGAATCAAACTATAATGAATCTCAGAATGAATTAAGTCTGTTTATTATTATTTTTTTTACTTCTGTGTTCTCCAGGTGTGCATATACAGTGAGCATGTGCATCATATGATTTGTACAGTTGTCTGTTAATTTCCTGTACATTTATTCTCAAATTTTATTTGTAGGTTCGAGTAATTGATGCTACAAGGTATCGTAAGATTCATGAAGAGGTCATGAAAAAACTTGATAAGCTAGAGAATGAGTTCTTACCACAGGTGATGGTTGATAATACGGAAATAATTTTTGACACTCTGAGGTTTCTTGAACCGCAGTCAAAGGAACTGATAATTGCAAACACTGGACAGGTATGTACTCAAAACTATATTGAAAATTATGTATTTATTACTAATCTCTCTTAGTATTCATTATGAGATAACGTAGTTGATTAGCTTTGTAACAAGATCATATGATTAGCTTTATCATATTGTTATATAACATGGTGTACGTATCCGTTCAAGCCCCGCGATGGAGCGCCATATGTTATATAACGAGTATTCGGAGCCACGTGTTCGTATTTATTATGCCCCAAGTTGCAGTGCCATATGGTATATAACGAGGTCTCCGCCTCTGATTTGATACTACTGTATTTTATTTTAAGCCTTGACTTTATGTTGTTCTTTTTTGTAATCTAGTTGTTGCTAAAATTCGGTTCTTTATTTTCCTTGTTTATTTATAGTTAATGAGGTCAAAATCATTTGCCTAATTAAAGCCTCAAACGTTGGTCATCAATTTATAATAAAACTAGTATGCCTCTGTTTAAAATTTTATTATTATTAATACTTTTGAATATTGGTTAAATAAAATAATTGTTTATTTTATTGTTCGGGTTCACTGAGTCCGTATTTGATTTTTGACGTTCTCTCATTGCTAAGACTATTTGTGTGCCTTCTCACTGAAAATAGAAGTGATCGGTTATACAGTTACTTACTTGTAGTGGTGTTCTAATAGTAAAGCTGATGGGTATTGATGGTCATAAAGTTTAAAATTATTTAAACCCACTTGTTACCGCCACCACTGCTGCCAACCGTGGATGCTGTCCACCTAAACTGTAACGTCTTAGTCTAGCAAAATAATTAGTCAAAATTCTTGGATGGAGTATAAATTGATTTTATTCTTCGAACTTGTAACAGTACATAATGACCCAGTACCATAATTATGGGTTATAAAGGTATTTTCAATGTTTTGTATTATTTAATTATTAAAACACGGAATGGTTAGGTCCATTGTCCCTCTGGAAAAAGGAACAACGCAAATTCAGCAAGAGTAAGACACCAAGGTCACCATAAGACATGCTGGAATCGGAAAAGGCCATGGCGGTGTTTGTGACGAAGGACTACAATATGAATTGTGATTGGATCATAGCACGGTTCCGTCATAACTAAAAACAATGACGCACTGAATACAATATGTGCAACGAGGCGTTGTCCAGAAAGACAAAGCTGGATGACGTAAGAACCACACACACAAGCACAAATTTACATTTGCCTCGTTCTCATTTCAACGCCGTTCTTCAGAGGAGACACAGCGATGTATCGTTGTGTGTACAATTTTCTAACAATAGTTTACAATAACTAGCTAAAAATGTTATCAGTAATAGTGGAGCAATGAAGGCTCATCTGGTTTAACAGTATGAATATTAAAATGTAAAATCAGTGCACATATCTCTCCAGTTAAAATCAGCAGAATTAGAGGCGAACACCGGCCATCACCATGGGCGTCACCCACCAGCAACGGATGGACAACACCAAACGATAAGCAGAGAAGTCCCGTTTTATCATTTTTTATAGTTTAATGAGCTCATTAGTACAGAATCACTAATTAAAAGAATGTACTGGTCTAAAGGTGAATGTGTGTGAGAGTGAACGAGTGAACGTATGGCCATAACCACAGATGCTGAGGGCATTGGTTTGTGTATTAACGAACTAACAATTAATAAATGGTTTTAAGCTGCAGCAATAAAGTTTACACTGATATTAATTTAGCAGACAAAAGAAGTATGGAGAGTAAAATGAGATATAAAAAATAATCACCATTTTGTTTTGGGTCATCTTATATGATGTCATTGTTTTGACCGCATGGTTGTATCTGTAATACCTTATAGTGAATTAAATTTTGATGGTTATTTTCAACAATACCTTGTTATCATTTGTGTCGTCATCTGTGTCTCAAAATCTCGCTGTAAATGAACCCTGGCACCCCGTAGGTAAAAGCACGTTTATAAAAAGAAGAATATGAGCCCGGCAACCGATGAAACTGGTAAGTACTTAGAAGTACCAAATTATGGTATTTGTTATACGTATTTTACCAGAGTATGTGTAGTAATAAATAAGTAATAATAGAGAGGATTACAAATGGCGCCCGAACAGGGACATGATTATATATTTAAAGTTTATTGACGAATTGCGCCCAGAACAGATAGTTAATAAGTTTATTGACAAAGGTAGTATTTATACATATAAATATAAATAGATTATGATTATAAAAGAGAGTATTACAAATGACGCCCTCACTGTGGACATTATATAAAATTAATTTATATAAAACAGCCAGATTGAGAAACACAGAGGATGATATAAGACGATATATAATGAATGAGAGGTTATGTTGACGAAGTTGCATAGTTAATTACAAATTGAGTTAATTGCGTAGTTAAGTATAAATAAAAGATAAACAACCATTTAAATATTGAAGTAATGATGGCAGAAAATAATAATAGTATAGAAATGGACAATACAGACACGGAATCCATTTTATTAGGAAAACATGTTAGCTCGACACCTAGAGTAGCTGAAAATAAAATATCATTAGAAGATTTATTCACGTTAATCAGTGACAAATTCGAACAACAAAATAATAAGTTTGAAGACAAATTCAATCAAATGAATAGTACATTTAATGTAAAATTAGATAGTTTTGAGAGTGAGCTCAAGAAGCAAAATACTTTACAAAATGTCAAATTAGATCAAGTAGAGGAGAAATTAGACAAGAGAATTAATGAGATACAGTTAGAAAATAAGAGTTGAAATATAACTAATTTTTGAATTATGATTAAAATACAATAATATTATTTATCTTTCCTTTAATTCAAGGTTACTGATGGACTCTTTAAAATTATTATATCTCAGGGTTACAAGTCTGATTCAAACTGTTCGTCACCTTGGACGCTAAGAATTTCGTTAAATTATTTAATAAATAAAGTAGGTTCTTTGAGACTACAAGATACAAACAAAACTAAAACAATGCACTACTATCATTGTTTAGTAGTAGGAGAGCGATAACATTATTAAAATTTCTTAACAAATAACATAAAAAGTGAACATGTAATTTTTGTTGAAATTTGTGGTTAAAACTAGTTTCATTGGAACATTAATTAATCAACTTTAAATTATTAATACCTTTTTAACGACCTTAAAATATCCATACAATACGGTTAGGAGGGGTAACACAAAGTTAACAGGTACAGTAAACCCTCGATTTAATGGACTAATTGGGGCTGAAGGGTGTCCGTAAAATCGAAAGTCCGTTAAATCGCAAATTTTGTTTTTTGAGGATATATTTAAATCAAATAGGCCTATAACACTTGAAATTTTAATACTATTAATATCATGCAAATACCGTATTGTTCCGAATACAAGCCGCACTTTTTCTCCTAAAAACATGGTCGCTAATTTGGCATGTGGCTTGCATTCGCGCACTAACGAAATTTGAAGTTATACCTGACTTCTGGCGGGACGAACGCTTTTGTTATTTATGGGTTGTTTACTGCCTAAGCAACAGCAGTTTGCCTGGCTGTAGTTAACTCTGGCGTTATGATTTATGACTACAACCGAATGTTTTAACAGCAAACTGAAGAAAGAATAGTAAGATAAAGTGTAAGTGCGTGCGCACGTGCGCGTGTTTGCACTCTTCTGTAGGCAGCAAGACAAAGGATGAATAGAGGGGTGTGAGTAACATGTTTCTAAATAACGGGTAAACTACCAGTGTGGTTTTATATTGTAACAGCGACAACATCGCTTATCTGTACTTTGTTTTCATTTGGCGTTTTTGTAGTGCGTTTGCGGTATGAGTGATATTGTGGAGACTAAAGGCACGCAGTCAAATCAAATTAAATGTAACCCGTACGATGCGAATTATAAATTAACTGTGATACAAAATGTAGAAAAAACATACAATCGCGAAGCCGCAAGGAAATTCGATATTGATGAATCCTGTATTCGACGATGGAGAAAACAGAACGAACGACTTTTAAATGCAAATACTGCGCGACGAGCATTCACGGGACCTCAAGTTGGGCGTTTTATAGCAGTAGAGTCCAGCGTCTGGGAATACATATGGCTTTTAAGAAGGCAAGGACTCCCTGTCACTAGACATGTTTTAAAATTAAAAGCTTTAGAAATCGCAGGAGAATTAAGTTTCCGGTTTCAAAGCCAGCTTCGGATGTAAAAAACGAATGATGCGGCGAAATGGATTTGCGCTTAAATGACGTACATCACTCGCGCTAAAACTACCGAGTGACTACGAAGAAAAACTCCTACAGTATCAGCGGTTTGTCATTCATGTACGCAAGAAGCATAATTATTCACTTGAACACATGGGAAATGCCGATGAAACGCCCGTATTTTTTATTTACGTATATTTACTGTGGACCAAAAGGGAACCAAATCTGTAACAGTAAAGATTACGGGATATGAAAAGTTACGTGCCACTGTAATGCTTGCTGTATTAGCCGATGGACGAATATTTCACAGTGAAATAAGATGCATATCAGTGTATATTGTTCAGTGTTAGTCGTCGTGATGTCTTCCACTGAACATGTGCGACGCCTGCTTCAACGACAACGCAAAGACAGGGATCGTGAAGAATTAAATGAATTCTTGATGAGTACTCCGTTCTCATTAAATACAATTGAATATGAGAAAATTTGCGTGTTTCAAAACAAGAAACAAGAAGAAAAGAAACGAAAGAATGCTCCGATAGCCAAGCAGTATTGCCAGAACAGGAGAGTCTGCAGTTTATGCACATTATACATTTCAAAAGCCTAAAAACTATCATGCTTTTTTGATGTTTCAGTTGTTTTTTCCCCTGTTGTGTCTGGCAAATTCTGTCCGTTAAATCTGAAGTCTGTTAAACCGAGGTCCGTTAAATCGAGGGTTTACTGTATATGGATATTCCTCACTAATAGGGTTGAACATGATTAAATATTTTGTAACAGTCTTAACATTAAACACAATACATAACGATTAGTAATTGGTAGATCAAAGTTTTTAAAGTTTATCATTAATTGGTTGATGCATCCTATCTCCGTATGTCCATCAAGTTAATTCTAAAATTAAAGTTTGGTTACAATTAATTCCTTCACTAATAATTATCTGAATTAATAACTTAAGTACTGTTCCGAGCTTGGTTGGATTTACATTGATATAATATTGTTAATCAGTTTCGCTAATAGCATCATAGAATATTTTTATTACTATTTGAATATTTAGTAATCGTCACTTATACTTGCGTTCGCAGTCGTTTCTTGGAGTATCACTATTAAATTTTTTTATTGAATTAAATCATTTTTAATAACTCTTAATCATTCACTGCCTATTCACTCTGTTTACATCCGACCTAACCTCAACTTCGTGTTTCGAGGTTAAAACGCTTGTGATCAGCTGTCGATTATAAATTCTGTATTGTTGGCTACAGTAACCTGCGTGGATCCCTCGTCGAAGTCTCGAGATGAACTGATGATCTTACCTGTGTCAAAATCTGGTACATAGTAATTAACAATGACCTCTGATTGGTCAGTTTTTCTAATTTCCGTGTACTTTCGGTATTATTCGGCAAAATAGATGCATTCTTGGCGTCATCTCGCTGGGTTTGAGATTATCGAAATTCGGTTCCCAATTTTACGCCCACGGGCTTATAATTAATTATTTCCTTATAATTTAAATTGTTCATTTATAAGTACAGTAATCCTTTTTTCATTACTCCCATCGCTTTTGTCTTTTTGACACGAGTATTTCGGTTACCCACACCCTATAACTTTGATAAGGATTAACAAAATAAATATATTACTATTTTTTACGATCTATTTACATATCTTATTTTCTATTTTAATTTATTTATTATGTTCATTTTTGATCAACTTTTATCATTTCTATTTCCTTATTAATTATTACACCTTCTCATTAAAGTTTCAGGTGGTAATTCGTTAAAAATTGTCTCTGGTAGTTTAGGCCTACCTCAGTATTTTTTTTCTATGTCTTTATCCCTTTCTTATATTAAGGGTTCTTACATCTAATGTATTATTATTACTCACTTTGTTCTCTGTAATATCTTATAATTATTGCACAGTAGTATTTTACATAATTACTTAATTATTGTCCATAACAATTATATTTCTTTTGGCTAGACACTTGGTATATGCCATTGCTAATTGTTTTTATTCATCTTATATTATTATGCGTTTCTAAATCATATCTGCTGTAGCCTATGTATACTGAACTAATCATCACCACTTCTGATTACCTCAGTATTAGCTAGTATTCTCCTATTTTAATTTATTTACATTTTTCCTCAGCCTATCATTCAGTATTCTTGAGTGATACATTTTTTCTTATTTGACATTACACCTTCATCTTTTGATTATATTTAGTTTGTATAATGTTTATTATAGTAATGCTAAGGTTTGGCAGCGTTTTGTTCTTCTCTGGTATTTTGACATTTGTTGGTACATATCTTATACTTCCTGCATCTAGTTTCATCTATAAGTTACATATAAAATACATCATTAGTATTAAATTTATGGCAATAACATTGATTTGCCTTACATTAGTAGTATTACATCTCAGTTAATAATAACATGACCTTAGTCCCCTTTCTTTTATCATCATTTTATGTGTGATTTTTATTGTTCAACGTGCCAATACTATGCTGTACCTCTTGAGCATGTTAATTTACACTTATAATGTACACAATTCCTTCTGTATAATTAATTTTTGTTAATGGAATGCTCCTTATAGACTCTAGTTTGCTTATATTATAATACACTCTAGTTTGAGAGCATTCCTGTTATAGTTTTGTGGAATTCTAATTGGAACTTGCTGGTTGTCTAGGTTATGTGTACTCACCTGGATTCCTAACAATGGTTGAACCTTAGATTTTGTTTTTTACATATTGCACTGAATTCTTTACATGTATTAATGCCAAGTTTTATTATTTATAGTTATATTTTTATTTTTTGTGACTATCTCAACATTATTTTGCCAAACATTATGCCACTGACTTGTTATAATATTATTATATTCATACCACCAAAATCAGTAAAATTCCATTTTTTTAAATAACGAATAAGGCCTTTTCGAAATATTAAAATTTCATCATCAGTTCATATACTGTAATGTTCCTGTTATGATGTTTTTCTTTAAATTTATAACTGTTGTCATTTTAAAAAACGAAATTTTACCGATTTTGGTGGTATGAATATAATAATATCTCAACATTATTGTTGATTGATAGTTTTCTCTTATAATTTTATATCTACCTTACATATTGAACTAGTCTTTTGGACATCATTTAGTGGTTGTTTTTATACATTCTTATTTTATACATTTACAATTCTTATATTCACTCTCCCTCTTATTTTTCTATCATCATTGTTTTACCTTTGAGTTCTGGTTATATTGTCAAGTCATTGAAGTTAGTTTCTTAATAGTTTGATGTCAGTGTCAAGTCATAGCATAGGGTTTTAAATCAGCTTTTAAATTACTTCTGTTTTCTCTATCATTAACAATAATTTATATTCTCATGATTTATTTTATTCTTGTCATTATTTGTTCCTTCTTGTAGTCGACTTCATTTTATTTTCCCTAGTCGCACTGATTCTATTATTATCCTTCATAAATCTCTTCTTGTTATGGGTGTTGCTGTCTTCTTCTCAGTGTCTGATCTATTGGGTATTTGGGTCAACGTTGTCTTGTCTTTAGTCGTGTGTCTTCATTTCTTCTGTACTACATTACTTGTTAATAATAACTTCTTTTATTCCCTTATATTAGTCACAATTCGTCCTATGTTCCTTTTTAATGTTCCCATTTTGTTGTTTATTTTGCTTTGGATTGTTTATAATCAGTTTGTTTTACGTTGGTACTGGGTTGATTATATGTAACGTTACAATATATATCTGATAATATATATGTATGGCATGTTACTATACATTGACTTGGAGAAAAAAGGACCGTCTCCAAATTTATATTTTAAAGATAAAAATTATGTAATTGACCATTCTATTTGTTCTCTTGTGTTATATAGGTTTTGGTAATATAGCTTTCTGTTCTGTGCATAAGAGTATGAACATGAATTGTGTACTCATATTGTAACATTATGTACCAATGAGCAACAAATAAAATATATGTATTATAGGATTGATGGATATTGTTGGTTTAGGAGCATTAACAAACACAAGGTCTTGAAAACTATCTACATGTTCCTCTTTTTCTCACACTCATTTAGCCTTAATCTGTTGGTTCTCAAGAATTATTTCATGCTGTATTGTTGAAATTTCAACTGGACAGCATCTTTCAGTTTTGTATTTTTTATTTGAGTGAGGTTGGTTTTCAACACTTTCAGTACCAATGTTGTTAGATTACAAATGGGTGGCATGGTATTTTGACAGACCGCATAATGTATGTTCCAGTGTGACCAAAACACTTTGTGTCTTAATAATATGCTACAGAAAGTGTGTAGAAGCTTTCTCTATAAACCTTCAAAGTATCTGGTTATCAGTTTTGCATTCAGATTGCAGCACTAACAAGAAAGTTATTTTATATTCAGCAGGTGCCAAGTGGTGCATATTTCTTTATTGAAGTTTGAAGTGAAAGTTGATGTTTTCGTTTTGCTTGTTTAAAGTTATTTCATGATTTTTTTTTTAGTTCAGAGTTTAGAGTGTTGTCACGAGTTCACTATGTGTTCAGCAATGGATAAAAAATATTCAAAACAGAAAATCACAGATTTGCTGGATGAAAGTGATGACACAGATTCACACTCTGATTTTACTTTTGATAATATATCATAAGCAGACTTTTTATTACATTTCTGTAACAAATAGTCGTATTTATATGTAAAACCTATAAATTATTTTATTTTCAACTCTGTAACTAAAAAATGGCAATACTGTTAGAATACTATATATTTTACTGCTTCTACTTAAACTTTTTTTTGTCTTTTATGATATTTTACCATATTATTTAGGTTTCCTTGAAACTAATTCTGACTATGTTGTTACTCACCCTTACTTCCGAAAAATAAGTACATGGAGCTGGTATAAGTATATGGAAAAAAGGTTCTGGTATAAATTTGTAACCCTTAAAGATTCTGCTACTGTAAGAGTTTGCTATTTTTTTCTTTTTTATACCCCGTTTCTATTAAAAATAATTAATATAATATTCAGAATGGTCAGGTTGATCTGATTGATACTAATATACACATTGAGGGAGTAGCACAATCCAGTTTCATCCTGAAACAAAAACACAGATGCTGAATGCTCCTCTTGATGGCAATGTTTGGACACAAATGATACAGTATCAAACATTCCAGCATTCCCATTTATACTGACATAGTGGTGTTAAATGGGGGATTTTGATAAGACTTCATTAGAACTGGATTTCTTCTGTCATTTTATTTATAGATGATGATGGTACAAATTGTATGAAAGGCAGACAAACTCACATCCTAGAGCAATTTGCAAAACTAGAACATCACGAAACAAATTGACGCCAAATTCACTTTTTCAAAATGAACAACAGTCACATTGCTTGAAATTATAAGATTTTTAGCTGTATTGCTGTACATCTCAGTGTGAGTTCAAGACCTGACATGAAGCTTCAATGGACAAATAATCCTGTTTTTACCTTACTGTTTGCTGACAAGAAGTCCTGTTTTAATGTGTTGACAAGAAGTAGATTTCACTCAATTCTTTCAGTGTTTCATTTAAATGAAAACTTAATGGTTGAGCAGGCACAAGGGGTGGCCAATGATCATGATGCCCTACACAAAATTAGGCCTTTATTTGACTGATGAGGGTGTTTATCCATTCAGGGAATTGCATTCAGAGTTTGTATGTCCCAGAAACATAACAAATTTAGCCTAAAATTGTTTATGCAGGGTGTCTACGACCCGGGAAAACCGGGAATTTTCAGGAAATTAAGAATTTGTGGAATATTCGGGGAAAAATCAGGGAATTTCTTCGTTAATCAGGGATTTTCCTCTTGGGCTACTCTCCGTAAACGTAGTAGCGATACTTTCGAATTTCGCAGGACGTAATCGATCGCTACTCAATTCCCGTTGTCAGCCAATGAACACTCGTTCCCAGTGCGGGACTGAAGTATGCTATTTGATTGGTTCCCAGCGCGGATTGGTATTTGACCCAACCTTGCGCGGGTTGTCTGTTCAGTATTGTCAACTTAGCGGGTTTCCTGCTCAATCTTGCAGATTTAAGTTTTTGTTTAGCGGGGACGTTTTGGAAATTTAACAATGAAAGTGTAGGGATTTAATGGATTTTCGACCTTCCACAGCGGGAAGAATATTGTTATTTATATTGTGAATATAGAGTTTTATCGGAATTTCAACTATTTTCGCAACGTTGAAAAGTTTTGAGTGTTGGCTACACTTTCATGATTTCGCGCCATAATAGTGTTTACATCTCTTCATGTGTTGTTTACCGGTGCTTACTGTATGTCTTGCGTTCGCACTTGAGTGTGTTATTGTGATTTGAAATTCTTGAAATCTGTTGCGTTGTGCGCGAAATCTAAAGCAGAAGCTTTGCAATTAATTGCGTGCTCTTAATTCTTTAGTGGTGCGGATTAAAATGCTTTTAGTGTGATATGCGTTCGTTGTTAAAAACACGTGGGCATCCAAATTCGTGACTGTGCAAAGTCGTTTGAAAATTCTGTTTTATTATGGCGTGCAAAACTCGTTGGTTGAATGACCCAAAGTTTAAATCATGGCTAGAAGCAGTGAAAGACAGCCCTTTTCGGGCGAGTTGTAGGTTATGTCGGTATTCGTTTTCATTAAGCAATATGGGCAGGTGTGCAGTTAGTAGCCATGCTGAGGGCTCCAAACATAAAATTGCTGCAAAAAATTCTGGCGCTATTACTAATTATTTTAGTTCACCTGTGGATGCTAAGCCGCAGTTTAATAACCCTGAGCCTAGCACTTCTCAGCCTGTTGCAACCGAAGATGGAAACGATTCTTCATTGCTTCGAAGAAATTCAAGAGTGAATGATTTTTTGATTAAAGAAGACTCCACTAGGGCTGAAATTTTGTGGTGTATTCAGGTAGTGATGAATCACCGAACCATGAGGTCTGCTGCCAGGGATGTTGGTGTTTTTAAATGGATGTTTTCCGATAGTGAAATTGCAACCAAGATTCAGCTCCAAAAAGACAAAATGGGGTATGTAATTGTTCATGGAATTGCTCCATACTTCAAAACCAGATTATTTCATGAGATTCAGCTAGCGGATGTTATAACAGTTGGTTTTGACGAATCGCTGAATAAAGTTTCTCAGATGCAACAGATGGACATTGATATCCGCTATTGGGACAATTCCAAGGATGAAGTAGTAGTACGCTACTGGTCCTCTGATTTTCTTGGTCACACAACAGCAAGTGATTTACTTGCAGCATTCAACAAGGAGATTCCGCCGCATTTTATGAAGAAGGTAATTAATATATCAATGGATGGCCCTAATGTAAATCTTAAGTTTTTAAGAGATTTCAAGGCTTCCATCAAGGAAATTGAAGGCCCTGTTTTGCTTGAGGTGGGAAGTTGCGGCTTGCATACAATGCATTGTGCCTATAAAGCTGGATTTCAAGAAACGGGATGGATGTTGGTGAAATTTCTGAGGGCTTTGTTCAATCTTTTTAAAAATGTTCCAGCTAGACGCGCAGACTACAGACGCCTAACGAATAGTAGCATCTTTCCACTGAAATTTTCAGCGGTCCGGTGGCTAGAGTGCGCAAATGTAGCTCAACGAGCAATAGAGATTCTCCCGAATGTGAAAGTGTATGTGAGAGGAATTGAACAAGGGAATTCTGCACCCTCTTGTATGAGCTTTGGTGAAGTGAAGAAAGCATTACAGGATTCTTTGCTTGCACCAAAACTTGCGTTCTTCAGAACAGTGGCATCGGATCTGGAACCTTTTATGACAGAATTCCAATGCAATCACCCTATGATACCATTTCTGTATTCTGCATTGTGTGGGGCTCTGAGGATTATCGTGGACAGATTTGTCAAGAAGGAGTATTGGAGGAAGCCAGCAATCCTTCTTGCATCAACGTAACTCAAAATGAAAATCTGTTACCAGTGAAACACATGAAGGTGGGATATGCCACGATGGCAGAGCTGAAGAAGGTAAAGAAACTGAAGGAATTGGATGTGATGACATTCAAAAGAGATTGTAGGGAGTGTCTCGTAAAAATCTGTCAGAAACTGGTGACTCGCTCGCCTCTTTCGTATAAATTTACAAAAGCTGTCTCCTGCTTTGACCCACAATTAGTTAGTTCATCAAAATCATTGGCAGAGATCAGATTACAAACCTTGCTCTCCATTTTAGTAGAAAATAAATGGATCGATGGTCCTACTGCTGATCAAGCTGCGAGAGAATTCTCAAACTTTGTGTCCCAGCCCAGTGCCTCTGATAGACTAAAATCATTCGATAGATTGTCAGATCGTGCAGACCACTTTTGGAGAGATTTTTTTGGAAGGTCCAGTCCAGAATTGAGGATTCTAAAAGTCATGAAAATGGTTCTTGTCATTTCCCATGGTAATTCCAGTTTAGAACGAGGTTTCTCTGTTAATAAGGAAGATCTTATTGATAACATGGCCAACGAGACCCTGGTAGCAAGGCGATTGGTGTATGACTCTGTGAACACAATAGTGGGCCCCAATGTACAGGACCTCGTGATCGATAAGAGTTTGATACATTCCACGAAAAATGTAAGAAGTCGCTATATGGAAGAAATTTCCAGAAAGAAAGCCGAAGATGAGGAAAGGCAGCTAAAGCTCAAAAAGAAAAGGCAGGTTGAACTGCAGATCATGGAGTTGGAAGCCAAGAGAGCAAAACTTAGGGAAGAAAAGGATAAGGAGCTGGAACTGCTTGAAGAAAACATCAAGAAGTTGGCTGAAGAATCGAACAAGTAAATGGAAGCAGACTTCTGTTGCAATTTTACATAAGTGCTTCGTGTTTAATTAAAATAAACATTGTGTTATTGTTATTTCTTTTTTGTGAGGCACAGTGCTGTGTGGTGCGTGCAATTTAAAGAAATTTGAAAACTTTAAAAACACTGTTCTTGAATTATTAAGGCATGGGGAAGGTGATGATAAGAACTTATTTCAGCCAAATGGCCATAAGCTTACGTACACAAATATGTTTGATTTGATCTAACATTCTCTATACTCAATCAGTGATTTACTTCTTTCACGGCACATGCTAAAATAAAAACGATCACATAAAGTCCGGTACAAAACATATACACACTGGTACTTCGTTCATGGAATCCTTTTGTACGCTTGCCTTGTGATGGAAGCCGTGTACAGCCAATCTGGTGAAAGCGCTGAGCTTACAATTATTTGGTCCTGTCCAGTTGCAATCTAGCGTAGCATCTGTGGAATAGAAGTCTGAGTAAATCATCTCTTGCTTCTCTGGATTTGAGTAGTTCCTGCTCTGGATGGGTAGATGGGGAAGATGTAAGTATCATTTTATTTTTTTAATAGCTTTTAATGTTGTCAATCGATCTTCATCTATTATTGTTCATCTTCAAGGCAAATAACCGGTATTAATAAATATTCATGCCTTCTCATAAAATCGCTTACATATACTCCCAGCCACAGGCCACTTGTTCATGTTACTTTTGTCATTCTGAAAAATATGATTGTGAGAAATTGCCATGACATTAGTGAAAGGCCCCTCTCATATGAATACATATTTTAAAATAAATGCAGTTTTGAGTGTTGATTCCTCTTGTAGCATATATGATGAGTGAAATGGAACACATTGGCACAGTTTGACCTTTGGTGGGAAAAAATTTAAAATGATTTTAAGCGAAGCCCTGAATATCCATAAATACGGTACCTAAATAACCTACTCTGCTCTGTTTTCAAATCTTCCATTCGTCTTGTCTTGGAACACTTTACTGCACAATGTAGCGGTCAATAGCTATAACAAAAGTTGAAAATGTTGAGCTTTTTTTCTTTAATCCATCTTTTACGGGGTGCACTCAGTTTGGTGACATTCTCCATGGTTAGAAATAGGAGGGATTTGGGGGGGGGGAATTTGTCCTTAGCGTACTGATGCAGAATTTGCCTGGTGTTGAAAACAGAAAACCATCTTCGGGTTGGCAAGATTCGAACCTGCTACAACCTGCACGCTACAAGTCGCACCTTAGCGCACTGAGCTAAATGTGTTCGGTGCAGTTGACCTTTAGTTGCTCACGACTACAATGTGGCTGATCGTGTGGTCATCAGTAGTCCACTCAAGTTCTTTGTTTTGTAAATACGTTGTATTTTGGTCACTTATGTTACTCAGGGAATTTTCTTACTTATCCTGGAAAAATCAGGGAATTCTTTTATGATGAGTTGGTAGACACCCTGTTATGGTAGCTGTTTCAAAATCTGGATAATTTCATAATTTGAAGTAGTCCTGTGTACAGATGCAGAGAGGCATCAGAAGAGAACAGTGTACATGGGATTGTATTACATTTGTTACAGGATTTTTCAGGTTTTGGTCATACCTTTTACCTGGACAAGTTTTTTACAAGTGTTTCTTGTCCTGATGTCTTAGAAAAAATAAATACTATATTAGTTGGGACAATTGTAAAGAATACAAAACATATTTCTGTGCAAATGAAGTATACTTGGTTGAAGAAACCAAATATACTATTGTAGACAAAATGTAATTCTAATAAGATGGTGTGATAAGCATTTTTTGTCACATAGCAAAAATGTACATTCCATCTCTTATACAAACAAACTAGTTGGAAAACTACAAAACTATTGACTGTAAAGAACTGGAGTTGTCACAAACCAGATGTAGCCTTTTTGTACCAATGACTGTCTTAAGAATCGCTTTACCATTGCTGCATGAAGTGATGGCAAATGTTGGCTCTTAATCTTATTATGATGAGTTTTCAATATATGTGTTCTCCAGTAAGATATCATAGGGAACCGCCTGTTTGTGACTTCAGTGGTTAACAAAATATGAAGTCAGTGAGTGCTGTAAAGTGCTGAAGAACACAATACAGCTGATCCTTTAGGCAAAAAACAGTCTTATCCAAATCCAGCAGCACTTCTCTGAACATGTACCACAAAGTGAGGGGCAATCTACAAGGATTGTTTAATAGAAACACATTTGATCTGTGCAGCCGTGACTTCTTCACCATGGCAACGGAATTCAGTTGTTTATATTGCCTGTTTAAGGACTAGTGATGCATCTGTCAAAAATATTTGCAGTTTGCTCTTTTCTACGCATTGTGACTGGGTTGAAAAGTGGTATGTGTGATGAAAATCCATCCAAAGATAATCTGCGTGCTGTTATTCAGTTTTTGGCTACTGAGGAGTGTCAGCCAATAGAAATTTATACAAGAATGAAAGCTGTATATGGTGACTATAGTTATTCTCATATAGCAGTGGTAGAATGGTGCAATAAATTTTGACAAGGAAGAGAATCCACTAAAGATTTGGCCCGTCGACCTGCACGTGTTGCAGCATCAGATGAAAATGTGAGACAGCTGGAAACTGCTTTATGCGCAAATAGGCACATCAGAGTCAGAGAACTTTCTCAAATGCTGAGCATCAGCGTGAAAACTGTTCATTCCATGATTCATAGTCTTGGCTATCACAAAGTTGCTGCTCAGTGTGGATTCCATGACTGCTTACTGATGAACAGAAAAATTTGCGTTCGGCCTTATCATTACAGCATTTGATGCGTTATCAACAACAAGGTAATGGCTTTCTACACTAAATTGTTGCGGGTGATTTGTCTTGGTGTTATCACTGCGAACCAGAATCCAGACATCAGAGTATGCAGTGGAAGCATGGCACAATCTCCAAAGGCGAGAAAATGTCAGGCCCAACCTTTGGCAGGAAAAGTAATGGTGACCGTATTTTTTATTATCAGGGTGTGCTGCTCTTAGATTTTAAAGAGCCTTGTGGCATCATCAACGCTGAGTGATATGCAGACAGCTTAAAACGCTTACGGGTCAGCATCAAGAATAAACATCCCGGAAAGCTCACAAATGGTGCCATTCTTCTGCATGATAATGCTCGACCCCATGTAGCCTAGATGATTCAAGACCTCGGTCGTGTGAATTGGGAAGTCTTACAACATCCACCTTACAGTCCCGACTTGTCCCCGTGCGATTAACATGTTTTTGGCCCATCAAAGAAATCAATAAAAGGATGGCGGTTCAAATCAGATGCTGAGCTGGAGTTTGCTGTTAGCGAATGGTTCCGCAAACAGCTGCAAGAATTTCACCAACAGGGAATCTACAGATTAGTACAATAGTGGGACTCATGCCTTAATGTTAATAGAGACTTCTTTTAAAATCGTTGAATAAAAAATGCTTTACAGCCTCTAAACGTGTTTCTATTTAACAGTCGTCGTATATATAGAAAAAATTGTATATGACAGAACAATCCATATGTGCACCCAGACAGGGCCGGCGAGAGCGATCACGGGCCCCGGGGCTAAACATTTTTGGGCCCCCCCCCAAAGAAAAACTTACCAAAATCATTACTGTTGGATTGTTAATGGTTTAGGATTTATTAATTGACCCTACAATTCGTTATTCTTAACTTTAATCGTAAATAAATGGGTTTTACACTGTTAATAAACAGTATTGTCATATATTTATAGAAATACATAATAAATGGTTATGCGCCGGGCCCCGGGGCTCTGGCCCCCCCTCTCGCCGGCCCTGCACCCAGAAAGATCAAAAACTGCTTCTGGCAAAGCTTGTAGGAAACTAACACAGAGGCAGTGTACGGAGTGTGATGTCAATATGTGTGTTGATCCTTGTTTCAAATGTATCATACTAAAGCATGTTATAACCTATAATTTTAGATAAGCTTTCATTTTTCAAAAGACAGTAATTTTAAACAAAAAAAAGGTACATAAATTATAGGCTGATGTGTTTGTTTTGGTTAAAGTTATACAGAATGAAAGAATTTTTTCTCAGTATCACTGAAAACATTTTAAGTTTGTTGAGTTTTGGTTGCAGCTTAAAAAAAAACGTGTTAAAAATACAAAGCTTTTATTTAAAAAGGGAGTATATAGACAAGTATTTCCATAGCTATAAATAATAGTAAATATTCATCAGTTTGAAATATTTCAGTAAAAATAATAATGTGTTACAAATATAACAAGTTAAAAAATTGTGGATAAAAAGACCTAGCACTTAGAATATTACTTAAGTGTGTAAGAAACACAGTTTTGTTAATAATGCGTAATGCAAAAGTTAAACTTAATTGTGTACTGTACATAAAGAAAATTTGTAAATGTTACTGTGTGAAACAAAACATTTAAATAAAATGGTACAAAATACACGAGCTTACATTGTACTGTATTTTAGTAATCTCACAAATTTATGTACTTACAAGATTTAGACAGCGTCACAGTACACACGAACATTTTTGTAAACAAAATCAGAATAATTGAAAATTCTATATAATTATCACTAGATTTATGTGGACAGAATGATAGTATATTTAGGGGGGGGGGGGGTTAATGTAGTAGTACATATGTGACTCATCAAGAGCCCGGCCATTTCCTTTTCTGTAGTTTTTTTTAGTACCATGTGCCTTTATCACTACTTAATCCAAGAATTTAACCTTACACAATGTTATATACATTTAGTATGTTTCCAGTAGAAATTATGTTAGTGTTACGCCATAGAGTATGTTATTATTATTACTTTTACAGTACTCTATTAACATTATTTTAATATGCTTCCAGTACTGTTATTTATATCATTCATAATACATGTATTTATATCATTCATAATACATGTATGTACATTGAAGACAGGTATCTTAAAGAAATAAATAAAAAAATTGAAGACAATAAGGGAAACCACAGATATGAGAAACCATGGATAACAAGGGATTGCTGTACTAATTTTTATTTCCAATATTGTCTAGATTTTCAGGTACTTATATCATGTGACGTGCACTTTATACAGTACCTGTTCTGTTTGCAATATTCTTCCTACTTTTTCTTTGGTACTGTAACAGAGCTGCGTTTGGTATGCAGTGCGCCCTGGGCCCGAACAACATTCGCGCCCCCATCTCCCGTCCAAACCACTCTGACGTCAGCTAGTACTAATTTCCGCGTAGTTTGCGCACCGCAATCAACATTAAAATATTGTTCATTTTTGGTCATATGAAAAAGGAAGAGAACAAAAATATAAGTGACGTGGTAAAAAATAATAACGTGTAAAAGTAATGGCAATGGTAAAAATAAAAAATTAAACATTTCTGTCATATTAAAAAAAAATGTATTAACTTATAACCGAACAATCAAAGCTGTTTTGATCAAATACAAATTATTTTGTATGAATAAAATATTGAATGGCGTAATTAATCTTTGGCAAAGAAAAAAGTCTACATAAATATTGTATTGTACCTAATAATGACATTTGACATTGAAAGAAACCCTAACAATAGCTGTTAATAACTGTTAATTGTTATACCATACCATTTTACATCATTGATTTTTTTGTTGACTTTTTCTTTGCAAATTCGTTTATTACATTGTCAATTGATTTTAGGCTCCAAATTTGATTCACATCCCCTTTCTTCATCTGGAAACAATGTTCTTCTTCTGTTCCTTTTATAGATGGCCGCTTGCAATCCACATAACTTGGTAGCTGCGTTCTCGACGTATTCATCAAAGGTATTTCTTTTTTCTTCAAGAAACGTTTGGAGGGCCTGCAGGTATTTTATCGCTTTCAGTAAGTCCAACTCCTCTTTTTGTAAAGTTTCGCTTGTCTTGTCAATTCTTTGTAACAGATCATTCCAAAGCAAAGTGAGGAAAGCTGTGTTGAATTAGGCTAACTGTTTGCAAAACCCTTCAGCGGTCATTCTACTTTCAGGTGTTTGAGAAACATCTTTAGCCAAGCTTTGTAGGACAAACTCATATTCTTTATAGCCAGTACACAGTGCACGGACAGCGTCTGCTCTAGCGGACCACCTGGTGTTGCTCAAAGATTTTGTTAAAGTAATTTTGTTAATGTCTTGTCTTTCTTGATTCTTATTTTCCACTCTTTCTTTTATTAGGCTCCATTGGTAAGTTGAGGCCGAAAAGAATGTGTAAATTCCTTGTAACAACGAAAAATGCTTCGTCACTTCAGGGCATGAGTTTTCAACTGCAAAAACTCCAACTAAATTTAATGAGTGTGGGGCACACGGCACATAATCTGCTTTGTCATTTTTTAGTTTTATTCTTGCTTGCAGACCGGTATACGAACCGGACATATTTGATGTGTTGTCATAACTTTGTCCGCGACAGTTTTAATATCTATATTAAGTTCCTCAAGCAAAGTGAGAACTGCTCGTTCTAGATTTTCAGCCTTATGGCCAATATTAGGCTATAGTTTCACTAAACGTTCTTTAGCAGATGCATCGGTAAGTGAAACGTACCTCAAAACAACTGCTAGTTGATCTGTGTGCGATACGTCCGGTGTAGAATCAACAATCAGAGAAAAGTAATGTGCTCGTTGATTTCTTTTATGATTTGTCTTATAACCTTACTGCCCATAATTGATATGAATTCGTCACATGTGTCTGACGAAAGGTATGAGACACTCCCTTTTCCCACATTCCTATATTTCGTCAAATGGTTGGATAGAAATGAGTCATACTTACTCAACAGTTCGAGGCAGCCTAAAAACAAACCATTAGATAATGATCCAAGTTGTTGGTTGTCCCCTCAGAACGGAAGGCCTCTCACTGCCAAAAATCGAACAACGCGTACTACCCTGGTTAAAACTTTCCTCCAGTACCTAACCTCGCTCTCATATTGAGTTATAATCAAAGTATTAACCTTTATATTTTTCTTTTTATATAAAAACGTACAAACATTTTGTCTGTGTTCACTGGATTGTTCGTGAGATTTTACCAACACATTGCCATGTTTCCAGTCATTAAAACCAGTAGAAAAAGCTGTTTGTTTATGTTTTGGCTGAAATAACAAACATGGAATACAAAACGCGCATCCTTTTGTGTTTGAGTACAACAACCAGTCTCTGAAAAAACTTTCCCTATTCGGTAAAGTACAAGAGAAAATTTTTATAGACAAAGTACACTTTTTATCGGGATAAACTCGAAGGGAATTAGAAAAATCAACATACAAGCTTTGCTTCAGCTTTGATGATAAAATAGTGTCAATCACATACCCGTCTTGTAAATCCCATGTAGCCGGATCGTCAATCAAAAATGGGGATTTTACAGATGAACTAGATGGCCCAGCTGTTTCACAGGAATCTGGCAAACTCGACAAAGAGGTGGTTGGGTCTTGTGGTTTTGCTTCTAAATCTGATTAATTATCTTCTGGAAGAGGTCCACATATCGGAACAGGTTTAGAAACATTAAAAAAATGTTCTATTTTTGGTACTTTCTGTAGCACGTTTTCTTCCTCTGCAAGTTTTTTTTATTGCTCTTTTTCTAAATTCGCTACCACTTGGTTTTTTACTCATTTTTAGTTGTTCACCAACGCATCAACACACATAAATAGCACATACTAGAACACAAAGTGAAACTATACTAAAGAATTGCATGAGACAATGACATCCACAACATAACCGCAAAGAACGCACTGGTGTAATGTACGTAGAGGCGGAGAGATGTTAACAATAACAAACAAGTGACAACTGACAACCTGTACCCTGTGCAGATCGGTAGTGGCGCGGGAGGTGGCGGCGGCCTTCGGATGCTTCCGCCTCCACTCAGAGGCGTTCGTCACTGCCTGCCTGGTACAGTCATTTACGTTATTTTGTCACAGCGAACGCGAAGGTCACTACATGCAATAATGAATGACGATGTTTACTTGATTAGTCTATGTGTATAACTTTTATTATTGTTTTACGTATTTAACAAACAAATTTTGTGTGTGTGTGTGTGTGTGTGTTCGGTTTATGATTTTGCACCAAGCGCTTAAAAACTTGTAATCTCATGCGCCCCCCAAAATCGCCAAATCTCATGCGCCCTGGGCCCGGACCCACCGGGCCCATTTATAAAAGTGGCCCTGTGCTGTAATATAATAAATATAAATTATGTAGCTGCAGGTAAATGTGACATTGTAAATAAATTGAAAACGAGAGTCTCCAAAATTTTGTTTTGCTGTGTGCAGGTTCCAGTGCAGTTTGAATTTATAAAGAAATTGGATGATGCAAATTACTGCAAAGACTGGCTTCATATTGAACCGTACATGGGATTCATTATGCCAGGTAAATAAAGAAAGTTTTTTTGTCGTATATGTAAATAGAAATAAATTGTTCTAAAACATGGTTTTGAAGAAACCTGTGTTTTCAAATACAACATTTGTAAAAAACTAAAAAAGTGATTCTGTCTGAGGCTTTCATGGCCGGCTTCAATGTTATGAGAACTTCGGCCGTGCCTTCAACACAGAAGGCTGACCAAGGTTTCATAGTTTTTTGATTATCAGGGTGTCCTGCTCTTAGATTTTAAAGAACCTGGTGTCAACATCAACACTGAGCGATATGGAGACAGCTTAAAATGCTTACGGGTCACCATCAAGAATAAACATCCTGGGAAGCTCACAAATGGTGTCATTCTTCTGCATGATAATGCTCGACCCCATGTAGCGTAGACGACTCAAGATCTGCTTGGTCATATGAAGTGGGAAGTCTTACAACATCCACCTTACAGTCCCGACTTGTCCCCGTGCGATTATCATGTTTTTGGCTGATTAAAGAAATCACTAAAAGGACGGCGGTTCAAATCGGGCGCTGAGGTAGAGTTTGCTGTTAGCGAATGGTTCCACAAACAGCCGCAAGAATTTTACCAGCAGGAATAACATGCAAGGCTAGTTACTATTTTAATAACGTATGCCAAATGTGTAAAAGTTAAGAAAATTTGATACATTTAAAAATTATTATAGAGAAAATCAACAGATTCTCTGTTTTTCAAAATACATACACATATGTATAGCAAAACTCTGTTGGATAAAAATTACATTGCTGTTACTGTTTTATCACTAGCGGAGAAATTAAAAAATTGCAAACAAGAAGCAGGACAGTGTTACCTACTTCATTACTGTCCTAACAGAATCAGTACCACTATCTTTGAGATAAACAGAAAGTTGTCAAGGTGTTTGAACTTTTAGTTGGTACCTACTACCATGTTTCTGTTTTCTGTGTGTTTTGTGTATCTCTCCGTGGATGTTTGTGACTGTTTGATACTGTTCTTCTTTATACATAGATATTGTTTTGCTGGTCATTTTCTTTATACTTTAAGAATAGGGGTATTTTGTGCAATTTTAGGGAGATCTATTCGCAGTGAAATCTTCTAACCAGATGTTTGTTTAGTTACATTTGTACAGCTTTTGAAAACAGTAAAATTTTTAACCTTGTGGCTTTCTTAGTAATATTTTTTAAGCATAATGAAGTCCAGTGCAAACTTGCCATCTTGCAACATAAAATTAGACACAGTAGACAAGTCATTGTTTTAGAGACAATCATGTATTATGGTTTGCAGTTCACACAGAATTCATTCACTGTCAATAATGATAACACAAGGTACAAGACTAGTGTGGCACATATATTAACAGTAATGAAATTATAAAAAATGAATCCTTAAATGGTATATGACCTTGGGAATGGAAGTGCTTCCATTGTAACAGAAACTCTACTTTTTTATTCTTATGACATAAGGACGATATTCTTATGATCATGTATGAGGATTGTTCAATAGATACGAGGGTAAATCGAAAAGTAAGTTACACCCTAGCCGCGTTCCTGTACTAAAAGAGATAAAAAAATTTCCCTTGGTGGTAACACTGTCCATATTGTTGTCTCCCCACTCCCCAAGCGGCAGCGCTGTAGCTGGTTTAGTATGCGAGTAGTCACCGTGTGAGTATGGCGCGTCGTATAGAGGTGTCATCCAACGTTGAAGTGCGCTCCGTCGTCCGATTTTTGTGGGCAAAACATTATAATCGGAGTGAAATTCATCGGCAAATTGTCGAGGTTTATGGTGAGAATGCGTTGTCTCGTCCCATGATCGCGAAATGGTGCCAGATGTTCGAAGATGGAAGAACAAACGTGACCAACGGTCCGGGCGTCGGGCGGCCTTCAACTGTGAACACTAGCGACAACGCGGGGCACGTGAATTGAAATCATTCTTGCCAACCGCCGCGTTAAAATTAAAGAGATTGCAAGTGAACTGAACATCGCCTACAGTAGTGCATCTGTGCTTATTCACGATCAGCTGGATTATCATAAGTTGTGCGCGCGCTGGGTGCCGCGCGTGTTAAGCGATTAAAGATCGAAGGCCTGGAAGATTGAGTGATGGAGTTGTTTTTCTTCAAGACAATGGTACCCCCCATACAGCTGGTGTGACGCAAGAGTTGCTGCGAAAATTCAAGTGGGAAGTGTGGCGCCATCCCCCTTACAGCCCCGACCTGGCACCCTGCGACTATCACCTTTTTGGTCCTCTTAAACAAGACCTGGGGGGCCAGCATTTCGCTACAGATGATGAAGTGCAAGAAGCAGTCTCAAAGTGGTTAAAACAAATTGGACGAAATTTTTACGAACGTGGAATCGAGAAACTGGTCACACAATATGAAAAGTGTTTGGAAAAACTTGGCGGCTATGTCGAAAAATAGATAAATGTTCCTACTTATTTGTTCAATAAAAAATTTTTTTTTAATGTATGTATTTTTTTATAGATGGAGGTGTAACTTACTTTTCGATTTGCCCTCATACATGTTTGACGTCAGCCAATGGAAATTTATACGAGAATAAAAGCTGTATATAGTGACTATAGTTATAGTTGAATGGTGCAATAAATTTTGACAAGGAGGAGAATCCACTAAAGATTTGGCCCATCTCGGACCTGCACGTGTTGCAGCATCAGATGAAAATGTGAGACAGCTGGAAACTGCTTTATGCGCAAGTAGGGGCAATAAAGTTAGAGACCGTTCTCAAATGTTGAGCATCAGCGTGGGAACTGTTCATTCCATCATTCATAGTCTTGGCTATCACAAAGTTGCTGCTCAGTGGATTCCATGACTGCTTACTGATGAACAGAAAAATTTGCGTTTGGCCTTATCATTACAGCATTTGATGCGTTATCAACAACAAGGTAATGGCTTTCTACACCAAATTGTTGCGGGTGATTTGTCTTGGTGTATCACTGCGAACCAGAATCCAGACATCAGAGTATGCAGTGGAAGCATGGCACAATCTCCAAAGGCGAAAAAATGTCAGGCCCAACCTTCGGCAGGAAAAGTAATGGTGACCGTATTTTTTTATTATCAGGGTGTGCTACTCTTAGATTTTAAAAAACCTGGTGTCGACATCAACGCTGAGCGATATGCAGACAGCTTAAAACACTTATGGGTCAGCATCAAGAATAAACGTCCAGGGAAGCTCACAAATGGTGTCATTCTTCTGCATGATAATGCTCGACCCCATGTAGCCCAGACGATTCAAGATCTGCTTGGTCATATGAAGTGGGAATCTTACAACATCCACCTTACAGTCTCGACTTGTCCCTGTGTGATTATCATGTTTTTGGCCCATTAAAGAAATCACTAAAAGGACGGCGGTTCAAATCGGACGCTGAGGTAGAGTTTGCTGTTAGCGAGTGGCTCCGCAAACAGCCGCAAGAATTTTATCAGCAGAGAATCTACAGATTAGTGCAACAGTGGGACTCATACCTTAATGTTAATGGAGACTTCTTTTAAAATCGTTGAATAAAAAATGCTTTACAGTCTCTAAACGTGTTTCTATTGAACAATCCTTGTAAATAAGATATTAAAAGTAAGCTTTTGTTATGAGCATTAAATTTACAAGTTTTGATTATATTTCTGTTTTTTATTTTTTTCTGTGTGTGTTTGTTTGTTCTGAAAACATTGTATGATTGATACATGAACTTTGTAAATAAATTTTAATATATGAGTGAAGCTTTGTCAAATGGGACAATAAAGACACTGTCCTGGCTACACATAGGGGACTTAGAATTCGATTATGTGATTAAAATCTCATCTCTTTTAATATGTACACAGTATCTGATACAATAACATACTGTGTAATCTCCAAAATGTTTGACATTTGTGGATGAACAGGTTCCTCAGATTATTATGATAATTTTAAATATGTTACATTGATATTTTATGTTATCATATTAAGTATAATAAATAAAATGAATTGCCTTACACGTTTGAAAAATGTGCTTATTAATCTTATTATGTGATCAAACCCAAACAATATAGTAGTTGTAGTAGAACTATTACCATGCTACAATAGCAGCAGTAATTCTTTAGTTTTATTGGTAATTGTTAGACAGACTGATGTATTAAAAAGTGCATATTGATATATGAAAAGTTTGTCCGCATTGTAGGTGAAAAATGTGATATAAAACTAGAAGTGTACGTTGACAAAAAGTCTGCTTGCAAAATGAACTCTGGTCAGGATCAGCTGTATGACATTCTAGTTCTACATTTGGAAGGTGGGAAGGATATTTTCATAACTGTTACAGGTATTTTTCGAATAAATAAATACATAATTTCATACTAGTGAAAGTAAACCTACTTTTATATTCATAAAATAGTGTTTTGTACATATTAATATTATCAATTGTTATTTACAATTCAGTGTCTGTGTGCGTGCGTGCATGCACATGCTCTTATACGCTAGTTGGAACAAGAAGTTTTTCATTTGTGTAATTAAAATATAGGAGTAAGTAGTAAGTAGTGCAAATATATTTGATAGTGAAAGCGGGCAAGCCATACTCAAAATGATATAGCTTGTAACATGTGAGCCATTAGATATTCTAAGTGAAATCAGAATGATGTAGTGCCTAATTGTTTTTTGTTTATCACGCTTCTCTATGATTTATGATTCGTTTCTCTTCTCTCTTTTGGCATTAAGGTTAAGCAAAAGCTGTGCCACTCATCTGTGAGTGGAAATTTATTTCTTGCCAACAAAAGTTTCTTTGTAGTATAAAAAATGTGTGATTTATGTACGGAATTCTCATTTATCTGTTTATTTATTTATTTTTGAATACAGTATCAACACTTTATATCACAGTAAAGCAATTTTCATTTAACCTGAATGTCTACTATTTAATGAATGTTTAAAAGTTTTTAAATAGTGTCTTGTAACTTCATAAACATTAATTCAGCATTTGGCTTGTACACTACACAACATTCTCTGCTTTTATATTAACATTTAACATTTTACACTAGGGTTTTATTTGAGGCTGTGTACCATTTTTATGTTAATTACTGGTTTGGCCCGAATATAAGACGGCTTCACATATAAGACGACCCTAGATTTTTGAAGGTATTTTACAGGAAAAAAAAAAGGCCTGCATATAAAATGAACTGAACTTTTTGAGGTGTTGTATGAGAAAGACAATTAAATGGTTTAAATACCATCATACGTTGAAGTCACATTAAGTAACTATGGCTATTTTACATTAAAGATGAAATTATAAGTGTTAAAGTACCGTACTGTTTTTAGTTCCAGTCATCATCCTCATTTTCTTCTTCTTCTCCAAGTTCATCTTCAGAATAGGTACTGGAATCAGATTCATAACTGGAGTATGTTAACGTACTTAAAAATCACTGTTCGGGTTGTCATTTGTTATTTAACTCTCTGACTTTATTTTTATATTTTATTCGACTTACCTTTAAACTCTGGTTAACGTTTATGCTTTGTTTACATGTTGATTTTACCACGTGGCGTTGTTGCCAACATAACATTTTTTCATCCGGGTCCGGGTTCTTTAAGCAAGCATAGAGACTGAATGGTTTTCAGAAATAACATACTCTGATATTACTGTTGAAAACTGTTGTTTTAATTGTCGAAATTTTAAACATTTGAAAATACAAAACAAAAACAAGATGGAGTCTCCACCAAACACAAAAAACAAAATTGCTGCGAAGTACTTTCGCTGTATCAGCCTTACGTGTGACTCAATTACAGAATATATATTTCATCTTTTAAGTTACTATAAATATCGGTATGGAGAACCATACATGACTTCCATATTCTAAGATTATATTTAAAATCATTTTCGAAATGAAATATTACCATAGAAACTACTTCTTTCTACTTACTGCTTCAGCCTTAACCACAGTACTGTGGTCACTAACGTATACCACCTCACGTTATCGCACTCGATTTTCACTGATGATGGAAGTCGATGGCATTGCCGAAACGTCTGGTTTTGTAGAAAACATTGGACTACGGCCAAATATCCCGGGAAGGAATTTTAACAAAAACTACTTCTTTGTTGCCGATAACATTGTACACATATATATAAAATATATGCATAAAATTAATGGCTTGTATAAGTTAATGATTGATCTCCATTAAGTAGTGCTCAAGTTTCCAAAGTTTTAATATTATGATGTCCGTAATTAAAACATCAGAGCAGGTTTAGTGTGAATGAGGGTACACTGTGGACAAAAATTTTCAACATTTCCTATTGAGTGTTGCTTAGAGTAAAGCTGCGAATCTACAGTGTATGTTTCACAGAACAAACACGCGAAAAAGAAGGAGCGCTCCGAAGTCACACATGGACCCTCAGCATCTTGCAGAGGGTTCATTCCCTAAAGACGAAAAGTCTGTCTATGAATCGTTCCTCTGTACACACGTGCAGTTACATTGCCCAGCGATCCACAGGAAGCAAATTGATGTCCATTTTTTCGGCTTGCATACGTTATGTTGGTGTGGGTTTCGGCACTTTCCATTTAAAAAGCGTGCAAATGTAAGAAAATAAACATGAGTGAGGCCAGAAATAACGTGAAGTGTGTGTGTGTGTGTCTTACCTGCCTTTTTATTGCTGTAGGCATAATAATAAAATGGAAACGTAAACATTACATAACTGAGATATGCTTACCTGCCACGAACGATATATTATTTTATACATGGAGGAGTTCAGTGACATACACACGTACAGAAGAATTATATATATATAAACTAGGTGACCCAGCAAACGTTGTTTTGCCATATAAATTATTTCTAGTGAATATTGTGGTAGTTAAATAAAAAATAACTAACTTATTGTAAGTGTGTGGGGATGTGGTCTATGACTGAAAGAGGAATGGAGCGCTGTGGACGATGACGGCCTATAAAAATAACAAAACACCAACCATTCATTTTTTTAATTCATTGTACTTTATTAACTTAACTAATATATTTAAAATTATATCTCTTAAAAGTTATATATACATTAAAAAATGTTATCCATATTTGCTATCACTAATTATGACAATTTAAAAAAAAACAATATCAATCTCTAAGTGCAATGGAGTGTACGATGTTTTTGGTTAGTCCGTCTTTAGCCAACACAAACAAACTGGATGGTTTACCCACGCGAGAACATGCCACGTATAATTGTCCGTGTGAAAAACACGGTGTGCCCAAATCTAAGCCACAAACAGACATCGTTTGGCCTTGCGACTTATTGATTGTCATTGCGAATGCCAATATTATTGGAAATTGAACGCGTTTGAATTCAATTGGCATATCTGTGGGAATCATAGGGATTCGTGGTAGCAATACATTTTCGCCTCGGAACTTGCCATTCAAAATGCTGGCTTCGACAATGTTTTTTATTATTTTTTTAATGACTAATCGCGTGCCATTGCACAGCCGTGGTGGGTTCAAATTACGAAGCAAAATAACCGGAGATCCAACCTTCAGTTGTAAATGGTGCGGTGGCATGCCTGGAAAAACCAATGAGTTCTAAAACTCTGTTGGATAATTTACAGCTTCGTTGGCATCGCAAACTGTATCGATAGATTTGTATGACACCAAGTCCCCTGGCAACAACTGTTGTATCTTGAAATTTAAATCGTTGACGTCCACATTTTTTGCTGCCAAAATTGCTCTTTCTGCCAGCCACTCATGATTCATGTATTGTGTGTGTACATCGGGAAATATGTGGTCAATGAGAGCATTTTGCGATTTAATGATTGTGCAGAAATCGGTCGGCAATTTTATGCATCCAGTATTTTCATGTACAGCAACTTTTCCATCGCCGATATCTAACAGTTGTTTTGAGAATGTTTCAGCGGTTGGATCTTGAAGCATTTGAACGCGCATGTTTACTTTCAGCTGTACTTTTTCAACATTACGCCACAGTGGCGATGATTTTAAGCAAGCGTTGATCTCATCAGCGTACGTTGAACGTGGAATGACAGGAAGTGTTTGTCTGAAATCACCTGAAAGGAGTAACAGAGTGCCGCCAAATAGTTTGTCGTTGTTTTTTATGTCTTTCAATGTCCTGTTCAACGCCTCAAGCGAATGTTTGTGTGCCATAGTGCATTCATCCCAGACGATAACTTTACACAGTTTCAGCACTGTGGCCATGGACGATTGTTTTTTTATGTTGCACACTGCGTCTGGGTTATTTTGAATATTCAGTGGCAGCTTAAATGCTGAATGAGCTGTTCTGCCTCCATCCAATAAAGTTGCTGCAATGCCAGATGATGCAACGGCCAATGCAATGCCATTAGTTGATCGTATTTCGGCGAGAATTAGCGAAATGAGAAATGTTTTGCCAGTTCCACCTGGTGCATCCAAAAAAAAGAATCCACCTTGTCCTGCCGAAACTGCCAGCATAATGCGGTCGTAAATGGTTCTTTGTTCATCAGTCAGTAGTGGGACATTGCGAGTAACAATCGCTGCCATTTCTACAGTATTGTACTGCAGTTCACGATTCATTTCAGTGTTCATTAGATCAGATGCACTTCGATTTGGTGAACGCATGCCGAAATGACTGATTGGTAAATTGGCAATGACAATGCAAAGATCCTCGATAGCAATCAATGCTTCATTGTACATAGCGTCGCTGAATGTTATCGTTAGATCGTTGCACCGTGTACGATGTCGATGCAATATATCATCAGTCATTGAATCTTTGTGATTATCCCACAACGTCTCTGCTCGGGCCGGGAAACATTAGTCAACACTATAGCGAATAGTAGACGAATTTGTGTTGCTGTACAGTTCAATGCTGCTTCAGCAAGCATACTGTCCCACTGGTTGTCGTCTTCTAGCAAGCCGAGTGCAAGGCATGCATCTTTATACGTTGGATACTGTTGTCCATTCACTTTACGTATATCTTGAAATGACAATGGGCCGGTGACATTAACCAACAACAGTCGCAGATAAAAGCACTCATTCTGCCTTGGATTGACTGTATATACTCGCCCCAAGGTGTTTGATTTGAATAAACCGGGGCATGCATCAATTGGTGTGCCTTGCTTGCGGGGCATCCATTTTTTTGTTTGAGCCCATGTGAAATAGCGTGGTACTTCTGAATAGAGTAGTGTTCGTGCAAAGGCACCAAAAGCATCCGCACGATTACACAATTCAAAAAATTCGGTGAGTGTAGTTTTTGGTGGATTTATAGCACGATCAATCGCTGTCTCGTTCGTGAAAAATACGCGCTGGCCGTTTTCAAGATGGACGGCTAAATGGATAACTGCTGGATCCCGTTCATGAATTGGGAAACCAAAGATACGCCAGACAGCTTCATTGGAGCTGATGTACCGGCCAATTTGGTAGAGCGTTATTTCATCGTTGTTATTCAACGGAGGAGCATTCACATTGGTATTTTCAATTCGAAATACAGCCATATCACTTCCTTTATTCACATACGTGTAAATGTATTTGATGCTCTTCACCGAACTGCAGAACTCAACATTAATATGAGCATTGAATGTTTTGCTCAGCAGAGGCGAATATGGTACCACCCAACGATTGTCAATGTCAATGTCTGCGTTGTTGATATTTTTTGTAAATGATTGTCCGCCATTATCGGTATTTCTTCGACGATATATTGGATATCCGTCGACATTTGTGATCGTATCGTTAGTGAAATTTTTAGGAAAACGCTTTGTACATTTTCCATCTGCCATGCAAGGCGATAAACGATTCAGATTACCGCATGGGCCATGAATCATGTTTGTTGTAACAATATCAAACAGTAATTGATCAGTAGACGGATCTGGAATTTCCGCAGAAATTATACTATCGATTTCTTCAGGACGTATTTTGTCGATTAACCAAATCAAAATGTGTGCATGAGGTAATCCTCGCTTTTGCCATTCAACCGAATACATCCAGCAACGTGTGGGACCGAATACATGTAATTTTGTAATGAAACTCATTAAAGACTTTAATTTTTGTTTGAACACACGTGCTGTAATGTCATGACGATGTATTGCATTTTGTCCTGGCAATAGCAAAGATGTAACCTCCTGCCATTTTGGATTACATGTAAACGTGATAAATAAACACGGTCATCCGTATTCGCGCACGAAAGTCAGAGCATCCTGTATGTATTCTTGCATATGACGTGGACTGCCTATGTACGATGATGGTAGAATGATAGAGTTACCAATTTCGGCGGTGTCAGCGTTGCTCACAATAGCGTCTCGCAAGTGAATGTATTCTTCCGCACGCAGCTTCTGTTGATTATATCATAAGTATCGTAGTCGTTCGCTCTCTATCTTCACGTACATGTCGACCATGAATTGTTGGCAAAGCTCACGACATCGTAGAATGACGTTGTCATGACCGCGTATAATCATCATACGATACGCATAATAATCCTTCGAGCTAACGTTCTTTTTTGTTTCGGCTCCTGTAATAATATATTCATAAATATTAATTCAAATTAATTAATGATGTTCATAATGAATTAAGTTTTTTGTTTCGGCCAGTGCAGCCAGATCGCGAACGAAAAGTTCTCCCTGTTGATTATTAAAATGTATTGTGCCACGTACATTTTAGTTCTCAAGAGTTTGAAATTTTTGTTCACAATCTGGCTGCACTGGTTTCGACTTCTTTAACAACATATTCATAAATATTAATTCAAAATGAGTAATGATGTTGTTCATAATGAATGAAGTACCTGTTACGGGATCTCGTTGTTTAATGTTTATGCAATATCCGTCTTGTCCCTTCCAGAACATTAGCGGATATTGGAGAGCGTCGTATGAACGGTGTGTATCAGCAATGAACTCAAGATTATTATTTCTTCTTCGAATCACGATTTCTCGCGTAGCTGTACGGTCGCCAACCATGATTCCAGCAACGTCGTCAACAACAGGTGCATTGAATCTACGCATGTGCTCTCCAGCTGGTGTTTTATCAGGATTGATGACAATAGCGTGATTGTCACTTTGTAATTTGTGCATGTGTGATTTGAATAATTTCAACAATTCACTGTGCTCATTCAATAGAGCGTCCAGCTCGCCGACGATCCGTCTGGCATAAGGTGAATTGAGGCTATTGTAGCCGCAACGTGCATCCACGCGATTGGCGAGTGCGCGTTCGGAGTCCTCACCGCCCATAAAGTAAATTTGTAAAAATTTATGTGGTTCATTTGGCATTGGCAGCAATGAGCCCACTTTGTGATAAACTTGGCCTTTGATTTTGAATGTTGAATTGAATTGTTGACCATTTGCAGCATTATTTTTAACTATTTCTGTTGCTCCGAACGATGTCATTTGGAAACATGAATTGAATGTTCGAATTGACTTCAGGAACAGGTTAGAATCTGGATCCGTACCGATAAGTAAGCCGTTCAATGGTTCAGGTGGTGTTTCAATTTCCGGTAGTTGCACTTTTCCTGACGCGCAACACATCCCGGCTGGCTCATTTTTGAATTTAAGCGCATTACAATGCGGACATTCCTTGTCCATAGCACCAATTCCCACTTTCGAATGAGCATAATATTCAATATCGGGCTCATACTCGAATGCTAGACGAAGGAATGAATCGGATGTAAATACTCGATGTACTTGTTGGCGTTGTTGGTCATTTGCTCTGCGTGTGTTAACTACGAACCGGCGCGCTTGTCTTTGTTCCAATCGTCTTTGTTGATTTCGTTCAGCTCGTGCCTCTTGTGATTGTGATTCACGCAATTGCGCCATGCTCACACGCACATCTGCATTATCTTGTTGGATTTGTTCGTCTATTCTTTGGGCTCTTCTATTTCGCATGTCTGTAGTTCTATTCGTTCGACGGCCCAAATTGGCCCCTTTGCGTCTTGCTGGCATTGTTCACTGTACAAAACACACATAAAAAGATCAAATTGAAGTACTTAATGATGGAAAACAGTATACTGATAATGTATTTGTTCTTTTATTATTTTACCTACCTTTCACAATCATAAAACATGTATATATTTCTCTTTTAATTTAAAATGATTCCCACAAAATTTTGCATGCACTGAGTATAATAGTATTATTAATTGTCGTTTAATAATAAACAAACTAATAAATAATAAATAAAAACTAATAAATGTATGAGAATGTTCTGGAATGATTTATACAGGTAACACAATGGCCGTTGTTGGCGGGAGCTCGTGACACGTGTTGAGTACTATTGATTTATATGAGATCACTTAATTAACTGAACGTGAGAACTATCTTCAGCAATTATTAATAAAATGGGAATAAATAATTATAGCACTGCAAATTGATGATAAATTTAGTATGAGAATATAATTAACATGAGAGTTGCACTGAGAAATTAAATGATAAGTATAAGCGTCACTGCTAGGATCGATGCACAAACAATAATAATGGCCGAAAACTGTGTAGGGAGTGAGAGAAAGCTTATTGTGTGAGAAAGACAGGAGACCGGCTTCGTTCTCATCCCTACTCCGTGCTGTTTGCTGGGTGAGAAGTGACACCGGTAGACGCCTGGCGGGGATAACTGATCGATTGATAATTGATCAGTTATCGACCACTGAGAGTTGAAGATTATTACAGTACTAATATCGCTATTAAAAAATGGGGGTTGGTGGTAGAAGGGTGAGAATTAAGGGTTATATGTATTTTTTAATGCCAAATCATAAAAAAATAAAAATAAAAAATGTTGTCCAAAAAATAAAAAAATAAATTTTGGGGTGGGCCACCCTTATCGCTTAGGGGTATAAAAAATAGTTTACGACCTATTCTCAGACCTACCGAATATACACAAAACATTTCATAAAAATCGGTATAATTGATCAGTTATCGACCACTGAGAGTTGAAGATTATTACAGTACTAATATCGCTATTAAAAAATGGGGGTTGGTGGTATAAGGGTGAGAATTAAGGGTTGTATGTATTTTTTAATGCCAAATCATAAAAAAATAAAAATAAAAAATTTTGTCCAAAAAATTAAAAAAAAATGTTTGGGGTGGGCCACCCTTATCACTTAGGGGTATAAAAAATAGTTTACGACCTATTCTCAGACCTACCGAATATACACAAAAAATTTCATAAAAATCGGTCAAGCCGTTTCGGAGGAGTTTGGTTACAAACACTGTGACACGAGAATTTTATATATATAGATATATTAACTCATACATAATTTACATTAAAATGAAAAAATTATTTATTTTTAACAATTACCATTGTTTCAAAAAGTTTAAATGAATTTTCAAGTACTTTACTGTTGTTAAAACGTAAAAGGTTGCAGGTAAACTACCCCTTCCCCTTAACCGATCTTCACCAAAATCAAAAGCCTTGAGACCTCTACAATTCAGGGACGTATGCAAAAAAGTATTTGATTCTGTTTGAATTTGCGGCTGTTATCGTTTGCCATAGAAAATACGCTTGATAAAAAAAAGCAGGTAAACTACCCCTTCCCCTTAACCGATCTTCACCAAAATCGAAAGCCTTGAGACCTCTACAATTCAGGGACGTATGCAAAAAAGTATTTGATTCTGTTTGAATTTGCGGCTGTTATCGTTTGCCATAGAAAATACCCTTGTTAAAAAAACGTTGCAGGTAAACTACCCCTTTCCCTTAACCGATCTTCACCAAAAACTATAGGTCTTGAGAACTCTACAATTTAGGGCTGTATGCAAATAATCTTTTGATTCTGTTTGAATTTGCGGCTGTTATCGTTTGCCATAGGAAATACCCTTGTTAAAACATAAAATGTTACAGGTAAACTACCCCTTTCCCTTAACCGATCTTCACCAAAAACAATAGGTCTTGAGAACTCTACAATTCAGGCCTGTATGTGAAACATTATTTAATTCTGTTTGAATTTGAGGCTGTTATCGTTTGCCAAACAAAAAAAATTTCCCTTGATAAAAAAAAACCGTTGCAGGTAAACTACCCCTTTCCCTCAACCGATCTTCACCAAAAACAATAGGTCATGAGTACTCTACAAATCAGGGCTGTATGTAAAAAATTATTTGATTCTGTTTGAATTTGTGGCAGTTATCGTTTGCCATAGAAAAAAATCTACACACAGACAGATAGACACACGCACAGACACTTTTCGGAAAACGACTTTTTTTCATGTTTTGAGTGTAGTACAATCAGAATCTGCAATAATCTCCAACACGATTTTTTTTGCCATCACCATACTTCCATTTCCTTAAGGAATATGGAAGTAAAATGAATTTAAACATACTGCAGTTTACTCTTTCACATAGTTATGGTTCCTATATCACGTAACATAAACCAATACTTTGTGATTTTATTCTATGCGTATACCGGTATACACGCACCCAAGCTCACACACACACACACACACACACACACATGTTCCCATACAAATTATTCTAACGGTACATTTTTAATAAATTTTCATTGAGCTCCAAAGTTAAAGGGTATTTGATTGAAATCTTGCAGGTATTTAATTTCCTGAATTTAGATGATTGCCGTTCGAGTCAGACGTCCCTCATTGCTAAACCGGTGTTCTGCCAAATTATTGACTGTCTCTGTGTTTATACTGCTTCCACTGATTCTACGTTACATTTTTATACTGTTTATTGTAAATAGGTTACTTTTACACTTTAATTACATTTTTTGACTACTTTTTATATGTTTGCTGGCCAGCAATTTGTAGCACGTGCAGCTCGCTCAAGGAGTACGAAGTAACTGGGAAAGACGATATGGCGTATTTTCCCCATGTGGAAGGGTTACTGCGTCATCGAATCTATTGTTTTCTGGCGATGACGTCCTTGTTTTACGGTGCAGTTATTACGTTTGGCATTATTATGATGACGTTTCTAGGAGTGGTCTGGTCGTTGTTAGCAGACTCGCTATCTTGGGTCACGTTCACCATGACCTTGACGCCTACTCGTCCTGACATACTGCGTTGTTTCATAGTTGGAAAATTTTACCCTCACATATTCGATTACATTGAATTTACAATAAAATTATGTTTGTCATGTACCCACAAATTTCCTATACGGAACTACTGTACCGTTACAAAACCCCCTCAATGAGAGAATTTATGACGAGGCATAAAAACTCTCATTGACTCATTCATACTTCCTAAAGGGATCAGTTCGGATATGTTGCCACAACCCCCTGTAGTTTTTATATAAAAAGAATATCTAACTTACCCTTGGTCCAGTGATGGTGACAGTACCTGCATGACCTTACTGGACTTCTCTTTCGAGATCCCAACACCGCAAGGCCAGTCAGGCACTTGACGTTCCTGCTCTGACGCGCTGGCCAGCTCAGGACCGCCGCCACAGCATCACCAAACTCTGAAACGAAAATCAAAGAGTGGCCTTGTATAATGCCACATCCCCAACTGATCTGTTTCCCCTTAGCTGCATTGGTTTTATCCTTAACTCCTACTATCCCTAATACAGAGATAAAACAAGATTTACGATAGAGGTCTCTTTCTCTTTTGCATTCCTATATTTTTATTAAAATTTCGACTCCAGTCGATAATATTTTACTCTTTTCCAACACAAGAAGAAATATACTCTTATACTAATGCAATAATATGTCAAATAATTCATTAAGTTTAAAAGAATCAACAACAATTTATCTATATACCTCTTATCTAGAACCAGAACACAAGGGTTAATTAGTTTGGGTGATTCTCAGTTATTCACAATGATTTGACTTATTGAATAGGCATTTATGTGGTCTGGTCGTTGTTAGCAGACTCACTGTCGTGGGTCACGTACCCCATTTGACCTTGACGCCAACTCGTCCTGACATACTGCGTTGTTTCATAGTTGGAAAATTTTACCCTCACATATTCAATTACATTGAATTTACAATAAAATTATATTTGTCATGTACCCACAAATTTCCTATACGGAACTACTGTACCGTTACAAGTAGTCTTTCCACAAAATGTCATCCTCACTCTCATCCATGTTATTAGAAACACAACATTTTTTAAACCCCTTTACAATGGTCTCACTTTGATTTTTCCCCAGGCTGTGATTATTCACTGGGCCAGTAACCATTTCTTCAACTAGCCTGTTGAAGTCAATATATTGTTTCCAGTAATTAACCAGTCACTATAGTTCTTCCATAAGTAGTCCTTAAATGGTTTATTAACAACCACATTTAAAACTTGAAGCCGAGAAGTCATCCCCCCAGGGATTATAACAGTGTTCATTTCTGCAACCAGCTTCTTTATTTTCTCGCTTGTGTGACCATGAAAGAACTATCTCTCTGCCCTAGTAAAGCACCTGGTAGACATCCCCAAACAACCTTAAGCCAATCTGTCATAAGCTCTTCAGTCATCCACCCCGTTTCCTGTAGGTTTATAAAAACAATCCCAGCTGGTAACTGTTCCTTCGGAAGCATTTTTCTCTTCAAAATAACGTATGGTAGAAGTTTTCTTCTATCGGCAGTAACTCCTATCATCACAGTATTGCGTGACGTTTCGTTGCCTGTAGATTTAATTATAACTGATTTTGCACCCTTTCTGTCCACAGTAACATTTGACGGCATATCGAAAAACACTGGTGTTTTCAGCATTTGCCATTTGGGCAAGCAGGTAATTGTGGGCTCAGTTATATAATATATTGCTAATAAGCAATCAATTTGTCAGTATGATCTGCAGGTAGTTGTTGCAACGTCGTAAACACAGAACCGAACACCACATCATGCGTTTACACCAGTTGTTTGCTAAACAAATGGGCCGTTTTATGCACTGTCGTGCGATCAATTTATCGTTCCGTATTCAAAAACATACTGTGGTTTCCTAGGAAACGCATCTGATAAAATATTGGACGTGTTGTTTAAATACATAAGCTGTAATTGATTTGTTTATGCACTCTTGTACAAGTTTTTTATCATATGACTTTCAGACATCAGTACTGCCAACCTTCCTGCCTAGCGTCGGTGAGGCCAGTTATGCCAAGTAATCAGTGGTATTCATGTCGTGGTGTGATTTTGTTAATTCGTTTTGTAAATATGGAAGACGTTACTATAGAAAGGCTCACTGATGAAATTCGGAACAGGAGAGCACTATGGGATCCCGCATCCAAAGCTTATAAAAATGAACCGATACGCGGCATATAACACGGACGGATTCATTTTTCCTACTGATGATGGTAACACTGAAAGAGTTTGTTCACGCCTACTTAAATATTTTTGATCCCGATCAAAATCGGAGTCAACTGGGATGCAAAACTTATCGTACGATATTTTATTGTATGATTTTAATCAGATGCATAAAAGAGGCCTTAAAGTGAACAACTTATAATGTCTGACACAATACGGTACTTCAGCACAGTGGTGAAAGTGTGCTTAGGATTTTCACCTTGAGCTCATTATAAAACACACGTGTTGATTCACGCTACTCACACGGCAAACCTGTGCAGCTGGCGAGTGTTACAAAATACGCTGTAAACTTACCTCCACATCCAACTCCACCTTGTTGATGCTGCATCTGTAAATTACCTACCTTCTTCGTCAGAAGTGCCCAGGGTCGCCAGAGTGTTTGAGGCTGACACTCAACCAATTTACGCATCTGCCTTATTAAAATATCACCCTCAGAAGTTCCATGGATCGTTTATGCGAAAGGTCAGAAACAGTGATTAAGTACGCAAAAGCAGCACTCGCTAGCAAACAAATTGCACAACACCTTATGGACAGTAATGTGGTAATTTCATATTCAAAGGTTGGCTAATCTGTACGCTGTGCCTCACACTTATCGCGAACCGGCTAAAACACAGTGCAACATACGTTGGTGAGCAGCGGACGTATTCGCGTTTGCTGCCTCGTTCTGTCATTTTTTCATTTTTACTTGTCGTCGAGACAATTTATGTAGGCCTTAGGCCCTACAACATTTTCATGTAGGTTTGAGTGCCGCGTACTCGCGCCTCAATTTACTATGTAACATTTTTTAACCGACATGGTTTTTTCAAGGTTCAAATGCTTGTCAGACAGCCAATCTTACAATTCAAATTAAATTGTAACGAAACATTAATAAATGCATTAAAATACAGTCCACGCTCATCATTATTTTCTGCATCCTGGCAAATACATTTAAACCATTAACTTCCTAACATTTTTTTGGTCGCTCCGTGCCTGGATTCATCATTTTACTTTCTTTCAACTTGCCAGAGTGGCTTTCATCATTTTTTCCACCTCAATTTCTGGCCATCACGGGCGATTCAGCATGTTCGCTGATCCGACCATGTCGGGAGTTATTCAGCATTTCTTTCGTCGCCATTGAGCCTCGTGACAACACCACTTCAAGACCATCCATGTGTTAACGTCTACACACCAGATTGAGCAGTCATCTATCCAGTCCGTGTGTATCTGCCATCTGTTCCACGGCCTCGACGCTCCAGGACATCTCACACAAGGTACGACATCAACGACATCACTAACAGGTGCGTAGAATGGCGGAAGAAGGCCTCAAAGTGTTGGTTAGAAAGAGAGGCGGCTTAAAGTCTGCCATAGTGCGAATCAATTCTGCTATAATTAATTTTGATAAAAACAGTAACAATAAACATTTTTTAACTGTTAGATTGGAAAGTCTAAAGAGTTTAGCAACAAAATATGATGAGGTACAGTCTGAAATTGAATTAATTTGTAAGGACATAAACGCTGCTCAAGAAGACAGAATTGAGGTTGAAGAACTTTTATATTCAACCGAAGATAACATCTTGCAATTAATAGAAACTTTCAACGTTCAGACTGAATCTCAAGTATTAACAAGTAATATGCAATTAAAACCTATAAGTTTGCCCTGCTTCACAGGCAACATTTTAGAATGGCAGCACTTTTATTCAATATTTCTGGACTTGGTACATGCCAGACATGATCTAACTTCAGTGCAAAAACTACATTATTTGTATTCATCTCAAAAATGAGCCATTAGATCTAATTAAGGCCTTACCTATTTGTAATGAGAACTATTCAATAGCGTTGAGTTTGCTGTCTGCTAGATATGATAACAAATTCATATTAGCGAAATATTATATTCAAAATTTGCTAGAATTAAAGTCTACAATCAAAGACTCTGTACAGAGCTTAGCAGAATTTATAAATACAATAACGTCTTCAGTCAATTTGCTGGCAGCTATGCAATTGTCAGTGGATTCATTTGAACTCATTACTGTACAACTATTGTCAGCAAAACTTGACCATTCCACGTTTAAATTATGGAAGGAGTCTATAGATCCCGATAATCTTCCTAACTTTCAGAGCTTTACACAGTTTTTAAACGCACGTAGACAATTATTAGAAAATACATTACGATAGATGCTGGACAGCAGCTTAACAAGCCGACTTTAAGGTTTAATAATAAGTCTGACAAACATAAATTACGAAACTCTGCTGGCAGCACTGCATTTGAGAGTTATCAGTCAACTTCAAATAATTATTTATGCCCATGCTGCAAGGCCAGTCACCCAATTTATATGTGTGACAAATTTCTTGTATTAAGCATATCAGAACGAGGGCAATTTATATTAAAGCATAAATGCTGTATTAATTGTTTAAGACCAGATCATTTTTCACCTAATTGTAAGGTCAAACAATCATGTAAGATCTGTTCAAAACAACACCATACATTGCTGCACATAAATAATGTGTCAAAACAAGGTTCTGCCAGCAGCAGCAATGATTGTTCATTTAAGCTCCAGTCAGCAAACAATGTTCTTTTGTCGACAGCAGTCGTGTTCGTCATTGACCGGGCTGGTAACAGACAGTTTGCAAGAATTTTATTAGATGCCGGGTCACAAGTGAACTTTTGTACTGAATCATTTGCTAAAAAATTGCAACTTAACTTGACTGAATCCAATATACCGATTACAGGTATTAATAATGCGACATGTTGTGCCACTAATTTGGCATCTATTCGTATTATTTCTCGCTATCAAAGGTTCAGCTTTGACGCTACGTGTGCAGTCTTATCTGCATTGACTCATAAACTGCCAGCACAATCTTTCGACATAAATCATTTTAATATCCCAGATAACGTTTTCCTCGCTGACCCACATATCAATGTATCAGCTGACATAGATATACTTTTAGGAGCGCAATTTTATTTAGACTTGATTTTAGCTAACAAATATGTACGTGGTCCTAACTTTCCTATTATACAAGAAACAAAGTTAGACTACATTCTAGCAGGCAATCTGCCCAAACATTGCCGTTCTAAGGGTCCTGCTGTTTCGCTCTTGGTAAGAAACAACGACAGTCAAATTTTAGCATCTCTTGAGAAATTTTGGGAGACCGAAACCATCCTTGATAATGCACCCATTAGTAACGATTCAGTTTGTGAGGAACATTTTGTTAAGTCCACTCATCTCAATGATGAGGGTAGGTTCGTTGTCTCATTACCATTCGAGTCTGACAATCCCCAGTTGGGTGAGTCCTATGCTACCGCTGAAGCGAGATTTTTAAGTTTAGAACGCCGGTTCAAGCGTGATTCTGAGCTTGCGCGTGAATACGCAAACTTTATTCAAGAATATAGGGATCTTGGCCACATGGCGCTTGTCAACGATTGTTCTGTTAATTCCAGGGTTTCAAATACCTACTATTTGCCTCACCATGCCGTTTTTAAACATTCTAGTTCCATGACAAAACTTCGCGTCGTTTTTGATGGCTCGGCAAAAACTACCAATGGTCTTCCCCTCAATGATATTTTGTTGGTAGGCCCAAATGTCCAACAAGATCTTTTTTCTATTCTCTTGCGATTTCGCATACACAACTATGTTCTGATCGCCGACATCGAGAAGATGTATCGACAAATTCTAGTGTCTGATAAGGATTGTCATTATCAACGTATTCTGTGGCATAATTCTCCCCTTGAACAGTTTAAACATTTTGTACTGCGAACTGTAACATACGGTACTGCTAGTGCCTCGTTTTTGGCCACTCGTTGCCTTATTCAGATTGGTAAGGATCATAAAGCTTCTTTTCCTGACGCTGCTTCAGCTATAATTAATGATTTCTATGTTGATGATTTGTTAACCGGTGCAGACACCATTTCTAATCTGACCAAGTTGAAATCTGACTTGTGTACGTTGTTGAGTCAATATGGCCTTACTCTGCATAAATGGGCATCAAATGAACCCAATGTGGTTGCAGATCATAATAATTTATCACTCCCATTAAGCAAACAAGGTAATGTGCGTACGTTGGGCATTCTTTGGAACAACTCTACAGATTCATTTTTGTTTGACATCAAGTCATTTCCAGTTGAGTCAAGCATCTCAAAGAGGAAAATCCTGTCGATTATCGCGGGTATCTACGACCCACTCGGACTCGTTGGTCCCATTGTTTTTCTTTACAAACAGTTTATGCAGCAACTGTGGCTGTGCAATCTTGGTTGGGATGAGCCAATTTCTGAGCAATTATATTTGTATTGGCGTTGGCGTTCATTATGCGATAAGTTATATCTAATTGGTAAAATTATTGTCCCACGCTCTATTCGCAGCAAGTCCAAGGCAAAGATAGTTGAATTACATGGGTTTGCGGATGCTTCTGAAAAGGGCTATGGGTGTTGTGTTTACGTTAGAGTCATTTATCAAGATTCATCGGCCTCTTGTCACCTTTTGTGTTCTAAATCTCGCGTGGCTCCACTACGACAGGTGTCATTACCCCGCATTGAACTCTGTGCTTGCTTGTTGTTATCGCGACTTTTATTCAAAGTCACCCCTGCTCTTCATTCCTTTATCAATAGCGTTCACCTGTACTATGACGCCATGATATCCCTTCACTGGATTCATGCCCAGTCTTCTAGGTGGAAGACCTACGTCGCTAATCGTGTTGCCGAGATTCAGCGTCTCACTGAAACCTACACATGGCATCATATCAATTCGCAACATAATCCTGCTGACATTATTTCTAGGGGATGTCACCCCGACGTTGTGCGCGATTGTTCGCTTTGGTGGCATGGTCCCGCTTGTCTGTCTCAATCTTCTGAGCCCAATCTTTTTTCACCTTTCTTACCTTCTAATCTGTCGTTTCCTGAATGCTCTGTGGAGGAGAAACAAGCCCCCAAACTCTCTCTAATTTCTACCCTACCTATTGATCTTTCAAAGGACTTTTCTTCATTGCACCGTCTGACTCGCGTATACGCTTATTGCTTTCGATTCGTCAAAAATACTAGACCCTCTAGGGCTGAGAAATCTCGGGTGTTCTTACCCCTGCCGAATTCGTTCTACTCTTAATTTCTTCATAAAGCAATCCCAGTCCATCCACTTCGCTACTGAGCTTAATTGCCTTCGTAATGGGTCTTTGTCTCTATTAGGAGTAAGTTGTCTTCTCTGGACCCGTTTCTTGATAAGTTTGGCGTCATACGTGTCGGCGCACGCTTACAGCAGTCGCAACTACCCTATGACAATAAGCATCCTATTGTCTTGCATCCGTCGGCTCACATCACTCGCCTTATAATCGAGTGCGAGCATATTCGTCTACTCCACGCTGATGCTCAACTTGTCCATCATTCACTTCGTCAATGTTGGTGGATCATTAACGCCAAGATAGTCATTTGTTCCATCATTCGTACATGCGTCAAGTGTCTCAGATTTAACACCAAACATCAGGTTCAAAGGCTTGGTATTTTGCCATCTCCTAGGGTTACTCCTTCACGGCCATTTCTGTTCTGCGCAGTTGATTATGGTGGTCCCTTCATGATTCGTCATGGCGGGCAGAGATCTAGGACTCTGTCAAAATCCTATGTGTCTTTGTTCATTTGCTTAGCCACCAGGGCCATTCATTTGGAATTGGTTTCCGACCTTACGGCCAACGCGTTTATAGCTGCCTTACGTCGCTTCATGGCCCGTAGGGGCATACCCAGCCAGTTATATTCTGATAATGGCACGAACTTTAGGAAGGCCCGCAATGTTTTGCATGACCTTTACAATCTTTGGCATAATAAGGATGCCACGTCAATCCATTCCTTTACGACCTCTCATGGTATTAGGTGGTCATTTATTCCGCCCTCGTCACCTCATTTTGGTGGTCTTTGAGAGACGAACAGTAAAAAAGAGTTTATTTTCCTTTAAAATTAAATGTATGTACTTGTCAAACATATGTTAAATCAAATGTTCTAAGAAGATTTTGTTAGTTATAAGCACCTTTGTTTTTAGCATAAGCTTTAATTTGTATATTTTCAATTCAGAAACTGTTTGTTTTACTCAAGCAAGTGTCAGTTTATTTAATATGCAAAGCTTCAATTATTTTTTGTATTTTCGTGTATACAACATTTGATTTATACGTCATGTCTTGCTTAGTATTTGTTCTTATGTCATAATTTTGTTATATAATATTCACATGGTTTGTAGCTATACAAACCATGTATGCATCTTTCTTGCACATTTTTTGTTAATATGTGTGCCATTTTATTACTCTATGAATTTATGTATTACTTGCAATTGTTCAACACATGCATTACATTTTGTATAAACACATTTGCTGTACTTGTCACTTATGCTATTGTGCCGTGTGTTCATGTATTTGTAATTATCCAAACCGATTTCTATTGTATTTTATTATGTATAACTTTGTATCTATGTAAAACACATTATTTTACCCGCATCTACTGTCCATAATCATGCGCCACGCACATATTTTTATATTTTGTATTTGTACGAGGTGTGTTCAAAAAAAGACCGAACTTTTTGAATAACACTAATGAACCCGCACAAACAACTTGCTACGACTTTGAGCGATAATTTTTGACAACAAACTGCCATTTATTCTGTTCCACTATCACCACTAGTATTTGAGCTACATCAGATTTAGTGGGGACGTGCGCACACTGAGTGGCGGATTAGTGACAGCGATTAAGAAAGACCGCGAAGAACAACGTGTTCGTATGAAATTTGCTGCAAAACTTGGTTAAAACTTGACAGAGACCTTCTGGTTGTTCGAGTAACCATACGCGGAGGCCTGCGTGAACCAAACGATTACTTTAAGTATTTTTAGAGAGGGCCAAATTATTAGTCGGTGCAGATCAAAGCAATGTTGAAGATCGTGGCAAGAGAGTTTGTGACGTGGTAATTGTAAATCATCGTTTAACTGTTGAAACTTTGTAAAAGAATGCGCATCCGTATAAGATTGTAAAATTAAATTTTGATAGAAATATTTAAATGTATAGTATCAATGAAAAATTTTTACTGCGTTTGTTAACTGGCGATCAGAAAGAGACCTGTTTTGAAATCGGTCAACAACTGCGTACCAATGCAAATTGGTAATGACAACTTTGGCGTGCAATGGAAATTGCTCTGTAAAGATTTTAGGAAGTTAGGGACAAAATTTTATACATATGCGTTGTGTTAAGATCTTCATTCTCACTTCGTTATAAATCCGCCGGACGGTATGTGCTCATGCCCACTACAGCGTGTGTAGCTCGAAGACGGATGATCATGACGGAACGGAGATAACTGCATTCCAGCGTCAAAACCTGTCGCTAGCAACACGCAATTGTGTACCTCGCTCTATGCGCAGGTTGATGTGCTACACAAATAGTTCGGTCTTCGTTTGAACACACCTTGTATTTTGCGATCACGTATTGCACAATTATTATTCATGCTTTCAATTATGACATACATGTCATTACACTTATGTACTTGCAATCATTCAACAATGTATAATCTGTTTTCACATGTCAATTTATTGTCCGTTCCTGCAACTGTCAGGTATAGCATGCACAATTTAATTATTATATTACAGCGTTATGCTAAATCTATGTTTTTACATGTATAATTTTGTAATAATTTTTGTCTATTCATTTTACACTCAATACTAGTATGTATAAGTCAACTGGCCTTGACTGGTTTAAGCTGTCCATCATGACTTGCATAAAATATTTGCAACTTGTATCGGGCCCATCATGTGATGAGTCACCAATTATTCATCATCAAACATTGTCAAACTATTTATTATTCATGTTTTATATTGTCTTATATTGTATACATACAATATATATTAGCAATACATTGCTAATTATTGCATTTATACTCATGTATAAATCAGTTGTAAGCCAACTGTGGCCTGCTCAACTGTTATCATCATTATCCAGGTTTTATCTCTGAACAGTTTAATGTTACAACTGTTATCTAACATTTCAATCTCAATGCTCAATACAGTGTATTGAGGTTGATATCTGTTATTAAGAACACACGTTGTGTTTTCCTATAATAAATTATTAAAATGTATTAAAAAATCTTTTGATTTTTTGCGGGCAGCTATGGACAGTAATGTGGTAATTTCGTATTCAAAGGTTGGCTAATCTGTACGCTCTGCCTCACGCTTATCGCGAACCGGCTAAAACACAGTGCAACGTACGTTGGTGAGCAGCGGACGTATTCGCGTTTTCTGCCTCGTTCTGTCATTTTTTCATTTTTACTTGTCGTCGAGACAATTTATGTAGGCCTTAGGCCCTACAACATTTTCATGTAGGTTTGAGTGCCGCGTACTCGCGCCTGAATTTACTATGTAACATTTTTTAACCGACGTGGTTTTTTCAAGGTTCAAATGCTTGTCAGACGTAACCAATCTTACAATTCAAATTAAATTGTAACGAAACATTAATAACTGCATTAAAATACAGTCCACGCTCATCATTATTTTCTGCATCCTGGCAAATACATTTAAACCATTAACTGCTTAACACCTTATTATTTCTGAAAAATTGAGTTTAATGACTTTTTCTTTATGGCATTACTCCGCATCACTTGGATACATTGATACTCAGTCTTTTGACTTACAATTATATAATCAAATTAATACTCTCTCATTCATACACTAGATTCACCAGTACTACATTCACTCTTTTCCTTTCACTCACTCACAAATTAAACAATTGTAATTACATTTACTAAAGCGCTTTATCATCCAGGGGCATGTAATTATTAATGGTATTGAGCACAGGTACCTGTATACTTTTTCACACTTAATAAACTGGGCACATGATGGCTGCCTTTATCCACGCCGCGTGTTCATAGGGTCCAGTTATTTCCCAATTTCTGGTCCGAATATTCTTTCTGCGACGTCTCTGATGTTCTTAATGGCTCTTGTGGTGGTTCTCTACCATCCTGCTAGTTTCTAAGTCGAATTTCGAACTGTGAGGTACCAAAGTTTTGAGAAACAAACAACCAGACTTTTTACATGTCTGGTTGCTTTGATGTCCGTTGATGAAGAGCACCAAGCTGCCGGATATAAGCTCACAGCTGACCAAATTTTCGCTGCTCTCGGCTGTTTGAATCTTCTTCGCTGTAACAAAAACTGGTTCTAATGCTTGTATATTATACGGTTCTTGGCTACGTATCATCCGGTTTTCTGGGTGGTTCACGTCATTGTAGAGTGACGTGCATAAATATACTATGACGTTTATTACCGTATATGGTCACAAAATTATACGAGCTCGGCAATTGGTTATTGACATCGTCACACATTTAAGGTTTCAGGCCAACATAATTATGAATCCGTTGCTGCAGATCGCCCGTCCAATGGTTATATTCACTTTTTAAAACACTTCATATATTTTTTATTATATTTTCGGACAAAATGATATCCACTTGAGATCACCCCATTACAACGCTAGGCACTTAACACAAAATTTTTAATGCTAGGTTGCGCATATAAGACAAGTATGGTTTTTGGAAGGGCATTTTAAGGAAAAAATCATCGTCTTATATTTGGGCCAATACGGTAATTCCAAGGTTATTGACAGTTTGGTAAGTATAATTTTCTGATTAAAATCTAATTAGTTTCATTTCCTTCCAAACTAATATATATTTATTTCTATAATAGGTACATATGAACGCAGTTGTTTTGGTTCATCAATTGAAGCTCTTGTACATATCAGTGTTCCTGTAAGAGAAGTTGCAGCTGGAAAGTTGGTAGAACTTGTAAGTTCAATCCTGCAGAAATTTTCGACTAAATTTTATCTTCATAAAAATGTTGTGAATAGTTTATTATAAAGTGCATAGTGTGATAAGCATTTGCACACATGTTTAAATTGTTTTACAAAATGATGAAATTGTGTTGTACATTCACTTTCATATCATATCTGAATTTTATAATTTAAAATAAATATTTATCTGTCAAAAGTAATTTTGCAGAACAAAGTGTTTTTAATATGAATAGTTTGTAAACTCAATAATTGTTTAAATGTATATATAGTGTGCAGAAAGTTTTGTAAGTGAATAATATATTATGTCATTCACTACAGTAGTCAAGTTATGAAATAGAGTTAGATATACCTGCCATCCATACTACAGACTCTTTTGATCAGTTGTTAGGTATAAGTAGATTTTCCAGACATGAACTATTTTTGTGCGTCACACATGTTATGCAGTTGTGTTTGTACATCAGAAACAACTTTAGTTTTTGTTAGTTTATTGCAGTATTTTTCATTTTCCAAAGTGAAATGAATCAGTCTGGAGCATCTTTTTCTATTCCATCTGTAGAAAGAGAAGTCATACATAGTCAAAATCAGAAAATAATTTATACGAGGGTATTTGGAAAATAACCTCCGATAAATAAAACACGGACATAGATTCATAAGTTTTATTATATACAACTTAAAACTACAGCTTTCCACTATTTTCTACATAATCGCCATTTGAATGTAAGCATTTATCATAGTGTTTGATCAGTTTGGAAATCCCTTCTTCATAAAATTCTGCCACTGGGGATCGCAGCCAGCCTCAGCATCGTGTGAAGTTTTTTGTCATCGTCAAAGCGCTGGGACCCAAGCCACTTCTTCATGTTCATAAGCACATGTAAATCACTGGGACCTAAATCCAGGCGTCTTGTGTTTGCCGAGCGGTGTGAGGGCAAGTGTTGTCATGCAAAAACACAACATCACAAGTCAGCAGACCTTGGCAATTGTTCTGAATGGCTCTTCTTAGTTTTTTTAAAGTCTCAGAATACAAAAGATTCCAAGAAATGTGTGCGAATTGTTCAGAAAATTCAAAGATTGTGAACCGCCGGTTTTCACAGACTCTTTCATCAATTCAATTTTCTGAACGAGTTCATCACTGACTATGGATGGCCTGCCACTCCTTTCCTTATTGTGAATGTTTGTTCTTCCATTTTTAAAGAATTGAACCCACTGACGCAGAACACCTTCACTCATAACGTTTTGGCCATATACAGTACATACTGGACGATTAATGTTTGCCGCTGAAAGGTTTTTTGCCATCAGAAATCTTATCACAACACAGATTTTGCATTTGGCAGGGTTTTCAATTGCAGCACTCATTGTGAAAGGCTATAACGAGTGAAAGAACGACAGTGCGACGTTCCTACCATGCTGCTGGATGTGTACTGTGCTGCTGGACGCGGCACAGGAATAACGCCACTTCCCCCATTATTTTTCTTGCTACGCGGCAACGGAGGTTATTTTCCGAATAACCCCTGTAGTATGCACAAGTTTATGAAATTTGAAGTATTAGAAAGAAACTTCTTAAGCTTTCACGGCCAGCGTCAACATTGTTGAAATTCCTATTATTAGCCCATGGTTCACAGTTGTAGTTGACAAATGTTTCAGCCCCACCACTGGAGGCTATTATCAGTATCTGAAACCTTACCTGATACACCATGCCAGTTGTTTCAGACACTGATGATGACATCCAATGGTGGGGCTGAAACATTTGTCAACAACAACTGTGGACCATTGCCTAACAGCCCAGCTTAATAGTAGCAATTTTGACAAATTAGAAAGAAAGTTAGAGGCTCACACACACGCACACACACACACACATATGTATATATATTCAAACACTTTCTGCTACAGTCCGTTTCTTGACGTATATAATATATATTTTATAATGACTTTACCTCAAGATGTTTTCTGCCTATTTGGAACATGTTTCGGGAAGCCTTGTGTTCCCATCCTCAGCCTCCCTGATTTTGAAGCCTCCCATGTTGTGAAGCCATGTTATTTTCTATGTTGAGTGCTTTGAAAATTGTGTCAGGTTTTGTATTGATTTGTATTTGTTCAGGTATTAGTTTGTTTTGTGTTTTATGTTTGTATATTTTAATTACCTTGTATCCGTCAGTGACTTCGTTCTAGCGTTTTTTATATAGACGCGTTTCGTGACATGTGTCACATCATCAGTAATCCTCATCAAATGTTAAAATTCACATAAACACATAAAAACACATTTGCACATATTTACTAAATCACAATAACGACACACACATAACACGATGTAAGTTCGGCTCCGTTGTATATTTGTAAATTTTCCCAAATGTTCATTATGGCCCCTTTTGTGTGGTTTGTGTTTTATTAGTGACATATTGATTATGTCTGGGAATTCATGTCCAGTCTTTATTGCATGTGTGGCCAAATTAGATTTATATATTTCTGGTTTTTTGTATGCGTTTAGGTGTTCAAAATAACGTTTTTTCGGCTGTTTTTTTTTTGTTTGTCCACAAAATACTAATATATACACCACAATCACACACGATAATACCAATTTAAAGAACCAAAATCCAACAGGAAACCACAGCAAAAGCCAACCAACACACAAATACCTCACAAGGCTCAAAATCAGGGAGGCTGAGGATGGGTACACAATGCTTCCCGAAACATGTCCCAAATAAGAAAAAACATCTTGAGGTAAAGTCTTTATAAATATTAAAAATATATATATATATCTATATATATATAATTTGTGATGTTATTCAATTTGTTTCTTCTGCAAGTAGTATAATTTTGTATATTCTTTTTAACACCTGACGCACGTTTCACTGAAAAATATCAGTATCATATGAGGTTTGTAAGTAAATTAATAATAATTGAAATAGTTCTATTAATATAAAATTAACGAATAATTGAATTTGTATAGATTTTTAATGTAAATAACTGATAATCGATTTAGGTCGATTAGTAAATGATTGTTTTAATGTTTATTTTCTTCAGCAGCTGTTTTCTCGGTTATATTTGAAAATTTGTTGTTTATATTTTATTCATTTGTATTTTTTAGTAAATTTATAATTTTAAATAGATCGTCTTGTTTTGTTTTTATTTGGGTTTGTTCTTTAATTAATAAATTATTGTTATTGTGTTCGTAAATGTTAAGATTTTCCCAAATATTCATTTTTTGACCTTTTTGTATGTTTCTAATTAAGTTTATATTTTCAGTGTTTGGAAATTTGTGGTTATTATTTAGACAATGTGTGGCTAAATTAGATTTATAAATATTTGGTTTAAAATATGCATTGCGGTGTTGAAGGAATCTGTCTAGTAGTTTTTCTTTGTCTGGCCCACGTCAAATTTATTGCAATCTGGACATTCTATTTTATATATTCCATTTTTATTGTGAGTATTGGGTTTAGTTTTAGGTTTTATTTTATTAAAAATTATATTATCTGTATTATAAGATATTTTTAAATTAGTATCTTTAAATATTTTATTTAGTTTGTGAGTTATATTTCCGTAATAAGTGAAGGTTGTATATTTTATATTATTATTAAAAGGTGAATTTTTAAATGTAGTGTTCTTGGGAATTTTATTAGTGATTTTATGTTTAATTTTATTTTCTAATTTATTAATAGTTTTTTTTATTTTGTATCCATTTTTAACTCCTATTTGTTGGATAATAATTCTTTCTTTGTTTCTTTCTTTGTTATTTAATGGGATCGTAAGCATTCGGTAAATCATGGAATTAAATACTGCCATTTTATGTTGGGGAGGATGGTTAGAATTATTTGGTATTACTAAATCAGTTTGAAAAGGTTTCCTGTATATTGAGTATTCAAAATTTGTTTCATTTTTCTTTATTGTTAAGTCTAAATAATATAACCGTGAAAACAGCTGCTGAAGAAAATAAACATAAAACAATCATTAACTAATTGACCTAAATCGATTATCAGTTATTTACATTAAAATCGATACAAATTCGGTTATTCGTTAATTTTATATTAATAGAATTATTTCAGTTGTTATTAATTTACTTACAAACCTCTGATGATACTGATATTTTTCAGTGAAACGTGCGTCAGGTGTTAAAAAGAATATACAAAATTATACTACTTGCAGAAGAAACAAATTGAATAACATCACAAATTATATAATTACTGCAAGAAACATCGAGTTACTTATATAGAAAATTTATCAGTAGTGCGACATGGCTCACAGTAAGAAGTAAAGCTTTTAGAATTATTAAAGAGTCAACAGCATCCACAGGATATGTAAAATTATTGACCACTTCTCACAAGAAATGATCAAAAAAGAAAATTGAAACTAACTTAGATGATTTCAACAAATCTATTATTTGACAAAATATTCATAAGTGTTAAGAATTTTTAAATAACACATTAGTTATAATGTTCAGTGTATTCACATGTAGAAGGCTTATTATTCATTAAATGGGTTTTCTATGAAAAATTAAAACCAAAAGTAATAGGAAAATTTAAATAGAAAACCTGTATTAGAAATTTGTGACTTTATTACAGAACTAGATAAATAGCAACAAAGAGGAGGATGGCACTCTATATTATATGTAGATAAAACTTATTTTTGTAGTTCAGTGTCAGTTAAAAAACGTGGGCAGACAGTAACAAAAGTGGTCTGAAAACTGCAATAAAGAAGAGACGGCTGGTAGTTGTAGTTCATACTTGTGGTGAAAATGTATTCATATCCAGCTTGCTCTAAATGTTTAAATTAGGCTCCAAACAAAGGGACTATCACCATGATATGAAGTACAAAAAACATGATAATTGGCTTATTGAAAACTTATTCCAAACTTTTATAAACTGAGTGTAATAGTAATAAGACAATGCTTCCTACCCTAATAAATCTACCCCTGTGTATTAATAAATCCATCCCTATGCAAAATCATCATCAAAATAAAGAGCTGCGATTAACTGGTTGGTGAACTATGGCATCCGAGTAGTCCATGTTAAAACCTGGGCTAATGCACTAATTAAACAAAGTAAATCTGCACACAGTATTTGTAAAATAGACATTACTTTGGCAATACATGGCAATTTCTGCTCTGCCACCCAGTTTTACAAAACTGAGCTATCATGAAGGAGCAAGTTAAAAGAAAAAATAATGTACTTTTCTGTGAACAATGTTATACATTAAGCAGGACTGAGTGTATTTCTGCTGCAGACTGAACATTAAGATGTAACCACATCGTGAACGTTGAACATGACTATTTGAGAGCAGACAAAACAACTGATAATGTAATAGATCATTTCAGAATTAATTTTGGAGGGGTGAAGACCATATGAGTGATAGCGATAATAAATCGCTATGGTCACTATAGGTAGTGGTAATCATATGTTTACAGTGAAGTAAAGATTAGTGGGGTGGAAGAACCAAGTCAAATATTTTTAATTGAATAAGTACAAGATGTGATAAAAAAGTATCAGGATTAATTTTATTTACATAAATATACAAGAGTTACAGAATTGTAAACTTGTCTCCTTCAAAATTGTCCCCTTCCGCAGCCACACACTTCTTCCATCCCTTTCCCAACTATTCAAATCATGTCTTAAAGTCATCTTCTGTAAGAGCCTTAAGTTCTCTCTCGTTGCATTTTCTCTTATCTCTTCTAAGTCTTGAAATAATCTCCCTTTCAATTAATTTTTTATCTTCAGAAAGAGAAAAAGTCACAAGGAGCCATATCTGGCGAATATGGACAGTGCAGAAGCTGTGAAATATTGTGTTTAGCAAGACAATGCTGAACAGCATGAAGCCACCATTCACCACTCTGATTAAACTGTGATCTTTTTCATAGAACTGGATTCCTCAAGTGCCTCAAAACAGAAATGTAGTAATCCTAGTTTACTGTTTGGCCTGGTGTACCAATTTAATAATGAACAATCCCCTTGTGATCAAAGAAAACTGTGAGCATGCTCTTGACTTTGCTTCGGCTGTTTTGCCTTTTTTGATCTTGGAGAATTTGGCATCTTCCACACTGAAGACTGGACCTTAGTTTCTGGATCGTATCCAGAGTGACTGACACCCGGGCATCTTTTTGGTCAGCTGTGAGCACTTTTGGTACAAACTTTGCAGAAACACGTCTCATTCCCAACTCATCAGTAAGAAAGGACTGAACTGATCCAAAACTAATATTTAAGTCATTTGCTAGCTCAAGAATGGTGATTTGGTGGTTTTCTCACACAAGCTCAACGTTGTGGTAAAAGCCTTCCTGAACACTCGTCACTCTCAACACTTTCACACCCATCTTTAAAATTCTTAAAAAGCACTCATAAACCTGTGTACGGCTCGTACAATCTTTCCCATAAACGTTTAGTAACTTTTCAAATGCATCTTTACATGTTTCACCAACTTTTGACAAAATCTGAGACAAATTCTCTGATCAATTTTTTCTGACATGGTAAATGTGCCAAGTGAGATTAACACACAACACAACAATGGGCGTTTGTAAACAAATCAGAGCAGCTGTTATTATAATACTTATACCGAGTAATTAGTATACTGTAAAGTAAACGTATGTGTCGCTTTTTTGGAGTATCAATCCTGATACTTTTTATCACACCTCATAAATGGATTCTGTATTATGTATGTAGTTTTAGACTGTTTATTGCATTAGTATTGACTTTGCTATTGTGGATACATACATACACACACACTTATTCTAAAACACACATGCATACGCTATACACTTCATTTAGTCAATAAGTTTGCCATAAATATGGGAACAAGAGGGTGTTTGTGTGGGAAAGGAATTATTTAGATAAAATAACACATGCATTTATTGCAACAGTATAGTGTATTGTTAATTTACAAATTCTGTTTTAAAAAGTTTATAAATGAGAGTATATGCACAAAACTTACACAAATATGCATATTAATACGTATTTTCAAATGTGGTAATAGCTACTTCCCTATAATATGCCTTATGTCCACCACAACCTAGTGGAATAACTCATGGTTATATAAATCATAATATCATATAGAATTAGTCATACAGGTTGAAATGGGGATAAAGTCAAAATGACATAGGGCACGAGAGAGGCAAGTAGCTACTACTACATTTGAAAACACATATTAGCATGAACGCTGAATAATTTTTTATGTGTGTAAGTCTTGATCTCTTTTGTATGGAATGTTTGTGCATATGCTATTACCTAAACATCATAGTAGCAATGAAATAAGCATTCTATGAAAGGAATGTTCTTATTCTAAAAAAATAATTGGAGTAAGTATTTTACTGACCCACCCTATAATGAACCCACTTTTAATTTAGGCAGTTCTTGTCATTGTGACAGTCATAGCTCATGTCATGTTCAGAGCCTGATGGAAACACTTAAAAAGTGCATTGGCTGCAAATCCATTTCACCATTAGCGCAAAGTACAATTACACACTGACTTTTGTTTATTGTAGTTTTAGACCACTTTTGTCACTGTCTGTTCACATTTTTGAAACTGACATACTAAGAAAATTAATTTTGCCATTATAAACTATAAGGCACATTTCTTGTCTGCCTTGCCTTACCTTTTTTTTTTTTTTTTTTGTACAGTGAACTCTTTCAGCATAATTCCATTGAAACCCCACTTGATGGATAACTATCTCAAGACTGAATAACAGTAAAACTCTGATGAACAATTAACATTTTATATCTCCTGTCACACTGTTAAAATTATGCTTCTTTAATAATTCTAAAAAAAACTTAAAAAGAAACACTGCATTTTCTGTGTACGTAACTCAAAAGTTTCTTGCAGCAATTATATAATATTATGATATTATTCAATATTATATAATTGAATATTCAATATTAGGCATTGAAATGACAAAAACGTAATACTACTTGCAGAAGAAATTATATTGAATAATATAATATTATACTTTATAGTTTATACATTTTCCTATCTATGACTAACTGTGACTTTCTTCCTACAGAAGTTATAGAAGGAAATTGTTCAGGCTGACCAATTTCACTCCACAAGCTGGAAGATATAACAGTAAACTCAACCAAAACTAAATGCTTGGCTTTTGATTATACCCTAATGAATGCGAAGTTAGTATGAAAATACAGTCAACTCCCGATTATCCGAGATAACACCGGCAGGGTGATCACGGATAAGTCAAAATCCCGGTTAAAGCAAAAATTGTAACCTAGTGCTTAAATGAAGGTCTTAGTTAAAAATAAAATATGTGTATACAATAAAGTAGTAAATACCTTTTATTACACAATAAAAATTAGTCAAATCACATTTTTGTCAATTAAGATAGTATATTTACAAGGAGAAGAAAAATGTACAGAGTCAGTGTTTATACACGCTGAAAATAAGCTGGTAATAATTTTTGCTTTTCAGCACTTGCTGTTTTCTTTAAAATAGACAACCTTATTTTGCGTAAAACCAACTTGTCGCACAACAAAGTGTCTTCTTGTCCTTCTAAATAGTCAAGAAGCCCCTCTACGTAATTGAGCACTGTTCCGTGTGTAACTTTGGGCTCAGAAATACATTCGTCACTCCCCTCCCCCTCGTCGTCACTACCGCTCTCACTTTCTGCTACGCCCTGCACGCACGTCAATATTTCGTCGTCTGTCAAAACTTCATACGCAGGGATGTTAGCGTCGACTTCAAACCACTCGTTTATGTTATCTTGATCAACGTTTTCACCACCTGGGACAGTCTTTGCTAACTGGGCCAAGTCAGCTGAGGTTGCAATATCATCCTCAAACCCAGCAAAATCCTTGTCTTCCGATATGTCGGGAAATATTTTTTCCACAACTTTGTCATTGTAGTGGGTTTAACTTTGTACCACGCAGCTGCAGTCTCGTAGATCGCGTCCAGAACACTTAGTCCTTTAAAAAAGGTCTTCAAATTGTTCGCTTCCTCTACAAACTTTCTCAAAATACTTGACCTATAGTTATGTTTTACAGTAGCTATTACCCCTTGATCCATTGGCTGGATCAAGTCTGTAACATTGGGCGGCAAATATTTAACAACGATCTGTCCGTCGTTGGATCTGAGCAACATTTCACTTGGATGTGATTTAGCATTGCCTAATACTAACACTGCTTTTTGGGGAAGTCCTTGTGATTTTAGAAACTCTCGAACTTGTGGACAAAACTTATTGTGGAACCAATCATAAATAATGTATTTATTCATCCAGCCTTTCTTTTGATTGTAGTAAATTACAGGCATGTTAACTGCTTGTGTTCCTTTAAATGATCATGGTTTTTTTTATTTTCCTATCACTAGGAGTTTAAGTTTGTGTGTCCCAGTCGCGTTAGAGCAACACTACCGTTATTCGTTCCTTACTAACATTGTGTCCTGGCGCACTTTTTTCATTTTCAGACACTAAAGTTTTCGTCGGTAAGCACTTCCAAAATAATCCCAACTCGTCGGAATTGTAAATTTGTGCTGGTTGTAAATTTTCATCCAAAACAAACGATTAAAGTCTTTGCAAAACTGTTCTGCTGCCGTTTTATCGCCACTCAATTTTTCTCCGCGAATTTCCAACTCTCTTATGCTGTGACATTGTTTGAAACGTGTCAGCTAACCAGATGATGCGTCGAAATTTCCTTCTAGGCCTAAAGCTTCGAAAAAACTTAGCTTTTTCGGCGCATATGCGTCCACTTACAGGTTCCCTTGTGCTCGTTGATTATTGAACCACTCGAGTAAAGCTCGGTCCAAGTCTTCGTACGTCGACTTCTTCATAGTTTTCCGTTTCTTCATGCCAGATGATGACTCAGAAGAACACGCAAATTTTAAAAGTTCCACCTTTTTCTTAACCAAATCACGAACCGTTTGATCACCGTATTAATACCATATTCGTCCTTTAACGATTTAACAGTTCGGCCCTTCTCATATTTTGTTTAATCTCTAGTTTTTTCTGAATCGATAAAACAATCCTTTTACGGTTTTTATCCATTTCGAAACTCGAATCACAAACAAAACATGTGAACACAACAAAACAACACGTGAGGGTAAACAATACGGTTAAGCATGAATTACCAAGTCACAATGCAAAGAAGACTGACTGGACTGTCAAGGTCAAAATTTGGCACACGCCGCTACACTCTGTGCCTAAAGCCAGTTCGCAATAAGATGAACCCTGCGATTTGATGCAGTGCATTGCATCTTCCAATCATACACGCGCGCAGTGTTGAGAGGCCGTCAAATTGTATTGTAACTCATTAAACAGACTGTCTTTTGCATATAATAATAACAACTAGAGATTTATTTGCTACAGTAATAGACGGAAAATAATAGGTTTAAGAATACTGTAATAAATTAAAGGCATTATAAGCGTAGTATGTATCAGTATTTTTGCTAAAACTACAATTTTTTTAAATCATATTTTTCCCGGTTGATCCGCAACCCGTTGACCCGATCCCAGAAAAGCGGGAGTTGACTGTATTTGATTCTGGCATATCTAGCTTTAATTTTTCTATACCATATTCATATGTAGTAATTTCAGTTTTGAGTTTCAGTTACAATTTCGTTACAAACACTTGAATATTCTATTATTTAATTCTTTTTTTTTCATATTAAGTAGACTTCAAAACAAATGGTTCTTACCAGGTATCTGTGAAAAATATGTTATGTTGGTACCTTAACTTTTAGGAAAACAATAAAGACACAGGTTCCAAACAGCCATATCCTGTACCAAAGGAAGTATGGTTCTTAGTGGATCACTTATATAGACATGGACTGAAGATTCATCACTTGTTTGAACACCCTGGCCTTCATTCAGAGTTAATACAAATACGAAACTGGTTGGATAATGGTTCATCAGATCCATTGCGTATCCTTATTTTTAATAATATATATATATATATATATATATATATATATATATATATATATTTGTGTGTTATTCAGTTTTATTCAGAATTATAAAAACAACTATAACGTGTTAGTAGTATGACAATGTGTATGTGTGGAAATGGTAAAAATTGCAATAAAGCTGATAAAACAAAAACAAACACACTTTAACACCTCTCTGGAGGAATATGAATGTTTGGAGTTCTATTGCCACAGTGATGCAAGAAGTAAAATAAAACAGCATAATGTAAGAAAAGAGTTTTTTCAGAGCAACTAGTAATATCAAGAATAATGTGATGTATAATAATATTTCAGTAGGACTTTCAAAGACACAACATCATGATTGCATATATTGTGAGGAGTCCGGTTTTGTTATAGCGATCGCCACTATGTGCATTCATCAACCATTATGATTTAAATGTTATCGGCATTGTGCAAAGTTAGTGTTGACTTTCTGTACGTTTTTAACTACTGTTTAGTAAATTTGATAACTTCAATAATTATTAAGGTTTACAACAAAATTACATGTTGAATTACTATATATGTGAGAAAAATTTTTGAAGTTAAGTGTGAATGAGAAACAGATTACGTATCCTTCAGTTATGTATCCACAACAGTACACATTCCTTAACTACATTCTCAGCTGGAAGTGTACATTCCGTTGCGGAAGCTTTGCTTCTACTGTTGGAGTCCACTGCAGAACCCATAATACCATACAATTTACACAATGTGTGTTTCAGTGCCTCAACCAATTACTTGCAGTGCAAGCAGGTGAGGTTGCCAGATTAATAACCATTACTTGCTGTGCTATTTTCTATAATAAATTTGTGTTAGTAGACGTTGAAGTTATATCCAAGAAGCAATGAGTACTGTCCGCTATGTCAACTGCCTGTCAATAATTGCTTTCAGTAATTACCATATCTTCTGATTGTTGACTAATGGCCAACATAGAATGATCAGTTTGTCTACACAATAGCAATCTTTAAACCTAACTTTTGTTGATATGTGAACATTATCAGAAGGGTGAGGTGGACTGTTACCGTCATTAGAATTTATCATACAATGTGCCCACCATGACATACATACTTTTTAAATTCTTAATCCAGATCCTAGACATGTCTTTACTAAGCTGACAGGTATAATTATCATTTACAGCATAAAGAAGCCTTAGTATTAGTTTCCTGCCAACAATATCTACTTGATTACAGAGGATTTTATATTTTTTGCTGCTTATTCACATTTGTATTCAGCTAATTGAGATATGTTAGTCTTCCCTTCTTTAATGTTTTTCTTATGTTCTGCCAGACATACCTCCAGATGCCTTGAAGTTTCACCGAAAAACTGTAATCTACAATGGCATGGGAGGGTGTATACAACATATTTGTACACTCTAAATTTAGGTAGTTTGGATTTGGCATTACAAAGAACTTTCCCTAAAGTGTTACAGGTATGACAGGCAGTATGCAGTCCATATTTTGTTCCTATTCTCTGAATTCTTTCCAAGTATTCCTCGAACATATGGAATAACTAACCTACCCTTCAAATCTTTATTGTTTTTATCGTGAACAACCTTTCTCATTCTAAAGTGTCATTAATAAATCTCTCACTATACCCATTCTTCGAAAAGTCGCCAACAGTACTATTGTTTTTTGAAATGATATTTACCATTAGAACATATGGCCTCAGCACGGGATTTTAAAAGTCTAATCACCCCTTTTTTGTACGATCAGGATGGTTGGACAAATTATGGATATACTGTCCCATATGAGTTGGTTTACAGTAAACTAGTATATAAACTAGTTTTATTAACTATCGTGATTACAAATGACTAATTCAGCCAAGAACAGCAGGGAACAATGATAGTAGTCCAACTTAACCCTTCTGATAATATAGAGTACCAGTTAATCAGTTGGAAAATGAGATAACTTCTCATAGATTAGTTATCAGCAGCCATTCGATGTAGTGGCTAGCAATATGTTGCTTCTTGGATGTATATTTTATTATAGTAGTTGTGAGTAGAGCAGATCCACGAGTAGAGGAACTACTGGCAAAATTTGCTGATTGTAATAAAATAGGTTAGTGTTGTTTGCAGAAGGAGGAAAGATTATGTTTTAACAGTAAGCCATATTTTTATCTTAACCATGCATTCACAACAATATTTTTGTTAATAATCTCTTTTGAAAGTTTGTTTAAATTGTTGAATGCTATAGTTTTGTAGTTTAAATTATTTAGTAAGAAGTGACTCCGATCATTTCCTGGCCTTTTTATTATGACATATTCCTCACTGTTGTGCTGTGTATTGAATAGAAATTGTTTTTAAGTAACAACAAAAATAAAGTAAGCCAGGGAGAATCGCTAAAGAATAACAACAAAAACATGTTATGGTAGTGAATGGCTTATACATTTGGATAAAACAAAAGTTGTAGTTTAATTTTATTTAATAGTAAGAAAAATTATTGTAAAGTATCAGTTGTAAATTTAAAAGTTTATGTATACAGCTGTTACCAACAAAGCAGCTGCTATCAAGTTATGTTCTCTACTGACACAAGCAATAGTCAGGCAGGAGATGTGAATGTATAGGATGAATATCAAAAGTAGGTGTAACAACAAGCCAAGAATGAATAAGTTTTCAGATATGCAATGTGTACTGCTTTAGACTGAACTCCAAGTCTCTGAGAGGTGTGACTTAGAAAGAGAGCATAGACATGTGCACGCATAGGCACGCTCAGTGGTATAAACAAACCAACGACTACTGAGAAAAACAGATTCACATTACATTATCAAAACTCACTCAACGCTGACTTTCCTCTCATCTAAAATAAATGTTCTCCCAGATTCCCGAGAACTTTTAATTTGCACAAGATACTTGTAACGCATCATTACAATTTCTGTTTTGTTTGCTTTTTTTAATTAACACTTTTCTTTTACTTCTACATTTCTTCCACTTGAATCTCACACTTTTAAACACTCACGTTAATGATTTAGCGTCCCTTGAGAAGTGGGTTCTTTCTTTCATGATAGGTAGGAGTTTTTTAACAGTGAGCACAACATTTTGATTTTTATAAAAATTCTGACCAATATTTCTTACTACACACTTATCAGAATCATCAGGAGAAAGTTTCCTTTTCTCACATGTTTTACGTTTTTTCCAGAGAGATTTCCAGCAAGTGTTTTCCTTCTGGACTACATTTCCTTTGCTGTGAACAACGAAACTTAATTTTCTTTCTTTTGATGACCCTTGAAGAGACATTGTGAATAGACAGCTACAAATAAACAAATACCAGGATACTTCACAAATTCGTATTCTTAATGTTACTATAACACAACTACTTGAAAAGTACTAAGTTGTAAACACAGAACCATTTTTGCAACAAATTTTGTTATCATCTGCAACGGTGACTACCAGACTGCAGCAAAATTACAAAGTGTTTAATTGCCTTTGCGAGTGGATGCCAGTCTGACTGTGAACAGGACGTGGCAGTTACCATGAATTATCATTATTGGCCTTGAGAAACTAACGCTACTAACACAAACACACGCACTCATACTTTATCCCCTCCATCAGAGACACAGAGTTCAGTCTCATGCTGTAAAAGGTAATGGGAACATTTTCCACCAGTGGTCCCAGTCACCAGTTATTGGAGCGGTGACAGCAGCTGTTGAGGGAACATCTGCCTAGCTATGACACTTGATATCCCCACCTTCCCCTCTGGCTTAATGTGTTTACCATCAGACTTCTCTCTTACCAGACCATATTATAAAATACATTTTATGTCTGTAAGACATTTCTAAAGTCACAGATCATCCATGACCCTCCAGGCCAGTTGCCAACATTTACATTGTACAGGAAATTATTCCCACTGGAAACTAACATGATTTCAGTAGTAGAAACTGATAACACTTTCAGCTGCTTATGTTTTCTTAATTTATTTTACATCGTATTATCCAGAATTGGCAGTAGTTGTATAAACCTGACTCAACACCTCCCATCTGTAGTGTAAAAAGGTTGTGTACAGTGCCCATAGAATTTTATATTTTATGTTGTTGCTTATTCACATGTATTCAGCTAATTGAGATAAATATGTTAGTCTTTACTTCTTTAATGTTTTTCTTATGTTCTGCGAGACATACCTCCAGATGTCTTGAAGTTTCACTGAAAAAGTGTAATCCACATTGACTTGGGAAGGTGAATACACCATTTTTACACTGTAAATTTAGGTCGTTTGGGTTTGGTATTACACAGAACTTTCCCTAAAGTGTTACAGGCGTGAAAGGCAGTATGCAGTCCACATTTTGTTGCAATTCTCCGAATTCTTTCCAAAGAACTAATTAACCTACCCTTCAAATCTTTGTTGTTTTTATTGTGAGGAACCTTTTTCATATGTCGTGAAACTACCAGTTTGCAATTATTTTATCAGCAGTTCACCTCATCCAACCTTTGCTTTCTACTGATCCCAAGAGAATATAATTATAATTCTGTTGCAGCACGTGAAAGTTTTGTTACTCCAAAAGATTCTTAGCACCTCATTGAACATTGTTCCATATCCCAGATTGGCGCCTTGGTTTTCTGCCTTCATCTGGTGCCCCCATCATCTGTCCTTTAATTACTTATTTTGGTATTTGAATATCAGTCGTTCACTGTAATACAAGACACCAATTAAGTCACTAAAACCCAGCTTTAATTATCACAATTAATGGTTTGTAATCAACACGTTATTCAACAAGATTGTACTTGTGCAATAATTCAAATTAATTTGTCCATACCAGTAATAATGCCAACTAATAGAGTCACCCACAATAATCACTTTTCACTAATAACCACTTCAATGCACAGAGTAATTGCCTGACGTTAACTCAAAACTCACTTGAATAGATCGCCAGTTAAACTGAAACTAAGCGTCGCTGAATGCTTGTATTTATACCCTGCTGAGATTCCAGAATAAGCCATAATACATGTCAGCACTACTAGAAAACACTAGAGTGCAATTGCTTGTGGCCTTGAACACAGTGCGCGTCGACCGGCGAGTCTCGAACAGTCTCGTTAACGCATGTTAAGAATCACGTACGCATACAACATTACAGCCGATTCTGCTGGGATAGCGGAGAAACTTGTAGAACATTCTGTAATGGCATAACACTGCCCCCCCCTCCTTAAGCCTGTTCGTCCCAAACTTGCAAACCATCTCTGAAGTAATACTTAGCCAGGCGATATAGGTGGACGACCTTGAACTTTCGCTGTCCTTCCTGTTGAATCCGATAGACATCGTTGATTCTTTTTTTCATAGTGTAGGGTCTCAGATAGTCTGAAGTTTAGGTGAGCGACCACGATGGCACTTTGGGTTGAACAACCAAACCTAATCTCCTTCTTGGAAACACACTTGCTGCGAATGTCATACTGAGTTTTCATTTTATCACTGGCTATCTTCAGCCATCCTTTTATCAAGCGATTCATTTCTCGCAGTTGGTTTTCCAGTTGTGAGGAATAGTTCTGTAGCTCTTGGGACTAAGTCTCAGGTGATCCGAACATCAAGGCCCCAGGAAGACGATTCTCCCACCCAATTTTGCTGGAGTCATGCCAGTTGTGTCGTGTACTGATGACCTTTGATTATGTAATGTATTATGATCCTTCATATAACAGTGTGGTGGGTAATTATTTTTAATTGCCATGTTATACAACATACTCAGAAGTTATGGAAAAATAAAGTGCATTCTTATGCCACTAAGGTCCACAATGTCATTTATGACCTTAACTGCACTATGTATAAAATGGGAACAGCAACAAAGGGCTAGTTAGTCAGCCCTTGTTTAAAACGTTATTAATTTTTATAAACTTAATAGAAACAACTGTACTACACCAGAATTATGATTATCGTATTTTCTGTGGTAGAAAATATCACCTTATAATGTTTACTTCAATTTCTGTTCCTTTTTCCTTGTTGCCTTCTAAAGTACTAAAAACAACACAAAACCGTATACCCAAGCAGGAATATTGAGATTATAGTCTGCCTTTTTAAATATTATGATAGATTTAATTGGAAGATGGGTATTCCGTAAGAAATATTAATTAAAAATTAAACAGTTTGATACGTTCTGTTGAAATGTGATTTACATATCTCCGGGCTGTTAGGTTGTGGTCTGCTACTCCCACATAAAACAGATGTTTTGGCCCCACCTTTTGAGGCCGTCTTCAGTATAAATGACTTGGGTAACTGGTTGATACGTTTTTCGGTTATTTTGCAATGTGTATTGGTGTGGATGAAACACTTTTACATAGAAATTTACAAACCAGGGCAACATAAAAAAAAAAACGGTTCTTCTAGTAAGAGCTGCGTCCGTAAATAAGATCTAAAAATATTTTGCGTATACTGAGGGAGAAGGCACTGAGATGTATGATGTGGCACTGAGAATTCTTAGCATAGCATAAGCTGACCAAAGTTCCATAGATTTTTTTAGAACTAGTTAACATTTTATGCAGTTCTCCATAAAAAAAAAATACAAATTTATTTGCAGCAACAGCTCTGACAATGTGAGCATCTGTTTAATGGGAAAGTAATTTGTTTATTTTTTTTTCAGATTGTAATGCAGCTTCCTGACCATAGTAAGAATGTTTTCCTGTACCTGTGTTCCTTTTTACAAGAACTGCTATCTCATTCCAGTGATAATGGTCTAGATGCTAAAACATTAGGTATGTATGTTGCCAGTAGTTGATTCAAAACAACTGGTTCACTCAAACTGTGTGTGAGTGTTAAATACAGTATGTTCACACATTTGTAAATATGTGTTAAATAAGGCTTAAAGCTGAAGTCATTGTTGTGTTAAAACATTTTTTATTAAGTATGGTAAAGTTGATAGAAACAAGTATTCATCTTGATAAAATTGTATGACATTTTCAGAACCAAATTAATTAGTAATGTCAAAAAGCAAATTTTGAATTAGGGGTTTTGATGCAAGTTTATAGAATCTAAATTTTATAATGTTTTGCCATTTTGAGGGATGTTTCTTAAATATATTTATTTGCCCAATGGCTTGTTTTTTTTATGTATTTTTAAAGTGCTGTTAAGTTTGCTAACATATTTTGTTGTTAAAGTCGCTAAACCATATATAAAACTATGTTGTATGTATATTTATGCAAACTACAAACTATCACCGTTAACATGTTGTGTATATACTGTTCTATAAGTTTACCAGCTGGATACCCGTGCTTCGCTACGGTGATTATCAGAAAAAAAAACAGAATGTAAAATCAGAAAATAGAATTTGAAGATGATCAATTTGATCAAGCTTGATCAATCAACTATTAAAGCTTGAAAATTAATGAGTTGTTAAAAATGACGCTGTATTATTTAGTTAGAGAGGGTAAGCTAAGTTTCTGTTAAAGATTAAGACAGTCCTTTGTAGTAAGTCTAACAACAATAAATTAGATGGGCTTAAGCCCTTTGATCCCACCACCACCCCTGGTTTTTTGGTCTACGTAGCCAGGCTAATAACTTGCTTAGCATATATTTTCAGTTGCTTCATCAGATTAAGTGCTCAGGACCTCCCTGTAACCAAGATTCCTGGTTTTGCTCTCTGGCTGGAGGATGACCAGGCTGTCAGGTGGACTGACTCTGGAGATTGACACGTACACCTGGCCATGGGAGAAACAGTCACTCCTCAGATCCACACCAGCCACTATCAAACACTGCCCCTGTGCCTGGCGTAGCATAACTCTTAACATGAAACTGCAGACGTTTGAAGTGAAAGTGGTAGTCTGATGGGATCAGAGGAATTCGGGGGATGACGGTTTCTCCCTTACCGACGCCTGTGAAAATCGTGGCTTCGTTGACATGTTTGTGCAGAAGCCTGGTGGCATTGCACAGTTTTGGAGGGTATAGATTGCGCAATAGCATGATTGGAGTGCCAACCTTGAGGTAGAGGACGTGAGGTGGTACTCCTAGTGGGTCAAGAGTATGCAAGAACTCCACAGGATAATGTGCAGCATCCTCGACCTCCACCACAGAGTCCACAGACTCGTACCTCATGTGCTCAGTCGGCAGCTTCTCCAACAGAAAGTTGTTGATTCTGTTGGTTGAGTCGTTTGTTGGAGTGAGAATAGCTCTTTCCCTCAGCCATGAAGTGCAATCCTCTCTAGCCTGATGAATGTTGTGGTATATTCTGCCACTGAAGCTGATCAGATCTCCCACAACATCGCAAAGGTTACCAGGAATATTTATTCTTCCCTCCTCTTCCAAAATCTTGCCATCACCAATATCAAGCAATAAGTTAGGAAACTCCTCTGCCGTCAAGTCACGTTGGAGGTGGACACGCATGTTAACTCTCAAGGACAGGACTTTGACATTAGGCCATAAGAGGGATGACTTGAGACAGGCCTTGACTTCATCTGCACGTGTCCCCCGTGGCACATCAGGCAAGGTCTGTCTGAAGTCACCAGCCAAAAGCACCATAATTCCACCCATAAAACGGTTGCGGGCCCTAATGTCCTGGAGCGTCGTGTTCAGAGCCTCAATACCTCCTTTGTCGGCCATGGTGCACTCATCCCACACAATAACTTTGGCTTCTCGAAGCACCTGAGCCATGTCACTCTGCTTAGAGATGTTACAAAGTGCAGACTCAGTATGATTCAGGTTGAGAGGTAACTTGAAGGCAGAGTGAGCCATCCTGCCTCTGTCGATCAAGGTAGCTGCAATACCTGAGGAAGCAACGGCAACGGCAATGATCCTTTTGCCCCTAATTGTGGCTAGCAACAGATTGATCAAGAATGTTTTGACAGTGCCACTAGGAGTGACAAGAAAGAACAACTGCTCAGAATCAGAAGCAATGATGTGATAATTGCATCGTAGGCTTTCCTCTGTTCTTCATTTATTTTTGGAACATTCACAGCAACTGTTTTGGACAGCTGAATGGTATCATAAGACAGATCCCTCAGGTGTTCACGGTTGGCGACAACACCTGCTTGCTCTCGTTGGTGGTAAAAAGTACTGCAGGAAGGATACAACAAAAAAAGCTACATTATCAGTGTTGCGGTTTTCACGTTTTTTTGCGGATAGGCTTTAAAGCTTTCAAAACTCTTTCTTAGTGAGCACCCAGACGCCAAGAGGAATATATGTTCAAAAAAACAAACATTAGACTTCCAGGAAGTGTACAATTGAAAAAAAAAACTGCATTATCGGTGTCACGGGTTTTCGCGTTTTTCCGGGGTTACACATTAAAGTTTTCAAAACCCTTTCTTACTGAGCACCTAGAAGCGAAGAGGAACATACGTGCCAAATTTCAAGTTTGTAGGCTTTATAGTTATGGAGATTTCATGATGAGTGAGTGTATGAATAAGTGAGTGGTATTTTGGTTTTATATATATAGATATAGATAGGCCTACATATAGGTGCTGTGTTTCACCAGCATTGAACCATTTGTAGTACAATCGAAACAGGATTTATTTGGTTTGCTTGAGAATGTTTTTCATATGCAACTGGCCAAAGAGTGTCTTCGTACCCTGTTCGGAATATACGTGCCGAACTTAGAACTCAAAATGAACCCTCAACGCCACATAGCAAGGCATACAGGGACAGGTTGAACTGTGTCGCGATTATTTTTGCGCCTCCTCGTGGTTATAGTTAAGATGAAAAAAATACTGTTTAGTAACTCCCCAAAAGCCTAAACCAAAGTAGAAAAACAAACATTAGACTTCCCGGAAGTGTACAGTTGAAAAAAGCTGCATTATCGGTGTCACGGTTTTTAGTGGTTTTTCCGTGGTTACGCGTTAAAGTTTTTAAAACCCTTTCTTAACGAGTACCTAGAAGCTAAGAGGAACACACATGCCAAATTTGTAGTTTGTAGGCTTTATAGTTATGGAGATTTCGTGATGAGTGAGTGTATGAATAAGTGAGTGGTATTTCGCTTTTATATATATAGATTGTTAGTATGTTCCGTTTATAACAAATTCATATGTGACAATTAAAAACGTTTTTACATGTTTTTATTTATATCATGATATATAGTATTATTTATATTATGTTTACATAATTATATTTGTAATATAAACATGTATGATGTTTAATATTATATAGTATTAATGAACAGATTTTATCTCAACCCACATATTTTCAAGTCATATAAGTAGCTCAGCCTTGGGTAATAACTCGTAAGTGGCAGGGAAGATTGGTGACCAAGGCATTTGTAAGGTTATAAGCAAGAAGGCCCTGCCTTACCATTCCAGAAAACCCTCCCTCACCCCTCACCCCCAAAACCAAAACCCAGAGCCGTCACCACATTTTGATTTTGCGTAATATGGAAATCGCAACAATGTGAAAACGCAGTGAAACAGTCATGAAAACAACTTAAATACTTAAAATTTTCACTTAACAGAATTTTTTCAGATTCGTTTAGACAGACTCATTGAGCACAGGTTAGGTTAAGACGTTCAAAATAACTTAACTCATGTACATATTAATACACATTTTTATTTGAGGTCACGAACATACAGTAATTTATAATTTGAATCTGAATTTCAATCTTCATATAAATTTAAACATTTGTGGTTCACTTTCAATTAAAACTCAGATAAATGTTTTACATGTAGTAAACATATAAAATTAACTGTATAGATCCAATTATATCATACAGTTGAGTGTAAAACATTACTCAAACCCAGATGTGATCCGCTTGTGTACAATCATATAATTACAGTTAAATTTTTATTGGAGAGGGATTGATGTTTGTCTGCAAGTGAGTGGGGAAGAAGTGTGTAGTGCAGTCTGATTGGCTGAAACTATACAGCACAGTGTTGTCAATTCGTACTTGTTCCACTGTTTATGCTTTACCACATGCGCATAGTAAATTAAATAGTAGGCCTTACTTCTGTTTGATGTGAATGAAATTAAACAGTTTTAAAATTTACAATATTGTCATATTTTAGTGCGTTTTGCATGATTTAGTGATATTTTTTAAATTTAGTGATCATTAGTCTAATATACAGAAGTGATTATGTGGTAAAATTTAAGTATTTAGTGTATTAAGTGATAGTGATAGTTAAAGTTAATATTATCCATTCAGCTATGTCCGACGCCAGTATGAGTGCTTCAGCCATACGCAAGACAAGAAAAAGGAAAGTATTTAATGGACAGGCAAGACAACTTATCTGTTCAGTACCCGGGGGCCGTTAATTTCCGTGAATAAAGTTTTAGAGCATACAGCTGCCGCATGCGAAGTAGAGAAGAACCTTATAGTACATACAGGAAAAGAGAAAGGCAATCTTCTTACTGATTTTAGTGATACAGAGCCCAAGTTTCAAACCCCTAATAAAAAAAGAAATATATACAAAAGAGTTACAAACTTAGATTCTTTCCAAGAAAATGCAATTCGACAGCACATTTATAGCTACTATTGTAGAAGAGAGCACCCAACAATACATAAACTTCATAAGTCGTTAGCAGATCTTTTTGCCGGTAGTAAATCATCTGTTAGGAAAGTAATGCAAAATATCGGTTTTAATTTTACAAACATTTCAGGCAGAAAAGTTCTTATGGAAAGTGAAAGTGTAGTTGCTTTACATTGTAGATTTCTATGAGAAATTCAAACTAAATCTATTGAAGACATAGTCTGGTTAGATGAAACATGGGTAAATATAGGTCACAGTTTACGAAAAGGCTGGACAGGTGATACTGTGGAAGGAACAATGAAAGTACCTTTAAGACGAGCGGGTAGTTATATTATTGACATGCTGGGACATCCAAAGGTTTCATACCTAACTGTTTTTATGCCTTTAAGTCAAAGACAGCGAGTGACTCCCATGAATAAATTAACTCTTAAAACTTTACCAAGTGGTTTACTGGCTCGTTATTAAAAAATCTCAGTGTCGTCAGTTATTGTAATGGATAACGCCCCTTATCACTCGGTTATACACGACAAAGTGCCGACATTAGCTACACGTAAAGAAGAAATTTTTCACTGGCTTCATGAACATAACATTTCTACCACGTTAGCATAAAAAAAGCAAAGCTATTGGAGCTGGTGTCAGGTTGTAAACCCCGATTTCCGGAATACGTAATTGACACCAAGTAGCGGAAGAACGTGTCCATAAAGTAATAAGATTACCACCGTATCACTGTCATTTTAAACCCATTGAGTTAACTGAACACAAGTAAAGGGATACGTAGCAAGAAATAATAAGATTTTTACAGGAACTGAAGTAGAAAAATTGATATGCGAGGGTATTACGAATGTTACTGCAGACGACTGGGGAAAAGCAGTGATGCATGCTAAGAAAGTGATTGATGAAGCATGGAGCAATGAAGGAATATTAGAAGACGCTGTGTAACAACTGGTAATAAATTTGGGCGCAGAATCAAGTGAATTGAGTGACTCTGGTAGCGACATAAGTGGTGTAACACCTTTAGATTAATGGCACAGGCAGAAAACTACAGACAGGTAATAATAATTTTATTTTCAGTTTTGTTTTTGTGGTAAAAGTAACAAAAACAAAACACTGACTCTTATTTTGCTGCCTTATATTTTCTATTTTTGTTATTTTTACTTTATTTTCACATATTTATACACTAAGCTGATGACTGCACATTGTCACAGTTATTGTTAAATCAAAAAATTAAAGATACTGAACGTTTGAAGTTAATTAAAAAAACATTGAAGTTAGTTAAGTTCTAGTTTATTATTCTCGAAGAATTCATATTTTTAGTTTATGAATTATCTGTAATTATCTGAATATAAATATTCGTTTTTAAGTAGGTGAATACATATATAGTCCGCGCGTACTGGATTTGTTTTGTCTATGCGAAGTATGTTTTGAGTGAATACAGTAACAAAACTTACGCTTGGGCGACATTCAACAGAAACACGTGGTTACGAAGTGGCAACATGGTGATGACATCATTGCAAACGTCAGTCACTCTCCTGTAAAAATTCTAGTATATAACCAAATTAACTTCACTATATACTTTTTTCTCTTACATATATTTTTCACCTTTGTGGGTTTATTTGTTTTTTTAAAAATAGTTTTAGCCTGTTATGGCTATAATTACTGTGTCTTATCATAAACTAGAACTTATTTTATAACAAAGCTAGGCAAATCAGGCAATTTGACTACTTTCTCTTTCATTCTCCCACTGCCTTCTTACTCTCTCACTGTCTCACACACACGCGAATGTCCCCCTGAACACCGATTATCTCATCTTTGTTGCTCAGATTCCCACACTCAATATGAGTTTAGATTTAGTTATTTATCTGTCATTGTTGTAAGTGTCATCTGTGTAATGGTTTGTTTTGTTCACTTGCATGGTATAGATTCACATTTTTGTGAATTCATTCATTTGCGTCACTGACGTATGACACTATGAATTATCAACTGGTTGGTTAAGCATTTTACTGAGATACTTTAAATAAGTAATTGGTGTTCAGAAATGTTTAATGTTGTTCACTGTTGTAATCTTTTTTTTATAATGTGGGGCTACAAACTGCCCACAGGCTCAAAGTTTTTTGTGTCTGTTCTGTTGGGTAGTTAGAAGGCGACTACCCATACTGTCTGTCGGCATCCCATAGCTTGGAACTCCCACTCTGCTCGTCTTTTCCGTTGTTCCGTGGGAACCATAACACCTTTTATCTGCCACAAGACTCCTAAGCATACAAAAATACGTTTTGAGCAAGCACACTCATAACAAACTGCGGACTTTCCCATGCCCAAGTCATCCACAAAAATTCCATGTGGCCCGACATTCTGTTTCATATACAAAATCTGTCTCTGCATTATGCTGAGAAAAATTCAAGTTTACACTTCAACTTTTTTAATAAAATAATTTAAAACAATTAAATTCAAAGCAACTGTGTGACTTACACTAATTGCTTTTGTTAGTTGTTGCTAAGAAACTCACTATGCATAAATATAAACATTTTTTTAAATTTATTTGTGCATTACTGTACAAAAACACATAAATTGAAATCTGTCAGTCTATAAGTGTTAAAGATAATTGTGCCATTATGCTCTTGTGCAAGGCATTCTTACGGTATAAAATGCCAAACAAAGTTTTATTGTATAAATAAACTGTAGTAAGAGTTTTTTTTAAATTTACAAACAGCTACCCTGTTTGGAGCAATATTTCTACGTGATCCACCTCGTAGTCGAAGTGATTTGTCATCGAGAGTCAGAACGAACCAACAGATATTGGACAGGAAGAAAGCTGGCTTTGTTTATCACTTTTTGGTCAACGATCAGAGTGAGCTTATAATGGGGTATTAGTGTGTAAGCGGTTTGATGTGTACCAGTAATACTCAGCAGGCAATCGTTATTGTTGTTTGTTAGAAGTTAGTCAGATACACTAACATTCTGAAGTTTCTAACAAACTTTAACTCAGTTGATGGGCATTATTTTACAATTGTGATTTTAAGTTTTTCGTTTGTTTTATTCAGTAACTGCATTTGAATTTTAGATGATTTAAGTAAACTATAGTCATTTTACAATGATGTAAACCCACGTTCTAGTTTTTCTGTAAGAAACCGTTTATATAATGTATTTGGAAACTGCCTGGAGGCAAAAACTACAACCCTTCTCTCAGAGACCCTACTCAAATCACTTTAGATCCACATGAATAATGGTTGCCTGCAGGGTTATTACAAATTGAAAAGTGAAAAATTATATGATTAATTTCTAGTCCAATAAAACATACTCATAAAAGTCATAATAATGCAATTTAAATTATTATTATTATGATGTCAGTAAGATATAAGGGCATGAGTGTACAGTAAATGTTTTTATTGTTTAACTGCCTTCCATGGAAGCTAGTTATATAACTACAAAGTACTAACTAAAAAGTTTTAAAGGTGTGTGTGTGTGTGTGTGTGTGTGTGTGTGTGTGTGTGTGTGTGTGTGTGTGTGTGTGTGTGTGTGTGTGTGTGTGTGTGTGTGTGTGTGTGTGTGTGTGTGTGTGTGTGTGAGATTACAAAAAATTGTGTTTAAGCAGAGTTAAAACTTTATAGAAAACTAACCAAGCCTTAAAAGTTGTGTCAATATTTTTTTTAAGATTGTCCATAATAAGTTATATTAATGTTGTATTTAAAGTTATGTTAATTAAATTTATATTAGTAATATGATACCATTTTTTGACAGGAAAGTCTGTTTCGAGTACAACTTATTTTATTAATAAAATTAGATATTTTTCGAAAGAAATATATTGTATCATTGGATACTTCATAATATAAAATTTTTAGTATATGTATAGACTACATGACTTGTAGTTGCAATTAATGTAGACTTGCACCACACATACTATGTGCATGTGCTATAAAGACTACATGGTGTATATATGGCAGTGTCTAAATGTGTAATATGCTCAACAAAGTAGTTCCTCACTAACTTATCTGTCTTTAAACAACAATTGTTTTGACTAATAAATAGCTTGATTTCTTTCTTTTAGTTTGTATAAGCCACAAATACTTTACAGTAAAACGTGAGGTTTTAGGCTGGATCTCCCCATTGAATTGTAGCAGACAAAGTTGTGTTAGCTGTCCATTATAATCTCATGTCCAATGCAAGAGGTCATACATTCAGATTCCTCAAACTGTGTCTTCACTCAGCTTTGCAACAAGGCTATTGCAAGAGCAACTCTTTCTACCATGAGTTAGAAATATGGAAATATGAGTTAGCACCCATTAGAGCCATAAGAGGCTCTGATAAGTCAACACTCAAAGATAGATGCATAGTAATAGCATGATTATTATTATTTGTAATTATTGTTAGATATCCTTGTGATTCACAATTTTCTCTCCCGTTATCAGCAAAGGGAGGAGTGCTTTGTGGATAGGAAGTTTGGCCACTTCCATGCTTCAAACTACTAGCAATTATGTTTTTCAAAAAGAGAAGATTGACGATGATACGTGCTTGCATTTTGGAAACATCAATTAATCCTTTATTACAATAAGGTAGAAGCTGTATATTGAAGCTTTAGAGTAAAAGCCATATTGGCTGCATAGCCATTAAACATAATAATAAATGTTTAATTTTGTATAGTCCAAAATGCATTTTAAATGTATTTTGGGAGTTAACACCACCAATTGCTTTCTAGAGTGTGTGTGTTTGACAGATTTTGCTTTTTATCTATTAATTTATTTTTGTTTCCTTGTATGTTTATATTCTGCGCTAGAGTGTATATATAGTCAGACTTCTAAAACTAATGAACTTCTAACCAAAAACAAATTCACATAACAAACTTTTTCTGTTCTCCATAAAATTTTAGCACAGATTATCTATACTTGCATTTGCATAACAGAATTCAAACTTCTCACTAACAAAATTGAGAAGACTTTTTTTTTCCAGTCAGCACGTTAAAAACCATTTTGGTTTCCTGCTAAACTAGTCAGTGCTCAAAAGTATGTGTAGCATGGTTTTGTTGACTCGGTAAAGCTATAACGTGAGAATGTTTTATTGTTTCTCTTCCAGGCAAAGGCTATAGACCTCCTCTCATCATACAGTATATAATAAATTGCTGTAGATACAGTAATAAACATGCAGTATCATTTTAAAAAACTGTATTCATGTTCACTTTTAAAAAGTGAAACATTATAATTCATCATCTATAAAGCATGTGCTCAAGCTTCTTCTAGATAAGATGTGTATAACTAGTTAACACAGTTACAGATAACACAGTAGCTAGATATGTGAGATAACTAGTTAACTTATCTCATTGCACTAATTTATCTATTAAAATAACAAACTTGCTTAGGCGTTCTTGCTTTAGAGTGTAGTAAATGTGAGATATTAAACTATAATATTATGTACATCCTATTGGCTATGAAGTGTAGTTATTTGGAAGTTCTACTGTATTTTTGTTCTGATAATTTCTGTTCATGTGTTAACTGCACTGCAAGTGTTGGAGTGTTGTGTTTCCATTCTGCTTCTTTGTAACTGTAAAACACCAAATTTATCTTGTTACGTTCAGAAAGTGCTAGTATTATTCAGTGGCATACAAAAGCATTATGTACATAGCTTTAAATCTGTTAACCAGATTAGATCTAGAACGTAAGTAAACTTAGTTATGTATATATAAAGTTAATAAGTTCGAACACATTTTTTTTATAATCAGAAACAATGTACTTTAGTAAGATATAAAATAATGACAGTTGTGTTAGTAATTTAAGCATCATCATGAATTGATTTTTGTAAATAGTAATAATAACTGTTCAGAAATTTCTATCATATAAGAATTTGTGACTGCCCAATAATAGTATTTACTACACAAGGACTTAACAGTTTGTAACAGTAGCTTATTGTCAATAGATTGTATAAGTAGTGTTTACCTACTGTTTGTAATTAATAATATAAATATATAAGATGTTAAACAAAATGAAATGTTAGATCATGTGCACATCTTACTTAACACTTATACAAATGGTACATCCAGAACTTCACAGAGCAGGAGTAATTACTAATCATTGTTGTACTTATTGTTATATAGAAACCTAGAAAACTTGAAAACTCTGTATTTTAGAAAAAGCAACCTCAGTTTGAATTATATGAGGTATATTTTTTAAGTAAGGTCCATTTTGAAATAGGAAGAAAGACATTAATTGATTAAAATGGTTGATTATAACCAAAAAAGTGCTGAACACACATTCATTGTTTACCCACTTAATCACCATTGCCGTCTACGCACTTTTTCATATCTATTCTACAGCATATTTATTCCATTCTCATAAAAGACAACTGCCTGTGTCTTGAACCAATTAATAATACCGTTGTACTGTTCATTGTCACTTTTGAACCACTCTAAACCCAGCCACTTTTTTAACTGACAATTTTTTTAACCAAGTTTTTCTATCACAGTTCCCTACATCATTGATCATGAAACACTAGAAAATTCTGAAACAAAAAACTCAGATTTTCACAAATGTTAGCATTAACTCTTTCTACAAAATGTCTGTCATCACTGTTGGTTATTCATTTGTTCTTCCCCGAACAAGCGACACCATTCACCAGCACTTTTTTTGTTTGCAAAAAAACATTACTGGGTGAATTTAGAATTGGTAGATTATCTGTTGTAGCACTAACTGTAAAATTGTAAATTGCTCACACATCACAATCATACAATCATGTACGTGATGCCACCGTAATAGCCTATAGCCTAGTATTACATCATATTACAACATGGGCAACCCTCTATACCAGTGGTTCCCAAAGTAGGGTCCGTGACAATGTTTCAGGGGGTCACTTTTAAGAAAAAATAGAATATACCATAATTTTCTATGATTCTTTGTAGTCTAACATCTAAATTTTAGAATCTTAAAACAATTGTAGAAGATTCCAGTTTTTTTTTGTGCAAACTAATTGTAATTGTAAAAGTAATTTGAAACTAATGGCTTTAATAATGTCTTTAAATCATGTCGCATAGCAGATCTGTTTGCCAGCCGAACTGACTAGAGCGCATCAACACAGAACTGATCACACTGTTTTAGTCCACGTATAACCACTGTATCTAAGAATAACGTTTTTCCATGTAGCTGGTTTTACACTTAAGTAGCTGGATTTCGACACATGTGGCTGGAAAGATAGATCCGAGTTTGCAAAGTTAAGAAGTAAACTTGATGTCGAGAGTGACTTAATATTGAAATTATCAGACATTAAACCCAATATTGCAAAGAATTGTTCAAAAGCAGCTTCATTGTTCACATTAAACTATGTTTGATGTCATAAATATTATAATTTTGTAAGTTAAAAGAATTTTGATTTTAATACATTTTAATTGAAATATAAGAGTTTGTATCATATTTACTGTTTGTTTTATTTCATAACTCAGACGGGGTCCATGAAATTTTTAATTTTTTAGAAGGGGTCCGTAGACTGAAAAGTTTGGAAACCACTGGTCTATTCTGTTTTGTTGCCAGCGTCAGCAGTAACGTCAAAACAGACTTTACTTAAAAAACATCATAAAGTTGGTCCGGAGAAAAACTACTGTGTGGTTTTTATAGTGTTTGGCCATTCTTTTGTTTTCTTACTGTTATGAATATTTTATTCATTATGAAACTTTCTTAAGTATAAACGTCTTGTAAATCTGGGTTTCTTCAGCATGGCCTACAGACACCCTTTCCCTTCTGTTTTTATTACTGTCAGATTACTTTTTTCTCCAGTCTCTAAATAAATGATTCTGGCTGGATAATCACAAATTTTCTTAGCAGTGTAAATAAATTTTAATTTTTCTCAAACAGTAAATGGCTGTTACATTTTTTAAATTGGTGGCCAACAAAACAAATGGCTTTTATTTCAACACACTTTCATATTTTATTCCTGCTGAACTGTGGTTAATCAACCATCTGCTAATTAAGAGTTGACTGTACATAATATTGTTATATAAGTGTAGTATGCAAACAGTAGTGTTTGATAATTGTTGTCTTTTATAAAGTATTAAATGGTAATAATTGACAGCATTTTTATATTGTTAATAGTGTGTAGTCAGTGAGGTATTTAATCGATTCACGTCCATCGATTCACGGCAGTCACTCGAAAGGATTTTGTATCTCAGTCTACGCCCATCAATAGATCTTGTTAGTTGTATCTGTGTGATTACATTTGGACATGACTGGGTCATTAGTGTTGTGCAAATACTAGTGTCAACTGTGTATTACCTGTTTTCTATAAAATGAATCCCATTAAAAAAAAAAAAACTTATATGTTATTCATGCAGCATTAACACTGTGGCTGTACATTTAGACGGATCAGTGATCCTTTTGCATAATGTCAGTTGTATCATTTGACAGGACATGTTTTTATTAGTTAACCCTTTGGGGACCAGCATTTTTACACTTGTACTTGTGAAAAGACCCAGGCTGTTTTTGTAGTAGCTGTGATTTTTCTTAATCATCTTCTGTATATGAAACATACTTGGGTACAAATGGTGTTTTTTAAGGTATAATTTAAGGATACAGAATATAGTATAATATAGTATATTAATTACTTTCTAAATAAAAATATTAATAAAGTATTAAAACGATAATGTGCTATTTGGGCGATAAAGTTGTATTCACCTCACTCCTTGTCTTACACTCCAAACTGCCATAGTTGTTTCCCTTACATATTAGTCTAACTGTGTGCAAAAAATGAATACTCTGTCTATAACAGAAGAAAAGACAATAGCATAAATGTATGTAGTATACGTGGCAAAATATATAGAGTCTGTTGCGCAAAATATAAACACTCGCGCAACACCAAAGTTTAAATCAACTTTTCGAAATTAGTACATACTTATTTTAACAAAAACATGTATAAAACCACCCTAAATAAACGTAGAATTATGTTTATTCAACAATATCACTTATAAAATTAGAAACACACTGAAAAAACAACATAAACATAACCAACAAGAATGCCAGCAACAAAGAACAACACAAGAATACTGCCATTTCAATATCATGTAACTTCTGAAAAAAAGGAAATTATGCTATCTGGTAGATGGACTGAAAACTAAAAATGTTTGTTTACCATGTGACGTGTTGGTACCACTAAGAAATGATTCCTGTAAAAACAGTACCAATTTTAAATGATGTCCAATATATCAGACGTTGGTCTCCAAAGGGTTAAATAAGAAATCCCATCATATTGTGCTATATATGTATGTTGTTTTGTCAGCTTGTGAAACAAGGGTAGGTATTATTTGAATGTCACACAAAGAGAAAAGGCAAATAAATATTTAACCCTCAATAATTAGCTATCGTGTTTATTGTTAAGTCAAGTATGAAAAATCGGTATGGAGAACCATACATGACTTCCGTGTTCTAAGATTTATATTTAAAATACTTTACTTGATTCTGTTCAGAATTTCTAAAACAATATCCCCCACCTTGTAAATCGAGTTTTGTTTGACAAATTGAAGTGAAATATTTCCATAGAAACTACTTCTTTGTTGCTAATACTGTAGTACACATATAACAAAGTATCCCCTCCCCCTTCAACTCCCTTTTCATTTAGAGATATTTCATCTACCTTTCTACGGTGGATTATTATGACCTTCTTTTCAGGTTACTTTATTTATCAAAAGTATGTACTTTACTCTTGTTAAAACATGTTGCATGTAAACTACCCCTTCCCCTTAACCGATCTTCACCAAAATCAATAGGCCTTTAGTCCTCTACAACTCGGACACATGCAAAAAATTATTTGATTCTGTTTGAATTTGTGGCAGTTATTGTTTCCCATAGAAAAAATTCTACACACGCGCGCGCACACACACACACACACACACACACACACACGGACGTTTGGGAAAATGACTTTTCTTCATGTTTTGAGAGTAGTACAGTCAGAATCAGCCCTTATCTCGAACACGATTTTTTTCATACTCACCATTCTTTCATTTCCTTACGGAACATGGAAGTAAAAATTATTATCGCAACATTCCATAATATAGGTAGTACACTTTTTAGTAGACAAAATTTATAATTACAAACCTACCAACATTTTCCTTGAAATAAGATTATATTTAAATAAAAATTCTTTTGTGTGATACAAGTTTCACACAATTATGGTACTAATTGTGTACCATAGTAAAACTTTTTTACTAAAATGTTTGGTACTTCTAAGGCTCTGACGATGCAGATAATAAACCTGTGAAATGTGTTTAAAAAAAAAACTATTTTTATACTTGCAGAAGAAGCTAATTATTTTTTAATAACTGTGATGTAGGTGCAAGAAATTGTAGACTTACAATTTAACAACATGCAGTAACTCGTGTGACTGATATACTTTGTTATGAATTTGTAATACAGCAAGCATATATGTTACTACAGAAACTATAAGTTGTGTTACTGTAATGGCTGGCCCGTAATTATAGCTAGGGAAGTTATGGCTAGCCCTCATTATCGTTTCATTTTTTTATAACTTTCCTCACCAAATCAGTATTAAACTCGTACCCTTCAACAAGCGCATTTTTTTCGCTGTTCAGTATATATATATATATATATATATATATATATATATATATATAGAGAGAGAGAGAGAGAGAGAGAGAGAGGGGGGGAGAGAGAGATCATTTTCATTTAAAGCAGTTATTTGTGTACGTTTACATCTTCCATTACACCAATAGTGGACACTAGAATATCAATAGTGATAATATATCAGTAGTGTTCATCATGCATTTAAATTAATCAGTATTTACTTTTTCATGATCTTATTTTCTCTAAAACCAAGGTTTTCATGAGGCAGTGGTATGTATAAGTTTGTGTTTCAAGTTACTAAATTGCCACAAGAATAAATTAAGTAGTTTAGATTATGTCATGAAAAATAACCAGATATTAGCAGGATTTTGGTTTGTGATCATCTGTGAAAAAAAATGGTACTCTAAGAATTTATAAACACTGTTCTGATGAGAACAACAGTATTTTAGATAAAAAGGTTTGTCAAATTGTTATCTAAAATACTAGTTGTCAGATAGAAATATTAAAGAAATGTTATACACATAAATAAAGCCAGGATGTAGAGTTACCAACTCACTGCATTGGGCATAGAGTTAGATTGACATTATTGATATCTTTGTCACACCATATAGTGGTATAATTAATTAGTGGTTATTATATAGCTTTTTATATATTGTAATCGTGTAATTTTATTGGTGGCAGTTTTGCATGAGCAAAATGTGAAGCTTTGTCTGCAAATAAATTATGTTCAAAGGCAGCAGAGTTCTGGCCACTCGTAGAAACTACTGGGAGTAACCAGCATATTTTAGTATTGGCATTGTGATGCTTCTGTTGGTGTTTATGGTTTTCTTGAAGTGCAGTTGGAATCCGAATGGCATTTACCTCTATAGAACCATAACTAGGCTGACTTGGTGCCATCTGTGCTGACTTATATTGTATCCGTAAAGTGTGTTTTTACACAGTTTTTACCCATCCTTACCATATGAATAAGCGTGATGAGCTGCTAAGAAATTCCTAAACCATCTCATGTTCTGATTTAGTGTTGTAATCAGATTGCAGTTGCCTCCTCTCACACAAAATCATCTGATATTTAATATCAATAGTTTTATCTGAACTAAGAAAAACTGTTACTGTTTTATTGAGGTTTAAGTAACAGTGGTCTTCATTTTTACAGTTTCACGGTACCACATTGAGTTTGAATTTGCTGGAAATCCAATAAACAGATAGCACAAATGAAAACAAATAATTCAAAAATGGTGTGTCATGGTACCTTAGAGTGCCATGAAACATTAGAATTAGAACTTTAAAATGGAATGTATTTTAAATAAAAATTTTGCAACTTTTAAAGGATGTCTTGAAGTAGAAAGTTCAGGAATCACTTGAGTAGAGCCTTTGTTAGAAAACTTTATGACAAACATTTGTTCCTTTTTTGATTAAAAAAATTTATTAGCCACATCACAGTTGTTAATGATAATATTTTCTCTTTTGTTACTATATAAAATTTTAGGTAAAAGTGCTATTATTGTGTACAATAGTCTTGCTTATATTATGAATTGCTAACCTTGGCAGTGTTGTAAATATAACAAAATGCATGTGTACCATTATTATGTTTAGAACTATGTATAATTCCATACCTTAATGTACCATATTACCTTAAGTATGTCACAGTATACAATATTTTTAGATATTTGTTTACCCTTCATCATACACGTAAAGAGCCAGTTTTCATGCATAGCTTTTTGTTAATACTAAGACTACGTAACTATACTCACTGTATATAATTAGTATATTTTCTATGTGATTAACTGACTTTATAAACTTGTATACTGTGGTGGATGCTAGATTTAAGGGGGGTGGGGGTTACATTATGAAGCTGTACACAGTTGAGAAAGGTTGAGAAAAGCAGCAAATGTATAGTGACTAGTTGTATCTTTGCAACTGTGACATATGATTTTTACCACCATTTAGTCACTCCATGTTAATTGTTGTCTTTAGTACTCTTCAAAAATTGTCTTCACATTTTTAAAATGTTATCTAACATTCTGTACAGTTGTAATGGTTAAGAGTCTACATTTAACATCATATTTATGAACGAATAACCACATGATGGCTTGGTAGCCATCTACAAAAAAAATTATTCAATTTGATACTTAGTATTCTATAACAGTCGGTATTTCTATAACAGTAAAACTTGTAACCCTTCCCTTACTCAAATGGATCCACTACTACCATTATTTATTAGATAATGTACACTATTTACTGTTTTGCTTGTCTCGATGAAGAGATTATATCAAAGAAATATTTATGTACACCTAATATTATTTTTGTATTTTTAAACATATGTAGTTAGACTATTTTTTTATCTGTTAGACTGTATAGAAAAATGTGCAGGCACATAACTTATGTACGCATTCCATAATATGATGTTCCACATTCATTCAGAACACATTTTATCAAATGGTATTTGGAAGCACCACATAACGTTCATAGAAACTTCAGTTACATTAGTTAACAGAATGTACAACTGCGTGTGTGAGAGAGGATAAAATATATAAACGGATGATTAAATTTTATTATTTTTATTTTGTTTTCTGAGATACAACTGGAACATTGTATGGTAGTCACTGAATGTTTCCAAAATACCATGTTTTTGCCAGTAACACTTGGTAGCAGTTGTATAAGCTCACACTGTTGCATATTGTATTTACTTTTTGAGTATTGTATCATTCTGATTTAAGCACATAATGTATTTAGTAATCTGTGTATATTCACATTGTGATTGAATTTAATTATTTGATAATTGTGTTTATTTATTAAATTTGTCAATGCAAACTCCAGTAATTGTTTAATTTTTGTATTCCATGTGTATGAAGTGTATCATGTGTTTCCTTAAATCCATTTTGTCCATATGTTGTAACCCCTCTTTAAAATTTTTTTTTTTAAGAGGGGCCACTAGATAATTAAAACTAGGCAGAAGGCCTAGAGAAGCAAAAAATGCGCTGGGTCCAGTGAGACGGACCAGCAATTAAACTGCAATTAAACTCTGCTGTTGAACAACAATAACAATTTTTTATTATAGTCATACTTCATATTCTATACATGTGCATATGAATTTCAATTTAAAGTTTATTAACACAATTCTACCTCTAATACTTCTTCATATAATTATAATCCCTTTTCCAAGTATTTTCATATTCATAGAAATTCAAAAACTACTAATATAATTCAACATTGGTATATATCTTCATATAATTAGAGTTAATTTTCCAAGTATTTTCATACTCATAATAATTCAAAATTTGCTAACATAATTCAACAGTGTATATATATTCATATAATTTAAGAAAGGCACATAACATCAATCATCATAGGAATTGTATAAACATGACATATAAATAATTTAATACTCTTTTAAAACCCTTGACATGCAACACATAATCGGACATAGATACACAAATACATATACATTACAAATAAAAGATAACAAGTTCAACCCGGCAGACAGCCTTATATGAATTCTCATAAAAAACAAAACCCATTAACCCACAAGAGCATAATCGAATTCAAAAACTGGACTAATTAGAAGGACTAGAATTTGGCAATTTCAACTGGCACAGCAGCCTGTACACTCTCTCCAGTTACAAATTTATAATTGAAAATTTTGGGCTTGTCCCCTGATAGTAACTACCCTCACAAGATTAACGTGTCTGTATGGTTTATAAAATAGTAGACTTTCACTCTCCTTTATGCTTCTATGAGAATACAGAATTTTCCAGAAAATTCAAGTGGAACATAATCACCAGTAAATAAACTATAAACCCGGGGCGGATATTATAAATTTTACAATTATGAAATAGAATAGTGAGAAACTAGAATAATAATTCTATATTAAAAACATAAGAGATCCTGAACTGACTATGGCATTAAAAAAAACAATCATGGATTAATTATTAAAGAGCCGGAATAATTTTATAGAACTGTAGAATCCATGATTTAAGCTTTATAACAAAATGTAAAAGAATTCACAGAGGGCTGAATCGCCCCGGGCGCAGACATGTGCCCGCACCAGATCCAGCACATAACGACATGTCCCATGCATGCAGGCAACTGCATCGACAGGTGACGGCCTCAGGTTACAGAACAACGGAACCCTTAAAAAAACCCCAACCCCTTTTTATATTATAAAATATATATATATTCAAAATACCCACATAAATCTGCTAAAATTCTGACCCCCCCCCCCCAGTATCCCAACTGCAACCTAATAAAAATAATGATGGCCAGACACATTGCCTGCCCCCGGGTTCACAATTCTTTTGAGGCGTAATTACATAATGATAGTTAAACAGATAAAGTTCGTAACCACTTATGTCCCGATGGACGTGAGCACAATAGTTAACTGAATTTGAGTGAACTTGTTTTTTTTTTTTTTTTTTTTGGTGAATGGCACAGCACATGGAGTCTACTTCAACGGCCTAGTGTGTTTTAAAGGCATAAATGTCATCTGCTTTTGTCCATAAGATGTCTCGGGGCTACTGCGACATGCTGGACGGCAGCTTCTCCCTGACGGCCAGAATCACGAGAGCTTAGTCTTATTTTTCTTTACGGCATGGTGGCAGATGTACGGCCTCCAAACGGAGCGAATCAAGCCTCCAACTAGGTCAGGAACCCTATACATGCATAATAATAATTAATTCACTGGCCTTCAATTCATAATAAAGGCATGCCACAGCATACCAAACTCCAGCCGTTCACCATAACTCATTCTAACATTTTCACAACTAGTTTCTCATTTAAAACACTATGACACATTCAACGCTACATAATTATAGAGCTATCTTCTTAACAAAGCATAAATGTACATATAGTAAATCACAAAATAACGAGGGTATGCCCACTTTAACAAACACGAACAGGTATGCGCCATACAGCAGCACATGCTCAAGGACAGTTTTGTAAAACTCGCCATCAAATAACAGAATAACTTTCTTTACACCCCTTTTGTACAATTGAAATGATTGTATGTAGCTTATAAAATACAATATTTTAATTGGTATTACTATTTGGAACAACTTAAATAATCAGCCTTTAACCTGTCCACCACGTGGCCACTTTTAAAACATTATCCACACACATCCACTTTAATTTTGGGTTAAATATAAATCTTTTATACTAAAATGAACAAAATATATTCAACAGACTTACCGGGAGATCACTTAGAGCCTACGTATGCATGGCAGATAGTAATTTATAACAAAAAGACACTTGCTCGCCAGGAAGTCGCTGTTGCTGCACGCTACCGCTGCCGGAAACCAACTGACTTACAGCGGGCGTCCCCTGACACCAGAGTGCGCGGCCATGCCGAAACGACATACAGCGCACAGTGCGGTGCACTGAATTACCTTAACGCATCAATTCGCCCAACCTTTATATAAATATAATAATTCGGTTTTTTTTAAAGAAGCGCCGTGTAAGCACGGCACAATGTCATATGTAATATGTATGAGACTTGTATGAATAATAATGAAACTGATTTTTTTTTTGTCTCGAAATAGCAACACTACAGGACCAACAATGGAACTGTTGGTTTAGTGCCTTATGCACACGAAACCTGGTGCCTATATGCCATTGGCCCATGACACCATTTTACACTGCCCATATCGTTAACGGACATGGTATTAAAAGTGTTGGGTAAGTTAAAACAAGCTTACAGAGATAAACATAAATATTTTTGTGAAGATGAAGGGTTTCAGGTGACAGAGCAAATATGCCTCTGAATGAGACTCTGAAACCCCAGATAATGAAACTCATCTTGGACAATGAAGCATAATACATGAATTGACAAAAATGGATTAAAGTAAGATCTCACAAAAGCTGATTGTAATTGTATGGTAAGAATAGTTGGTGATGAACTAATCTTATATCATCAGGTGTTCTTGAAATGTTGTTCCATAATTTGAACACAAAAATTCCAAAACTTCTCATTGAGGAATGGAAGGAAATCCAAAATTATTTGTATCTCTACCTTCTTGAACACAGTGAAGATGACACAGAGTTTGTAGAAATTATTTAAATAGGTAAAGATTAATTTTTTAGTATGACCCAAAAACAAAACAGCAAGGGTGGCACGTCAAAAACTCTCCCAATTACATTCAGGGGGGGGGGTTACTCAAGTGCAGGATTTTATAATTCCTTAGAAAAAACCCTGACATAATTGTGTTTTTTATTTCACAATTATCTATTTCATTAATATTTAGTGTCTAAAGAAGCAAAGAAGCATTGCTATGTGCTGGAGGAGATGCAGGTTCCCAGATGAAGCATTAGAACTGTGCTGTCAAATTACAGAGTGACAAGCTTGATAATTACAAAATATGGAAACATTATTAATGAAATACTTTACTCTGTCTTGGGTATTTTATTTTTTGAACAGGCAGGATATCGTAAGGGCCGGATCCTGCATTGATGACGTATTCTCTTTGAAAATACATATTGTGAAACGAAAGGAATTTAATTTGAAGACACCTTGCCTTCACTGACTACAAGAAAGCAATTGATATAGTTCACAAATTCATTCTGTGGGACATTGTGTGTAAGAGGGGTTATCCTAAACATCTTGTAGGCATTATAAAGAGTGTACACTATTATACAATGACAGGATTGTCTAATTGTCTATAGAAAAGGGTTTGATAGAGGAGATTTACGTTAATCAGGGAATACTGTATCATGTCTCTACCAATGTTTAATACCTATACTGATAACACAGACAATAGAAATTATGGGTGGATCCAGGAATAAAAATAAATAATAGAACATACATGAATACAATGCTGATTGCTGACGATCAAGTAATCATCCAAAACAATGAAAGTAAACTCCAGAGATCTACAGTACAGATCTGTAACTACAGGTACAGCAAGTCTGTTCAAATTACAACAGGAAAATTTGTGTGCAGAAGACAAAAACTATAGCATTTATGTGCAAATACCCTTTGCGAACTAAGATTGTACTGAATAACAAAAGTATAGAGACAGATGTCATGTTTTTGCTATCTTGGCTGTGACTTATGATCTTGATCATAAGTTGACTGTTTCATTCAACATTTAGCACAATTTGTCAAGGAAAGAGATTCGACAAAAATTTTATGAGGCTGCGCCAGTGTTGTATGTGTCTGAATCTTGGGTTCCGTCGAAAAAACATCTGAATAGGGTACAGGTACAGTGAGATGAGATTCTTGCGATCTGTTAAAAGGCGAAGTGATAGAGTCTACAATGAAGACGTTTGTAAAGAGTTGTGAACATTTTTGATATCCAAGATAACTGCAGAAAACAGAGAGAGATGGATTTCTCATCCAAATAGGATGGCAGGTTGCCTAAGGAAGTTTGGCAATACAAACTCGGTGACAACGAAGTTCATAAGACCTAGGAAGCGTTGGTAAAGTGGATAGGCTATATTCCTTTGGGACCGGAACAGATGATTCACTTAGTCCCCGACAGAAGAGAAGAATCGTTGGAGTGACCAGCTCTTAGTCTCTCTGCTCGGGACCAGAACAAGCCATTTTTAGTTTAATCCTTGCTGAAGATGATGATGATTAATATTTAGTTATAACGTTCTATAAGCATACAGGAGTGCAGTAGAAACCGTCTGTAGTGGTTATCACTTTAACGAAATGTAAGTACGAGGGCGATTTGAAAAAGTTTGCGGCCTACCATAGAAACGAATGTATGACGTTTCTGTTTTTTACCGCATCGTGGCACCACGTTCGCCCCACGAACAGCAGTGAAGCGTCAAGTCATTACCCCATCAAGTTGAGGTAGTCCATTCTTCTAGGTCCTCAAAATAACCGTTTACTGTCGCTTTCAGCTCATCATCTGAGGAAAATCGCTTCCCCCCCCCCGAAAATTGTTCGAGGTTTGGGAATAGATGAAAGTCAGATGCCGCTAAATCAGGCGAATAAGGCGGAAGGTGCAACAGGTCGTACTTCAACTTGGCGATTTTTGTCATAGACAACGCGTATGTGAGGGCGTGCATTATCCTGATGGTAAATGATCTTCTTTGCTAAACCTGGTCTTTTTTTCAAATTTTTACATTTAATTGGTCCAAAAGGGTAGCGTAATACTCTCCATTTATCGTTTGCCCCTTTTCAAGGCAATATTAGTAACAATATCCCCTTAGCATCCCAGAAAAATGGATCCATACACTTTCCAGCCGACAAAATTGATTTTACCGATTTTGGAGGCGGCGGATCACTATTGTAATGGTACATATAACACCACATCCACCAACGTACTGAAAATTAATTTAAAAGCCACCACTAGTAAAAATACATTAAAAGGTCTAGAATACCACCATGGATACAGAAGAAGAAAGTACCATAAGTTTAAATAAGTGAAACCTCATTGAAAAGAAATCACTAAAGTTAACTGCATGGAAGTAGTACCGTCAAGGTTACACTGCTTACTTACAACGTTGCCACTAAGGAACAGTTTCCCTTTCTTCCGAAAATGGTACACTAGTAAGTAGGCCTACTTAATGTAGAGAATATAACAATGTGATTTTAAATTGAATATTTACTTTGTTGTTGTCAATGAGGCTTCCATTCAAATCACAATTAAAATAATTTTTTGTACTTTAAACTGTTGAAAATTCTAAAATCAATGACAATAGAAGACTGAAAAAACAACGACACATTTTGAAGGTTCATAGATACCTACAGCAGACATTTTATACATAAAATTTTATGTTATTTAAAGTAAAAAATATGTTAAAACCTTACGAGTATCACACAGTTGTTCTGATTTTGTAAGATAGTGTAACGTAAGATATTTTCGCTGGTTAACTTGCGTTTTACTGTATTTTTTTTATGTAACATTTTTCAGTGAGAAAGTTTCTAATACATACATTAAAATACATTGTTAATAATAATTACATCACAATTAATACGTTGTTAATAATTAATTAACAATTAATTTCCATAACTTATACATAACATTCAGTCCAACGCGTCAGCTATAGTTTGTTTGAACGAATTTTCTTACGTATCCTGTGTCTTAAGCTTGCCCAGTTTAATTATTGAAGAAACACCGCACTATTCGTGACTCCAAAAAATATATATATTTTTTTTGTTTATTTCCTGCGCTGCTGTCATTAATAATTAAGTAAACAAATCAGAACTATAGTATAAGACGTTACATGCACAAGCAGCATAAAAATAATGGTATGTATAAACGCGAAAACGAATTGAATTTCTTAAGAAAATAAGGATAATGTTATTTAAAAAAATGTGAATTCCTTATGAAATAAATTATAAATTCCTTATTCATATATTAATGTATTATAAATATGGGGTACATATATGGGGTACTGTAACTGAAATGGAATTGGCTTTTGCCACAACAGCGACAGTTTTGTTTACAGAAATTGCTCAGTCTTATTTATCTTTGTGCAACGGAAGAAAGGTTGTAGCGCGGCCAGTAAACATACACAGTGTTGAGGGGAGTGTAAAAATGACAAAGGCATTCATAAAAGTGTCGGACATCAATACTTGCCGAAAAGATATGCCGACAGGGTATACGCAATTTACATACCAAAAGTTTACATATACCTAACCACATACCTAACAGAACCTCCGAACCATATGGCTTAGGAACGACCGTGCAGAGAACAAAAACAGGTTCGTTTACAAAAGGGAAAAGACCGTGAGTTTGAAAAATTTAAAGCGACAACAGCAGCCAAGGTCAGCGTTCTCAGACAACTGTCAGTCTGTAGGATAACTGCCATGAAGAAAACTTTAAATAAGTAAGTTGACTGTATGGAAAACAGTGAACTGTTTTGCTAAAACGCTACACAGTGTAGTAGCCGGCAACAACGCTGGGCGAGGGGCGTGGAGGGGACAGGGAGAAGCAGTGAAAGTGAGTGACCTTGACGGGACTACTTCTATGCAGGGTACTCTAGTAAATGCACCAATAAAGAAGAATAAAGACGAGACGACTGACATACTTTACCCAATAGATCAGGGAGAAGGACAAAAGACAACAAAAGAAGAATGAAGAATCAGTGAGAAGAACATGAGAACAAAAGAAGAAAGAAGAATCAGGGAGAAGAACACAACAATAACGACTTCAAGAAAGAAGAAGGAAGAAACAATGTGAAGAAGACAAGTGAAAACCACATCATGTATAAAAATGAATAAGAGTGAGAAGGAGATCAGTGAAGAAGGAAGATATCCAGACCAAACACAAGAACGAGGGAAGGAAATTGAAGTATAACAAACTAACATAAACCTTTGAAAGAATAATTGTATTAAGAAGAAAGAAGAAATGTTAATTAATTACGTAATATAAATCCCTAAGCTGTATGGTAAAGTCAACACTGACCACAACTCATTTAATGAATACATTCATTGTCTATGTAAAACATATTATTATAGATAAGGACTAAATATTGTAAATAAAGAGTCACAAGTAAACTGAATAAGGACAAGATAAGTTTATAGTAGCTAAATGATGTGTAGTTATAAAATAAACAGAAGACTAGGTTCCAAAATAATGAATGACCAATTGTACAGTGGGAGTGATGTTAGTACAAACCCACTAATTAACAATAAATAAGACAATTCAAGAGTAAACTAAAGGTGCAATAATAATAACCAATAACCAATGTACAAAGATTGAATGAAAACCAGTCAACAAGATTAATGTAGAAATACACAGCCAGCAGCAACACATTACTGCTTACTGAACCTACAACATAACCTAATCTGGGCATCCAGTTTTCAATAAAACTTAATGAAAACTAAATCAAAACAATATTAAACCAAAATTTATTGAGCTAGGAAGTAACTAGATCATATAAGGAATGTTTTGTACACAGTAGATAATAGAATAACTGAATATAAAAGCTATATTTATGTAATCCAAATATGACAATATGCTTGTAATAGCAAAGATACATTATGCAACCAAAATTATGTTATAAACACATTATACGAAGATAGTAACTCAACTAACGACCTAAAGTAAGACAGAATACTGTTCAGATGAACAAATGCAACCAAAATAACTATCTAAATAATCCATATACTGTAAATGTAATTACAAGAAAACTATTGTAACAGCTGCAAGTAAAGTTGACAGCTACTAAACCTAGATGATAACAGAATCAAATGCAGAATGAACTGCATCACAATAATAACAATACCATTGTGACTATTTTAATTATCATTTGGAGAATAATCCGAATAATATATGAAGAATACCAAACATACCACAAGGTAACTCCATAAAGGTATGACAAGCCTAATTAATAAAAGATAATTAAGGCACTAAACTAATAATGTAGGGAAAAAGAACACTGCCAGTAGTATAATTAAACTTTAAAGTTTTTACCTTAATCCGTCTATGTGACCGCTTAATTTTTCTTCTTTGTCTTCTTATGCGTTTCGGACTGTGTTAATCCATCATCAGAGATTACAAAATTCGTCAGTTAAGACTTCGTTAAACATTAAAAGTTACACAAAAAGACATTTAAAAATATAGTCCACAACACAGCGATGTACGCGGATGTGAGTGCGCACTCAATACTGGTTAGCGACGTACTGCACAGTTTATTGGAGTTTTCATGTTATCTATTGTTGTATTGGGGTGTGTATTCTATGGCTATGTTATCTATAATCTTATCGTATAGTGTATGCGATTTAAATGCCAATTGTTCGTTTAATATATTATTGGGATTATTTCTGAAGGCTCGGTAAATTTCGAACTCTTCTACCGCATCCATATATCGTCCCTTTCTGCAAATGTGTAAGGGTTTGCAATTTGCCTCAAAATTTGTATAATTATGATTCAATGAGACGAGATGTTTAGCGTAGTTTGATTTATTTATATTTGAAATGCTCGTGGGTAAGTGTTCTTTATATCTTTCGAAAAAGCTCCTGCCAGTCTGACCAATGTAATGCATGTTGCAGTTATCACACATCATTTTGTATACACCCGTTCTTTTTTCAATTGATGTACGTGTTGCATTATTTAGCATTTTCCGGATATTGTTGGTTGTTCTAAATGTGATGTGGATGTTATGTTTTTTAAAAGTATTTCTAATGAGCATTGAAAAGTTGTTAGTATAATCAACCGCCATATATATTGCGTTCGTCGTGACACGGTGAGGGTTGTTAGTTCTGCGTTTGTGTCTAAGCATCAAGTGTTCAACTAATGAACTGCGGTAACCGTTCATAATTGCAATGTGTTTAATTATATCTATTTCTTCTTTGTGGTTTGCGGGATCTAAAGGTACGCTGTATAGTCTGTGTATCATACTATTGAATGCGGCCATTTTTTGTGAGTGCGGGTGGAAAGAATCAGCATGTATAACACCATCAGTTGTGGTGGGTTTTCTGTATATTCTGTATTGAAATTTATTATTATGTTTCATAAAGGTTAAGTCCAGAAAATTTATGGCGTTGTCTGACTCTATTTCAAGTGTGAATTGTATGTTTTTGGTGATGTTATTCATGTAATGTAACAACATGTTTGCCTGTCTCGTTGTCCCGTCAAAGATTACAAACGTGTCATCCACATATCTTTTATAAAATGAGATGTTACGTTGCCATTTATTGTGTGGTGATAGCAAATATGTATTTTCAAGGTTGTTCAGGAAAATGTCAGCCAGCAAACCGGACAAGGGTGAACCCATTGCAAGGCCCTCCTCTTGAATAAAAATTGTGTCATTGAATGTGAAATAATTCTGTTGTAATACTACGTCCAGTAACAGCAACAATTCTGTTATTTTTTGTAGATTTAACTTTCCTGTTCGTATTAAATTATTTCTTAGAATGTCTAAGGTTGTCTTTACTGGGACACTTGTATAGAGGTTGACTATGTCAAAGGAGATTAACTTATGCTGACTATTAATGCTGAAGTCTTTAGTTAGTTTTATTAGTTCAATGCTATTTTTTATAGAATAAAAGTCAGCATAAGTTAATCTCCTTTGACATAGTCAACCTCTATACAAGTGTCCCAGTAAAGACAACCTTAGACATTCTAAGAAATAATTTAATACGAACAGGAAAGTTAAATCTACAAAAAATAACAGAATTGTTGCTGTTACTGGACGTAGTATTACAACAGAATTATTTCACATTCAATGACACAATTTTTATTCAAGAGGAGGGCCTTGCAATGGGTTCACCCTTGTCCGGTTTGCTGGCTGACATTTTCCTGAACAACCTTGAAAATACATATTTGCTATCACCACACAATAAATGGCAACGTAACATCTCATTTTATAAAAGATATGTGGATGACACGTTTGTAATCTTTGACGGGACAACGAGACAGGCAAACATGTTGTTACATTACATGAATAACATCACCAAAAACATACAATTCACACTTGAAATAGAGTCAGACAACGCCATAAATTTTCTGGACTTAACCTTTATGAAACATAATAATAAATTTCAATACAGAATATACAGAAAACCCACCACAACTGATGGTGTTATACATGCTGATTCTTTCCACCCGCACTCACAAAAAATGGCCGCATTCAATAGTATGATACACAGACTATACAGCGTACCTTTAGATCCCGCAAACCACAAAGAAGAAATAGATATAATTAAACACATTGCAATTATGAACGGTTGCTGCAGTTCATGAGTTGAACACTTGATGCTTAGATACAAACGCAGAACTAACAACCCTCACCGTGTCACGACGAACGTAATATATATGGCGGTTGATTATACTAACAACTTTTCAATGCTCATTAGAAATACTTTTATAAAACACAACATCCACATCACATTTAGAACAACCAACAATATCCGGAAAATGCTAAATAATGCAACACGTACATCAATTGAAAAAAGAACGGGTGTATACAAAATGATGTGTGATGACTGCAACATGCATTACATTGGTCAGACTGGCAGGAGCTTTTTCGAAAGATATAAAGAACACTTACCCACGAGCATTTCAAATATAAATAAATCAAACTACGATAAACATCTCGTCTCATTGAATCATAATTATACAAATTTTGAGGCAAATTGCAAACCCTTACACATTTGCAGAAAGGGACGATATATGGATGCGGTAGAAGAGTTCGAAATTTACCGAGCCTTCAGAAATAATCCCAATAATATATTAAACGAATAATTGGCATTTAAATCGCATACACTATACGATAAGATTATAGATAACATAGCCATAGAATACACGCCCCAACACAACAATAGATAACATGAAAACTCCAATAAACTGTGCAGTACGTCGCTAACCAGTATTGAGTGCGCACTCACATCTGCGTACATCGCTGTGTTGTGGACTATATTTTTAAATGTCTTTTTGTGTAACTTTTAATGTTTAACGAAGTCTTAACTGACGAATTTTGTAATCTCTGATGATGGATTAACACAATTCGAAACGCGTAAGAAGACAAAGAAGAAAAATTAAGCGGTCACATAGAAGGATTAAGGTAAAAACTTTAAAGTTTAATTATAATAATTGTGACGCGGATACCAATACAATGACTTTAAAACTGCCAGTAGTGACTTAACCCATCAATGTTTAAATATACCATGTTAGAATTTAATTAAATGTTATTATTGCTAGAGAATAAGAAAAACAAAAATGTATAATCATAGGCTTAAGTTCGAATCTATGAAAACGGACATAGTGTTAATATTAAGGCATAGTTTTAAATGAAAATTGTACAGTAGATTAAGAACAAGTTATTACCATGGAAGATGGAATAAAAACAATATATTATTGATAATTAATGGCTTAATGGACACTAAGTATAAATACCAAGTGCGAATTCAGCAACCCCGAATCAGAAATATATGATGAGGGGATTCAAATTAATCGTCATAAAAAATCATGAACAATGAGGGTAATCACAATGTCATCAGTACAATTATAAGGAAGATATTGGACTTATAAAAATAATTGTATTATGCTGTGCCCTTTCGCGTGGGTATGTCGACCACGAATTTTTAATCTCAACACCAAAAAGTGACGCGTTTGTAAGCGTCTGTTTTGACGAAGCCCACCGGAGATATACGAATTAAAATAAATTGACCAATCAGAGCATATAAAAAATCCTATATTCATCATTCCGACAGAGGAAGCGAGGCCAGTCTTTCAACATCCACGAAGCGAACTGCATGCTCGTCGTATCTCCAGAAAAACGTGCTTTTGACAGCAACCAGATGTAAACAACGTTAACCTCAAACCGAGAATGTAGGTTATGTCTATTGAAGAAATAGTGCAGTATATTTTTAAGTGAACCTAATTCGGAGTACATGCGCATAGGAGTGAGTGCAGTGCAGTGATAAAATTTAATTAATTAATTAATAAAAAAGAAATTTTAATTAATTAAAAAGTTTTAAAAAGAAAAAGTGTAACCACTACGAACGACCAGTTACGCAAGTATCAAATACCCACAGCTATTATATTATGATTATATGATAAGAAAGATAACTGAACGCTAATAGCGAATTGAATTAACATACGATAAACAATTAAATATCCTATTCCTAAAGGAAGGGATCTCAAAAATACAAATAAACAATATCAAAGTTGAACGATATAAGTAACGACAATTTTAACGATTTGTATAATATGAATGTTTAGAATAAGTAAAGACATTATATCATCAATGAAGGGAGTATGTGCCCTAATACTATTAGCCAAATAAGAGTGTTAAATATTTTGTTGCTAAACTTAAGTAAGAGTTACACCAGAGAGTGATAAATACAATCAATGAATTACCATTACCTGAAATAGGCATATCCAATTTTAGAGATGATCATAATCCTTGACACTGGATTATAACGATTATTATCAATTATTAATAACTAATTAATAACTTTTAACCAAACAAGGTTGCATTAAACGATATTTAAAGCCTATGTCTAACCATGAACAGTCGTTCATATTTTATATTTTTTAATTAACAATCCATGAATTCTTATCTTATATGTTTGTTATAGCCGTAGAAATTTTATCAAATATGTGTATTTTGCAGACTCAAAGAACCTACTACTACTACCAATACAATTATTAAAGACATTACAAGTTTAATAATACTACATAACCTGTATGTTTGTCAACACACATTTTGTGACTAACCAAAGGCAGTCATGCCAACTTGAGCTTTTTAAATGTTTTAGGAGTCCATGTTCAAATTTAAATATTAATTGTTAACCAGAAAGAAGAGCAAAACATATTATTGTACTAAATTTCATTGTTTTAGAATTGAATAAATCACCATTATTATTTACCTTTGAAAGAGTTGACTTTTATTGTAATCAGTAAATACAGCTTAGAGGAGAAGAACGAGACGGTTGGTACCATACTTACAGTGCGAATCATTCAAATTGAGTGATTTTATTTTTTGTTTACAACCGTACTGACCTATATATATAATATTATAAAGTATGAGTTGTCATGTTTGTGTATGTTTATGTTAGTGTATAGGCAGGACACTACTGATCTTCTCACCACCGCTGATCAACGGAGAGTCAACGGAACTTCGATTGGAACAATTCTAAGCAGTGAATAAAATACATTTAATTAAACCAATTAAACTGACAGTTAAAACGTCGAAAAGAGTGTAAGTAACCGGCTTATTCATTACTGGATTCAACAATAGGTTGAATTGAGTGGAATAAGTCACTAAACAAATATATAATAATAAAATACGAGATTGAATAATAATAATCAACAGATTGCAAGACCCCATATTAAATAAAAACAACCCTGAGATTAATACTAATAAAATATTTTAAAACACGTGAATTCCGTCTTTTAATACTATGCATCCATTGTTTCGACTGTTTTGTTTCTAGAGTAAAGTAATGGACCCAAGTTTCATCAGTTGTTATAAATCTATGAATAAATTCTTTCGAATTTTTCTTAAAACGGCCAAAAATTCCTGAGAAGCTTGCATTCGCATGCGTTTTTGGTCACACACGCGGCACCCATCTTGCAGACACCTTTTTCATACCAAATTCCTCAGTAAGAATGTGATGTACCCTTTAATCTGAGATGCCCATAGGCTTAACAATTTCGGTCACCTTCAAACAATTTTCCAAAACAATATCGTGCACTTTATTGATGATTTCTGGTGTAGTAGCACTTTTCGGAACCCCAGTACGCGGGTCATCTTCCAAACTTACACGACCACTTTTAAATTCAATAGTCCATTTTTCCACTGTAGTAAAAGAAGGTCCAGCATCACCCAACACATTCTCCATCTCATTAAAAATGTCTGTTGGCGTTAAACCTTTCTTAACAAAAAATTTAATGTTCAGTTTTCTCCATTTTCAGCGTTGCTGTGAGATAACCTTATTTATCCAGCTGTTTCTCCGCAACAATGACTTGACCCGACTTGACGCTTCACAGCTGTTCGTGGGGCGAACGTGGCGCCACGACCCACGATGCGGTAAAAAACAAACGCAACACATTCGTTTATATGGTAGGCCGCGAACTTTTCAAATCGCCTTCGTATTAGCGATACTGTTTATGCCTTTTTGCGACGTACAGATAAAGACGTTACGAGAAAACGCACATATAACGATCTGGCAGAAATAACAACTAGAATTTCAGCCCTCTCCAACATCGTTTTAAGCGGCGTTTGTTACACATAAGCACGCACGTAGACGCGCGCGCGCGTGTGTAACGAGTTCGCATAATGAAATATATATATAATCTAATGGTGAAATGAACAAGCAAGAGGCTCAAAATATTAAAAATAGGCCTAGTATAATGAATTTTAATGACCCTTTTTTTAATAACCGTGAAGTCAGCAAAACAATAAAGAAAAAATTGTGGTACATAATATGGACTTGCATTAGGCAAGCAGGGTGTTTATAAATCATATTAAATGATATGTCTATCACAGTCGCAACCCTGCTTCAGTGATACCAGATTCTCCAGCTCGTACACAAGCTCTACTTAAGCTAAAATTGCAAAAAACGAAATTTCTGTATTACAGATGCTTTTCCTAAATTTAGCATTCTGTTCCCGCGTTCTGAGTAGATTCTACATTATACAAAACAGTGAGCCCCAACAAATTACAACCTATAACCTTCGCTGGGACAGTAAAATTTGTTCGCATTGGACACATTTTCGCTTTATTGAGATTCCGCTTTAAGCAGGTTTTACTATACTAGACATTTATCGATAAATTTATTCTTGTTAATAACAGATTCTTCATTTTATATTTAATATCTAGTTCTTTACTCCCCTACATTCTTGTAGGGGCGTATTCTCGGGGAGGACGAACGGGACCGGAACCCCCCCCCAGAGGATCGAAAAAGTTGATGAATTTTGTTAACTTCTTAATTTTATTAATTTTAGGCTGTTTTATTATTTTTTCTTTTAGCTGTGTACGCTAATATAGTAGTAATTCTTTTTCAAATATACAAACTGGTTTATTACACAGCATGGCGTATGCGTTTGAAATGTGAAATATAGGAAAATCAATTCAGTCAATAAGTATCCTTACAATGTTTCAATAACGCGTATTTTTTATTGTGTTATTACCGTTTAGTTTAATGGGACTGATTTCACTCACATTATAGATAGTAATATCGATTAGTCTCAACTTGTTTTTCTTTGTATTTACTTTGTGTGAAGCCGACCCGATCCGGACCCCCCCCCCCCCCCCCGACCAAATTCTAGAAACCCCACTGCATTCTTGTGAAGATGGTTACTACAATCTCACAATGATTTCCAAATATAAACTTATACGATTTTATGAATCCATAAATTAATAAAATTGTGATTCAGTATGATTCTTTAATGGCAGAAGTTGAATTATGGTAGGCTAGTAAGTGATTCTGTTCGATAAGTCGAATAGCTTAGCCGTCGGGCGCAGTATAGTCGCCCACATCAAATACCATGAGCTTGTGTCGCACACCGGCTAGGGTGAGCCTGTTCTCTCTGCCCTTCAAGTGAATCGCTTGCTGTATGAATGCACCCTTATCTTAGTTTTATCTGTAGATACGCTAAAAGTATTGTTATTTTGAATTATTTTACTTGAAGGTATTGAAGTGTCCATCAACGAAATTATGGAATAAAATGAGATGACTAGGATTATAAAAAAAACGTAATTATAACTGAATATTCTATAACCTTCAAGGAGGTGTCTTTCTGGACATATGCACTCGCGGGCGTTTTGTTTTGTGACCTCAATTATGTGACACTTCTGCTCTCGCTTCGCTCACCCTACAGAGGCATCGAAACGGTGGCCTGATGCCGCCATCGATTTGCGGGTTACTAGAAACATCACCCCATGTATCACAAACATCAAAGAAAGGACGCAACGCTAGGTCATTTAACGAGCCGTTTCTGCTCGCAGCTAAGAGGATATTACATGTGAATCCCTGTGGCGGCTGGTGGTTCCAAATTTTGGGGTGGTTGCAGTAGTCGGTTAAATGGGGGGGGGGGGGGGTTAGAAGAAAACAGGAGGCAGACCTTCTACAATATATGTGCATCATACATAGTGCTCTCGTATGAAAAAAATAGAAAGTTACTGTTTTCCAATTGTTTGAGCAGTTAATTTGTGGGAAATTCCAAGTAAGTTGTGTCAATGGTCTCATCAGCAATTACAGCCAAATAATCCCCTTCTTGTATCTTACTCGTTACTACTTCATGGCATATTTCTAACGTTGTATTTAAAAGTTCACATTGAATGGTTTTTAAGGTGCCCTTTAATACAGTTGCTTCCTCTAAATGATTTTTCATTGCTGTGTCAAGCTCAGAACTGAAATAAAATAAACCTCGAAATACACCAGGATCTGATGAAGATTCAGCCTCATTATGACCCCGCAAAGCTAATTCAAAAGCTCCACAGAACCGAATACAGTTTATTATTATATTTAAGACGTACCGATTATTGCGTACTCTTTCGTTGTGTAAAACAATGTTTCGTCTATATTCACTGTCCAGCTGCTGTGCTATACGTACCAAAAAGAGAACTTATGTGTAGGCCTACACTTGAAGCCTGATGATTTCTTATTTTTTCAGCTAGATGATTAATATTTTTCATTCCGAATTTCGTCCAGGGGTCCTTCCCTCCAAACAATGAACACGGAAAACAAAATATAGAATTTCTTTCAACCACATAACCAGTTAGTATATTCATAATATTCTACTTTAAATGATCGATTAAAGTGTCGACCGCCTGATTTTACAATTTCATTTATTGTTAAGGGAGACATTTGGCGTCCTAGCCATTGGTTCTTAACGCTATTTATTTTAAACTAAAAAAAGCACGCACAATCAGTAACTCCAAAAAGCACACAGCAGCACTAAACAATGAAAAAATAATACTTAACACACAGTTTAATTAATAAAAAGTCAATTGACACTTTATTATCACAATCGCAGTTATACCAAATTATTACTATAATTTTATAAATTCAAACAATAAGTAACGTTTATCTTGAACCAATGTAAACACTAAACCTGACACAACTTACACAAGGCTGTGCTGACTTCATGACACAACTAAGGATGAGCTACAACGCTACTAGTGAGCGTTCCAGAAGCTTTTGCAACCGCCTAGCTAACATAGGGAACATAGAGCAATTGTGAAGAATAACGCACGTTTTCCTTTATATTTGTGTAGTAAGCTCTGCCATTTACTCTTCAAGTTGCAAGCGGCCTACAACCACCAGCCTGCGCGCCACATTTGAATTGTATGCAAACATTACCGCATTGAATCTAATACGCTCTCCGTTAAAATTTATGTACACTTTTCACTGCTTAATGTTTTCGTATATTATTTTACAGTTTAGTTATTCTATTTTGGTGGTTGTGCAACCATAGCACCAGCCGCCACTGGTGAGTCCACCGCAAAACAAAACGACCGCGCGTGCATACGTCCAGGAAAGTACGACACGTCCTTGAAGGCGATATAATAGTCAGTCAGAATTACCTAACCGTTTTTTTGTCCCAGTCATGTCATTTAATCCCATCTCATTCTGTGGAGGATACCAGTGGCGTAACTATGAGGCTGCAAGGGGGATGAACTACCTTGAAGGTTGGATTTCCCATTTCCCTCAAGTCAAGATATTTAATATGCTTCGGATGTAAGTATTTATACAGTGTTTACAAACCTTATTTTAACACATGGAACTGGCTTCTTAGGAACAGGCCTACGTTAAGTGTATGGAATTTTACTGACATTTTTAATAGTTCTGAGGGGAGGATTGCTCCCATCCCCCCCCCCGTAGTTACGTCATTGGTGTACACATAACACAATAACCCCCGCAATTACAATTTGATTGTCTAAATAGAAACGTTATAGGAGAAAACACTTGCGTTTGGAGAGTTATAAAACTAGAACCACTTGACCGAAAAAATTGTTCTACACCAAATTAAACTAATTCTTTTCTGTGTTTTGTGACAGAGTTACATTTTAAGTAAATCCGCAATAATTGCGAAAGATAACCGACCCTTCTTTGCCTGTTTTCCATTAGAGCAAAATCAATGTTCCGTAACTTCTGTAAGACAGTAGGCCTATACCTATAAGAAACTGGCATTAAAATATATTTAAATTCTAAGCTGTCTCTATTGTTTAAGTTTTAAAAGAAGAAATTTAGATGTAGTTTTAAAACCACGGTCCTTTTAAAAAAAAAAAGTTTGCTCATTCGGAAAGGAGGAAAATAATTATTTTTAACCGCAATAAGTATTTTAATAATATTATATATTTTCACCGAAACGTACAGTTTCAAAACCTGAAATAATGTACAACGTAAACGAAACGATGTTGTCAATGAAAACAGATTCCAATTAAAATGTTAAGAACTATCTGCGTCTTAATCAAACTGACAGAGAGGAGATTGTAGCCTTTCTTACCCGCACAATTGATTTCATAAAGAACGAGTTGTAGACTATACAGCAGCAAGCCTAAGCTGCATACTACGGTATGAATGACCCGACCCCACCGTTTTACCGATAATAGGACTTAAACGACGGAGCAATAATTACTGGAGTTTATTTATAGCTTTCAACGGTTGCACAGAATGCGCACAGCACTTGACTCTCGGGCCCATTGTTCGGGGGATGATACGAGCCCCCTCCCCCTCCCCCACTCAGTCCGGTTGTTGTTTGTACCAATTATTGTTATTTTGTTCCGTTCCAGCCCTTTGAATTGCACGAGTCAAGTACGTAATTTCGAACGAAACAAAACCGCAATCTAGTTCTATTATACGTGCTGTACGTGGTGCTCTCGAAACCGCTGCATCCATCCGGTGGTATTGTTCGGCCGCCCGGTGCTTGTGTCCGCAACTATTTTGGCGTGTTTATGACGTCACACAGTGGGGAAACTGACCTTCCAAGTTGATAGTAAATCATGTACATTTCTAATATATGTATTTGTTTATAAAACTGGAATTAAAATAAAGTAAAACACAATAAAGCAATATACCAATCATGCAAAATAAAGCAAAATGTCACCAATCATGTTGGGAAGAAGGAACAAACGTATTGAAATAAAGTGTTTGGCATTCGCAAATGACTTTGCTATACTTTCTGAGCATCTGACATCTGCAGTAACACAAGTTAATTTTTCAGAGGACATAGCCAGTAGAACAGGCTTAAGAATTTCTGCAGAAAAAAACAAATTTCTCACGAACATTAAAAATACGCCAAAATTCCTGGTAACAGATATTGGTCGAATACAGAGGTTTCGAAAATTTAAGTATCTAGGAGAAATAATTCAAGAGAATGGTTTAGAAAAATTTGCTATAGAAGAAAGGATTCATACGATGGAAAGGATATATGGTATAACTAAAGATGTATTTACAATAAAAAGTGCATATCTAAAAATGAGAAAATAAGACATTACAGTACAGTAGTGAAGCCAGAATGCCTATATGCAAGTGAATGTCTAGAATTGAATTATAATTTAGACAAACTAGAAATACTGGAAAGACGAATTATTAGAAAAATATTAACCCCCGAAAAACTTCAGAAGGTTTGAAATTAAGAAGTAATGATGAAATATATAAAAGTATAGAAAATATAACAGAAACAATGAGGAAAAGAAGACTATTATTTTTTGGACATTTATATAGAATGGACAACAGTAGGTTAACTAAGCAGATCTTCAAATATCTGTGGGGGAAGAAGTCAACATCAAGTTGGATTAACGAAGTCCAAAAGATTTAGAAAAAAATAATATACACGCAGAAGAAGCAATTAAAAGAGAAGTTTTTCGGGCAAAAATGTTAAAATTGGAAGGAGTCCAGGGTAGAAGAGAGAAAACCCCAGGTTCAAAGTGGACTGAAGACAGGAAGAAGAGACACAGTGAAAGGATGAAAGAATATTGGAGAAAAAGAAAAGAATAAAGAATTGAAATTGGCATGTGGTCCTTAGATGGCCGATAAAAAAAATAAAGTAAAACACAAACATTATTTTCCGTGAGGTTTATTTCCTAAAAAATTGTAAAGTAACCTTTTGCGCAGTGTTTCAGCATAAAAGTTCTGTGTAGGTTGATAGCAACGCTTAATATAGCCCTATTTCATTGGCATCACATTGTGATGACACATCTTCGTTATCGACAGCATCGTCCAACACCATCGTCTTTTTCGTAAAGGACTGTACTGTTAAATATGATCATTCTAATAAACATAATGCTTCTTTAGGCAGCTGCTAAAGTTGTTTCCTTTAGTAACTTTCTTTTGCTTGTTCTTACGTAACCTGCATTCGCCGAGATTTATGGAGGAAAAAAGGGAAGAGACTCTACGATAAAATATTGTTACGACGGTCTAACTGGTCGTCGTATGGTACAGTGGAAAACAAAATAGAAGACACCAATTAAGTCACTAATCACCAGTTTTAATTAAACAGTTTGTAATCAACAAGATAGTCTCTTACAACTGTTCAAACGCAATAAAAATGTCAACGAGTATTGGACGGTAGCGCAATGATTTTATTTTCTAGGTTGGCTAATCTGATTTATGTCGCGCATCAATTTTCGCGTGGTTGAACTTTGCACAGTGCACATTCAGTTTTCTCGGCGTTCGGTTCGCCGAACTCTTCTCTGTCAATTAGTGTCGACATTAAATGTAGGCTTTAGGCCCTTACATTCTCGCTTATGGCCAACTAGCGCCATAATTAACTTCTTATTCTCGGTTATGGCCGACTAGGCTCTCTTCATGTTTAACTAAATTCGTATTAACTTGCAACATGCAGTATTAGCCAGCCTCATTCAAATTTACATCTGTAATGTGATTATTTAAATATTAAACTTATTCATATACAGTCCATTTCTCGTTATTTCTTAATTCAGAATAATTCATTTACACATTATCTCAATCACTATGGAAGACCAGCCAGCAGAATATTTAAACCAAGAAGAATACATTTAGCCCACTCGGGCCCAATTAACTAACACTTCCTGTCCACGCTTGTGGAACATTATTTTATTCAACAGTTTCGGTCCACGTGGACCGGGACTAATCATTTTTTGGTCCACCGTGCCTGGATTCCAATCAGCATTTTAGTCCTCACGGTGCGCATCATCCATTTTTTGGTCACTCCGGACCTGGATTTCCACTTAATATCTTTACATCTGTTTCTGGCCATCACGGGCGAATTAGCACGTCAGCTAATGCGACCGTGGCGTGATTTGCGTCGCCATTTCGTCCGTCATCTTCGGACAACGCAATAACAAGTTCCTGCCGGCTGCAGTGCTTCAAAGTGGTCATCTCTGCCAGCTGTTCACCATCGTCACCAAGGAGCCGACGCTGTAGGACGTCGCCAACCAGGTACCACCAGCAACAGTAAAAAGGTGCGTAAAAAATGTCTGAAGAAGGCCTCAAGGTGCTGACCAGAAAGAGAAGCGGATTGAAATCCCCGATAGTGCGGATACAATCCGCGGTAAATTCGTTTGACATTCATTTAAGCACAAAACATTTTTTGACTGTAAGATTAGAAAGTCTTAAGAGCTTGGCCTTGAAGTACGACGAGGTACAGTCTGAGATAGAACTTATCAGTAAGGATACGAGCGCTGCTCAGGCAGACCGAGTCGAGGTTGAGGAAATGATATACTCAACTGAGGCAAACATTTTACAACTTCTTGACACTTTTAATACTCAGACAGTGCCTCCTGTACTATCGACGCCTATGCATTTAAAGCCGATAAGTTTGCCCTGCTTCTCAGGCAACATACTTGAGTGGCAACACTTCTATTCAATTTTCAATGATCTAGTGCATTCAAGATCCGACTTAACACCAGTACAGAAACTGCATTATTTGCATTCCTCGGTGAAGTGTGAACCATTAGACTTAATTAAATCATTACCCATTTGTCAAGAAAATTATGTAATAGCGTTGAACTTGCTGTCCGAGAGGTATAATAATCCATTTATATTAGCCAAATATTACGTGCAAAACCTACTTCAGGTTAAGTCCACAATAAAGGACTCAGTCCAAAGCTTGGCGGAGTTTACGAATGCAATAACGTCTTCCGTTAATTCACTGGCGGCAATGAAGCTGTCCGTAAATACATTTGAGTTTATTACCATACAGTTGCTCTCCACCAAACTTGACCCTATTACTTTAAAACTGTGGAAGGAGTCAATAGACCCTGACAACTTGCCCAGTTTTCAAGACTTTACGCATTTTTTAAACTTGCGCCGACAGCTTTTAGAAAATACAATGCCAATTGAATCCGGACAGCAATTCAACAAACCTAGCGTAAAACCAAACAATAAATTTGAGAAATATAGCTTAAGAAATACTGCTGGCAGCAATACCTTTAAAAATTATCACGCAGCGGCAAGGCATTTGTGCGTGTGTTGTAAATCTGACCACCCGCTTTACATGTGTAACAATTTTCGTACATTAAGTGCCGCTGAGCGGGGGCAATTGGTTGCAAATCATAAATGCTGTATTAACTGCCTTAGAGCAGGTCATTTGATAACAAATTGTAAAAGTAAACGAGTCTGTAAAATTTGTTCAAAGGGTCATCACACCTTGCTGCACGCTAATTACGTGCCACAATCACCAGCTGCCAGCAGCAATTATTGTTCATTTAAATTACAGTGTAAAAACAATATTCTTCTATCCACAGCGGTTGTATATGTCGTTGATCAGGCTGGCAATAGGCATAAAGCTCGGGCACTCCTAGATGCCGGGTCCCAGATCAATTTTTGTACGAAATCATTTGCGAAAAGGTTGCACCTTAAACTAACCCGATCTAATATTCCAATTACAGGAATAAACAACACAGCGTGTTGCGCTACTGACATTGTTTCCATGCGTATTATTTCTCGCTATCAGAGACATAGTTTTGAGGCCAAATGTGCCGTCCTATCTAACTTAACTCATAATCTACCTTCAATCTCGTTTGACATCAACCGGTTTCACATTCCAAATAAAATTTTTCTCGCCGACCCAGATTTTAATATATCTTCACAGATCGACATACTATTAGGGGCACAATTTTATCTGGATTTAATATTAGCCAATAAATACACACGCGGACACAACTTCCCTATCATTCAGGAAACAAAACTGGGTTACATTCTGGCCGGCAATCTGCCCAAACACTGCCACACCCAGGGTCCTGCGGTTTCGTTCCTGGCAAGGAACGAGGACAGTCAAATTCTACAATCTCTCGAGAGATTTTGGGAGGCAGAAACAATCCCTGGCGATACCCCTGACGGCGAGTCGGCTTGCGAAGAGCATTTTGTGCGCTCTACTCAGCGCAACCACGAGGGTAGATTTATAGTGTCGCTCCCATTCAAATCTGATAATCCCCACTTGGGGGAATCGTACACAAGTGCCGAATCAAGATTTTTAAGTTTGGAGCGTCGATTTAGGCGCGATCCCAAGCTCGCTCACGACTACGCGGACTTTATCAGGGAATATATGGATCTTGGGCACATGACACTCATCGATCATGGCGCTATCAATTCAGGAGCGTCAAATATTTACTACTTGCCTCACCATGCAGTGTTTAAACATTCTAGCTTGACCACAAAACTGCGCGTTGTTTTTGATGGTTCGTCCAAGACTACTAATGGTCTTTCGTTAAATGACATATTATTAGTAGGTCCCAATGTTCAGCAGGATCTCTTCTCTATTCTGTTGCGTTTTCGCATACATAAGTATGTCCTGATTGCCGACATCGAGAAAATGTATCGTCAGATTCGCGTAGCTGAAGGAGATTGTCACTATCAACGCATTTTGTGGCGTGACTCTCCCCTCGAACCACTTAAGCATTTCGCGCTGCAAACAGTAACTTACGGCACGGCTAGCGCCTCTTTTTTGGCCACTCGGTGCCTTCTACAAATTGCTAGAGACAATCAAACTTCCTTTCCTCAAGCGGCTTTAGCCATAACTAACGATTTTTATGTCGACGATCTACTTACCGGTTCGGACACTATCCCCGATCTAACCAAGCTGAAATCTGACCTAGGTGCGTTACTTGCTCCATATGGTTTCACGTTGCACAAATGGGCATCAAATGAACCCACAGCGGTCGCAAATCATCACAACTTTTCACGACCCCTAAATAAACAGGACAACGTGCGTACCCTGGGCATTCTTTGGAACAACACTGCCGATTCATTTTTGTTTGATGTCAAACTATCTCCGGTCGATCATAGCATATCCAAGAGAAAGATTCTCTCAATTATCGCCGGAATATATGATCCGCTGGGTTTAATCGGACCAGTTGTCTTTTTGTATAAACACTTTATGCAGCGACTTTGGCTTTGTAAGCTTGGTTGGGATGAACCGATTTCCGGTCAGTCACTTTCGGATTAGCATTCTTTGGGTAGCAAATTGAGTCTGATTGGTAAAATAGTAGTCCCGCGATCTATTCGTTGCAACCGTGAGGCGGTTACGGTTCAGTTGCATGGGTTTTCGGATGCCTCGGAGAAAGGGTTCGGCTGTTGTATATATATTCGAGTCATTTATCAGGATTCTACTGCTTCCTGTCGTCTCCTGTGTTCCAAATCTCGCGTGGCTCCCCTACGCCAAGTGTCATTACCTCGCATCGAGCTCTGCGCTTGTTTGTTATTATCGCGACTTGTATCCAAGGTTATTCCTGCTCTTCATTCGTTTATTGATGGTGTACATTTGTATTCTGATTCTATGGTGGCTCTTTTCTGGATTCATGCGCAGTCTACGCGTTGGAAGACATACGTCGCTAATCGGGTTGCTGAAATTCAGCGTCGCACGCAAGCTTATACCTGGCATCACATTGATTCGCGACGCAATCCTGCTGATATTATATCTAGGGGGTGTTTCCCTGACGTTTTGCGCGATTGCTCGCTTTGGTGGCACGGTCCTGGCTGTCTGTCTCAATCGTCAGATTCTAATCCTGTCCCATCCTTCGTACCGGCCACTCCATCGTCTTCGGAGGTCACCGCGGAAGAGAAAACTGCACACAACCAGTCGCTAATGTCTACCCTGGCTGTTGACTTATCGTTGGAATTTTCCTCGTTGCACCGGCTGACACATGTATACGCTTACTGTTTTCGTTTCATCAGAAATATTAGGCACCCATGTGCGGACAAACTTTCGGGCGATCTGACCCCTGTAGAAATTCATCAGTCTCTCAATTTCTTCATAAAACAATCTCAGTCGATCCACTTTGCAACCGAAATTAGTTGTCTTCGGAACGGATCTTCTGTTTCCATTAGGAGCAAGTTGGCTTCTCTCGACCCGTTTCTTGACACTTCTGGAGTGATACGCGTGGGCGGACGTTTGCAGCATTCCCAATTACCCTACGATTCGAAACATCCTATCGTATTACCCCCTTCGGCGCATATTACACGCCTCATCATCGAACGTGAACACATTCGTTTACTTCACGCTGGTGCTCAGCTCGTGCATCATTCACTGCGTCAACGCTGGTGGATTGTCAATGCCCGGCTAGTCATCCGTTCCATTATTCGTAAGTGTCTCAAGTGTATCAGGTTTAGTACCACACAGCAGGTCCAGAGACTTGGCATTTTGCCATCCCCTAGAGTCACTCCTTCAAGGCCGTTTCTATTTTGCGCGGTTGACTATGGTGGTCCCTTCATGATTCGTCATGGCGGGCAGAAGTCTAGAACCTTTACTAAGGCTTACGTATCTCTGTTTGTTTGCTTAGCAACTAGGGCTATTCACCTGGAATTGGTGTCCGACCTTACTGCAAGCGCATTTATAGCTGCTTTACGTCGTTTTATGGCACGTCGGGGTATACCTAGTCAGCTGTACTCCGACAACGGCACGAACTTCAGGAAGGCACGCACCATCCTACATGACATTTACAACTTTTGGCGCAACAAGAGTGCCATCACCTCGATTAGGTCATTCACATCCTCTCAGGGGATATCATGGTCATTTATTCCGCCCTCCTCACCTCACTTCGGTGGCCTTTGGGAGAGCGGCATAAAGAGTTTGAAATTTCATCTGCGGCGCGTGGTAGGCAAATCTATATTAAACTTCGAAGAGTTCACGACCGTTTTGTCTCAGATAGAGGCATGTCTGAACTCTCGACCCTTATTTGCTATTTCCTCGGATGTTAACGACCCGGTGCCACTTACACCTGGCCATTTTTTGATTTGCGCGCCCCTAACTGCGATTCCTGACCCTGACCTTTCTCACGTTCCTGTTTCTCGTCTTGGTCGTTGGCAGCTGATTCAGAGGTTTGTCCGGGACATTTGGAAGGCGTGGTCTCGCGATTATTTGCAACAGCGTCACAAGTGGAAGTTTTCCAAAGATAATGTTTCCATTGGTGACTTAGCTTTGATTATAGAGGATAACTTGCCTCCATTAGCCTGGAAATTTGGCGTGATCATCGCCACATTTCCCGACCCAGATAACTTGGTTCGCGTCGTAGACATTCGCACGCCTACGGGTGTTTTGCGGAGACCAATACATAAATTATGTCTGTTGCCAGCGCGAGACGAGATTTTGACATTATGATTATTTTAGCGCAATGCTACCTTATTCAGCCATTGGCTTATTATTTATTACGACCATTTGGTCAACATAATTGTGATGAATTGTCACAATATTTTTGTCAATTGTGCGTCATTGCACGCTTCTAATTTTCATGTTTTGGTGGCCTCATTTTAAAATTGTAAAGGAGGCGAACAATAACGTAAGGGAATTATTATTTTGTTTTATTTTGAGGACACATGAATCAATTTTGAATTAAACGGAATAAATCCTATTGTAGTCCCAAGCCACGTGTTTGTTAACCAAATACACTGTACTCACCGTCTATGGCTTTTTTCCGTGATGTTTTTTCCAGTTTACATGTTTCAAGGCACTTGCCTCATCATCAGAACTTATAAAATCAATCTATGTCATAAAAAATGACATTTGTCAAAATATTAAAAACACAATACGGCAATTAAACTATGTACATAAATTCGTTTTAAAAATGTTCGGTGTGCCTTGCAAGACAACATGTTGCAAGGTGTACGGCGCATGTTGTCTTGCAAGGCACACCGAACATTTTTAAAACGAATTTATGTACATAGTTTAATTGCCGTATTGTGTTTTTAATATTTTGACAAATGTCATTTTTTATGACATAGATTGATTTTATAAGTTCTGATGATGAGGCAAGTGCCTTGAAACATGTAAACTGGAAAAAACATCACGGAAAAAAGCCATAGACGGTGAGTACAGTGTATTTGGTTAACATGAATCAATGTTCCAGCTTGTTAAGTTACAAGCACTCGTTTCAGCATAATCCTAATTATTTTTGAGTTAGCAACTGTTTGTTTGCTCAAGCAAGTATTAGTTTAATTAATATGCAAGGCTTATTATTATTTGTATTTTCGTATGTGGAACATTTGATTCATGCCTCATGTCTTCCTCACTATTGTGTACAACTTTGGTTATTTCCAAATTTATTTTCAATTGTTTCTGTAATCACAGTATTGTATGTTATTTAAATTATTGTCATTGTATTCACATAAATTGTATTTATGTAAAAACGATTGTAAGCGTCTGCCGTATGTAACTGCCTCGTCTAACTTATTCATATTGTATTTTATATTTTATTCATTTTGTAAGTAAGCATGCACAATTCTTTATTTAAAACTATGGCATACATGTCATAGCTGGGCTGCATTCAGCATCTAGCTTGCTCATATATTGTTACATATTGTAAATTCCTGAAACTTCAGGAATAGCATGTCTAGGTCATTACATGCCGCACTGCTGAATATGCAATGGAACATGCAACTACAACATGTTCAACAACAATTTTGTTCATGATGAACCTCCGTTCATGTATTAAACATTGTATAGTTATGTATTTTCTTTCATGTTCTGTAATGTTACATACTGCACACTTGTGCCAGAAATATTGTTAACCAGACTTATTCGTATATGAAACAGCTGTTCGCCGACCTTGGCCTACAGTCGCCTATCTGCATGCTTATCTCTAAACTAGCGGCAGACTGCCGTTATCTAATCTCAACTCAAGGTTCAACTTGGCCTTGAAGCTAATCATGGTTAATAACAACCGTACTCTTTAAATCAAATTGTAAATGTATTATAATTTATTAAAATGTGTATTAAAAAATCTTTTTGATTTTTGACGGGCAGCTTATGGACGGTAGCGCAATGATTTTATTTTCTAGGTTGGCTAATCTGATTTATATCGCGCATCAATTTTCGCGTGGTTGAACTTTGCACAGTGCACATTCAGTTTTCTCGGCGTTCGGTTCGCCGAACTCTTCTCTGTCAATTAGTGTCGACATTAAATGTAGGCTTTAGGCCCTTACATTCTCGCTTATGGCCAACTAGCGCCATAATTTTCTTATTCTCGGTTATGGGCGACTAGGCTCTCTTCATGTTTAACTAAATTCGTATTAACTTTCAACATGCAGTATTAGCCAGCCTCATTCAAATTTACATCTGTAATGTGATTATTTAAATATTAAACTTATTCATATACAGTCCATTTCTCGTTATTTCTTAATTCAGAATAATTCATTTACACATTATCTCAATCACTATGGAAGACCAGCCAGCAGAATATTTAAACCAAGAAGAATACATTTAGCCCACTCGGGCCCAATTAACTAACACTTCCTGTCCACGCTTGTGGAACATTATTTTATTCAACAGTTTCGGTCCACGTGGACCGGGCCTAATCATTTTTTGGTCCACCGTGCCTGGATTCCAATCAGCATTTTAGTCCTCACGGTGCGCATCATCCAAGTATAAAACACAATTTATTACAATTGTCCCGCACAATTATAAAACACATAACACTTCGCCACAATACTTCGGACCGCACTGAAATAAATCGCAACTCAAACTGAAACTGAGCGTCGCTGAGTACTTGTATTTATACCCCGCCGAAATACCAGAATATTCCATACTACGCGTCAAGAACGCTACTAGAAAACACCACAACGTAATTGACTGCGGCCTTGCACACAGCGCGCACGGACTGCTGAAATCTGGATCAGTCTCCGCGGACGTGTGACAAGTGTCACGTAATTGTCCTTCGTCTCAAAGTAGCAGCAATATGTATTCACACATACATTACAGCCGGATTCCACTGGAATAGCCGAGAAACACGTAGAATGTTTTGTAATGGTGCAACACTTTTTCCGGATTACGTAACAACATTCTACCAAATGCCGAGCGACCATTCCATCAGTTTAATTTTTATCATTTTTGTTTTTCTCAGTTTCACTAAAGAGATTGGTCCAGTTACTTCCTTCCAGATTCCGTACTTAGGGCCTTGATCCAAAAGTCGATACGATTGTTGCCTTGCGTGGAATATGTCGAATACCAGATTCATTTCAAAAGGCCCTTTGTGATGACAACCGAATTAGTAAACAGGGCCGTACTTAAGTCCATTAAGGCCAACGGCATTTCCTTGAAGTGAGGCCCTCCTCCAATCCGGAATTTTCAGAATTGAAATAATAATATTTCTTCCGCCTCCCCAAATATATTACTAATATTTTTATGTTCATTATTTAATAATGGTATCCTATATAAATACTACTCAAACTGTAAATACTTATATGAACTACTACTGTAAAGTCAGTCCCAGAAAGTTTGCAAATTATAACTTTTTTATTTTACAACATTTTTCTGGAAATTTTATATATAACCAGTAATGTAACATATATTCTATATGTCTTGTCTTACTGTAATCCACAATACTCTCTAAAATATTTTATTTCGAAAATGTTTTAAATATAAATCTTAGAACATGGAAGTCATGTATGGTTTTCCATACCGATATTTTTTATAAAAAGTAATCAATTGTATAATTTCCTTAGTAAATATTTCCCAATACATTTACTTCAAACTCTTGAGAAGCCCTTCACCTGCTGAAAGCTTAATGCTAGTCAGAATTCTTGTTTTCTAACATTTCTCAATTCACATTATATATCTTGTCTCCAAAAAACTGTGCCAAACTTCGGTAAATGATTTTACTCATTAAACCGAAAGAAAATTTTCAAATAAACGTATGGCGATAAATGCTTCACTTTCCGACTATGTGTGTGTGTGTGTGTGTGTGTGTCTGTTTTTATTTAAAAATGTAATCAGATAAAAAATATTATTGAAATAAAATCTGTATATCATGCGAATGCGCTATTTCTTACAAATACGAAACAAACCAAAATGTTGTCTTGAAAATTTTTTTAATGGCGGCTGATTGCATTTTTTAATTCTAAGTTTCACAAAAATCAGTACTTAAAACAAAAAATGTCTTATCACATACAGAATTATCCCTTTCATTCGTAATCCAGTGATACCTTGTTTATGGAATTCGGAAAAAAAATAATGAAGATACTACATTTCTTTTTAACAAAACGGACCAAACAATAACTATAAGGAAAACAGACCAATGTTTCTCATACAATAAATGTAATATTCCCCCTATTTTTTATACGAATTCCCTAAACAAGGTGTCATCGGATTACGAGTAAAAGGGCTAGTCTTTTATTTAGTGAGACTTCTTTTTTCTTAATAAGTACCTACCAATTTTTGTGAAAATTAGAATTTAAAAATTCAATCAGCCACCGTTTTGAAAATTTGTAAGCTAACATTTTTGTTTGCTTAGTGCTTACAAGAAATAGTACATTTACTTTGCACCAAATTTCAACTCCACATCTCATTCCGTTTAGCAGTAATTAATTTTTTTAAATAAAAACACAGACAGACATACAGACGGATTACTGGACATTTTTCCTTCAGTTTAATGAGTAGAACCGTTTACCGAAGTTTGCCTCTATCTTTTAGAAACGCTGTATAATTTCCAATTTTGGAAAAAGATCTTTCAGCAGGTGTATTTGATACCTTCAATGATAAAACCATTCTGAAACAGTTTCAGAATTTAGAAAAGGCTATGAATAGACACTTGCAAACTAGTAGCCTACATTCAAAATTAAACAAATAAACAACATAAATCACCATGGTAACTGTAACCAACAATGACGTACATTGTCGTCCATCATCATTCGACAATTCTCCTAGTGTTTCTATAGTTTCAATGCAGTTTTATGTAAGTTCTGTGTGTAATAAATATTGTCGTGCTTAATGAAAATAGGAAAGGTTTTTGTACTAACATGATAATGTGTATTCTTATCAGAATTAAAAGACAATTTTGCTGAAAATACTGGCTGGTTTAAGACAAGGTAAGAATGAACAACAAACTCTTCAAATAGTTAGTGCCGGAGGAACAGAAATATAGAAATATGATGAGAAATAAGAGAATGGTAGGGATGGTGTGCGTGCGCGCGAGGTGACTGCAAGAGATTCATTGCGGGTTAAATGTAGTATGAAATTACCCGTATGAACGATGCGATTGCTCGCAAGTTTTTATATAAATACTTGTGTTCGGATCAGTGTGCACTGGAGTGGCCCTCCATTGATCGTCAAGTGCCAACTGTTCTCACAATGACGTCGCCCCACTCGTCGTGCGTGTGGTTGGTTCTCTTTGTTGCCCAACGTACACAAAGTTTGACGTTTATTTCGGAAAACTATCACGTTCGATTTCGGTTTTACTTTTTCGAGATGCGGGACCACGAAACGGTCAGAATTTCAATAGGTTCTAGTTTTACTTAGTGCATCTGTGAGAATAGTCTTTCCGTAGACTAACCACAACGCTTTTACAACGTCAGTTTCTTCACCAGATATTCTTTGACCTCCGTGAAATGTAGGAAACGGAAGTATGGTAGTAGCGTTAAAATTTCGTCGTCATCAAATAATAATATAAAACAGTAATAATACTTCGGACTCGGAAAACACATTGCAGATGCCATTTGTTAAATCGTAGACTCCAAAGACTCTGGATTCCAAATATCCACACTTAAGACCAAGGTGATGGCTTTTCGTGGAACTGATCCCGTACGGGCAAAAATTGTTATAGATGGTACTGTCCTGGAACAAGTTGGCAATTTTGAATACCTGGACTACAGTGTGTCTTATAATCAAGCAACGACGCTGTGAATAAGTTGCATAACTTCAACCTTATGTGCGGGACCATTAGGCGAACCCTTAAATCAGCAAGTAAAGGAACACGCCTAAAATTCTACAAGGTGATGGCTCTTCCCACACTTCTTTATGGGTCTGAGAATTGGACTTTAAGGAAAGGCCAGGCCAGTCGCATCTAAACGGCTGAAATGAGATTTCTCAGGCACGCGGCAGGGTATACTCTCCATGATCATAGAAGGAACACAAATATGCGGCGGGAACTGAATATTATGAGTATACTCGACAGGACTGCCCATTATCGGCTGAATTGGTGGGAACGTCTTTGCCGAATGGATGACTGTCGCATCCCCAAACAAATATTGGTACTATAAGCTGAGGGGACGGAGAGATGTGGGACGTCCGAGGAACCGCTGGAGTGACAGGCTCTAATCTTTGTCTGTTTGAGATCGGAACAAACCATCCTTGGTTTAATCCTTGAAGATTATGATGATGATGATGAGTAATAATACTTTAAGTTAATGCGGTAAAATAATTTGCCATTAATGGTTTTGGTATCGTCTGATTTTTTTAGACACTTCGAAGTACCCAACGAAATTAAACCACAGATATCGGTTTTGATCTGCAAGTGTTCAGGTGTTGTCTGTAATACCGTCTATTTGAATAGAAGAAAGTCTGAAATACCGAGAGACAAAAGTAAGCAACAAACATGACAAAACGTGGAAATTGATCAAAGAAAACCTCTAGGCTACAGTACTTATTTCAGATGTAAAAACGAAAAGAAAAGCAAGGAGACAAATACAACTTTAAAACCAAAAGGCTGTAAGACAACAGTAAGACCGGTGGAAACACATATAGCAGAGAAAAAAACTAAACTCACTTGAGATGAAAATAATTAGAACGAAATACGGGCCACAGACAGTAAGCCTAGAAGTGTACAGAATATTGTACAAATCACGACATCAACGAACTGTACTAGTAAACTCCCTGAGCTGCAGCACTCGCTCACTATTTCGAACAGTTATCGTTTGCCATAGAAAATACGCTTGATAAAAAACGTTGCAGGTAAACTACCCCTTCCCCTCAACCGACCTTCACCAAAAACAATAGGTCTTGAGTACTCTACACGTCAGGACTGTATGCAGAAAATTATTTGATTCTGTTTGAATTTGCGGCTCTTATCGTTTGCCATAGAAAATACCCTTGTTAAAAAAACGTTGCAGGTAAACTACCCCTTTCCCTTAACCGATCTTCACCAAAAACAATAGGTCTTGAGACGTCTACAATTTAGGGCTGTATGCAAATAATCTTTTGATTCTGTTTGAATTTGCGGCTGTTATTGTTTGCCATAGGAAATACCCTTGTTAAAACATAAAACGTTACAGGTAAACTACCCCTTTCCCTTAACCGATCTTCACCAAAAACAATAGGCCTTGAGAACTCTACAATTCAGGGCTGTATGCGAAACATTATTTGATTCTGTTTGAATTTGCGGCAGTTATCGTTTGCCATAGAAAAAAAATCTACAGACACACACACACACACACACAGACACACACTTTTCGGAAAACGACTTTTTTTCATGTTTTGAGTGTAGTAGAATCAGAATCTGCAATAATCTCGAACACGATTTTTTTTGCCATCACCATACTTCCATTCCTTAAGGAATATGGAGTAAAAATAAAATAATTTTGTTGCCAGGCAATAAAATTAAAATTTTTTCATTTTAATGTAATATAATATTTTTCATTTAATACGGCAATAAAAAGGCAGGTAAGACACAAACACACACACACAATTCACGTTATTTCTGGCCTCACTAATGTTTATTTTCTTACGTTTGCACGCTTTTTAAATGGAAAGTGCCGAAACCCACACCAACATAACGCGTGCAAGCCGAAAAAATGGACATCAATTTGCTTACTGGCGAAGCTAGTAGTTAATGAATGGGTAGGCAAAAATCTTATCTTAAATTTTTTTTAAGGAATCACTAAAAGGACGGTGGGTCAAATCGGACGCTGAGGTAGAGTTTGCTGTAACCGAATGGTTCCACAAACAGCCGTAAGAATTTTACTAGCAGGGAATCTACAGGTTAGCGCAACAGTGGAACTCATGTCTTAATGTTATTGGAGACTTCTTTTTAAATCGTTGAATAAAAAATGCTTTACAGCTCTATACGTGTGTCTATTGAACAATCCTTGTATTAGTCATACACAATAATACAACTGATTGAACTTCAAATTTTTAAACTTGATTAGTTTCTATATATTTATATGTTTAATGTTACAAATAATTCAAATAACAATCTTGATCATCTGTTAGTTCAGCGGAATAACAGTGACACTTTTAATAACCGCATAAAATAAACACTTAGAAACAACACAGGCGCTTTAACTTAACTGTTTGGACCACAGAAGTGAGGCATGCCTCAACGCTCTATGTGTACAGCGCGGGACAATCCCCCCTCCCTACACTTTCCTATCACACCACTACATTGCTTACATACGATGTATACAAAAAACGCTGAGGCAAGTTCAGGTTGCCTCATTCGCTTTAAACGAACTATGCCGAATCTCACCTGTCACCATCTAGCGGTCGCTCAATAAAGCACGTTTCGGTTTAATAAATTTGACAGTCGCAGTAACAATGTATAATCTTTACGTTATGTAGTTCATACTTATTTATAATTTTTATTCTACAGAATTTTTTAGGGTAGGCATTGCCTCAATTGCCTCCATGTAACTTCGCCACTGATATATATGTGTACAACGTTATCGGCAACAAAGAAGTAGTTTTTGTTAAAATTCCTTCCCGGGATATTTGGCCGTAGTCCAACGTTTTCTACAAAACCAGACATTTCGGCAATGCCATCGACTTCCATCATCAGTGAAAATCGAGTGCGATAACGTGAGGTGGTATACATTAGTGACCACAGTACTGTGGTTAAGGCTGAAGCAGTAAGTAGAAAGAAGTAGTTTCTATGGTAATATTTCATTTCGAAAATGATTTTAAATATAAATCTTAGAATATGGAAGTCATGTATGGTTCTCCATACCGATATTTATTGTACGTCTTACGAGTCTTCAGTATACACAACTTTCATCATTAAGTGTGTGTAGACAACACATGCTAGTTTGGTAAGTGTACATGAAACATTTTGAATACGTTAATAAGTGAACATAATTTTATTGTATGTACAGATTTTATTTAAACGTAAAAATTAGTTGCATTAAAACATTATCAAGCGCATTATATATTGAATTTAATACATGTGTGTGTGTGCGTGTGTGTATGATCAAATTATTATGTCTGTTACAATTTTCTGAAATATATTCTTACCGTACTTTTATATTACACTTCTAATTGAAGATATATATTTTAGGTATAGCTGAATTTAAGCGTGTGAGCTTCAATATACACAACGTTCGTCATGTTTTTAAGGGTGTGTAGACAACGTACGCTAGTTTGGTAAGTGTACATGAAACATTTTGAATACGTTAATAAGTGAACATAATTTTATTGTATGTACAGATTTTATTTAAACGTAAAAAATTATTCGCATTAAAACATTATCAAGTGCATTATTTATTGATTTAATACATGACTCGTTCAAATAAGTATGTATAGGTGTGTGATCAAATTACTATATCTGTTACAAAAATTCTGAAATTTATTCTTGTCGTGCTTTTATATTACACTACATAATTTTATTGTATGTACAGATTTTATTTAAACATAATTTATATATTACACTACGTAATTTTATTGTATGTACAGATTTTATTTAAACGTAAAAATTATTCACATTAAAACATTATGAAGTGCATTATTTATTGAATTTAATACATGACTCATTCAAATAAGTGTATGTGTGTGATCAAATTACAATTTCTGAAATATATTCTTACTGTACTTTTACTTCCATATTCCTTAAGGAATGGAAGTATGGTGATGGCAAAAAAAAATCGTGTTCGAGACTATTGCAGATTCTGATTGTACTACACTCAAAACATGAAAAAAGTCGTTTTCCGAAAAGTGTCCGTGTGTGTGTCTGTCTGTGTGTCTGTAGATTTTTTTTCTATGGCAAACGATAACTGCCGCAAATTCAAACAGAAAAAAATAATTTTGTGCATACAGCCCTGATTTGTAGAGTACTCACGACCTATTGTTTTTGGTGAAGATCGGTTGAGGGAAAGGGGTAGTTTACCTGCAACGGTTTTTTTTATCAAGGGAAATTTTTTTTTGGGAAACGATAACAGCCGCAAATTAAAACAGAATTAAATAATGTTTCTACAGAATTTTTTAGGGTAGGCATTGCCTCAATTGCCTCCATGTAACTTCGCCACTGATATATATGTGTACAACGTTATCGGCAACAAAGAAGTAGTTTTTGTTAAAATTCCTTCCCGGGATATTTGGCCGTAGTCCAACGTTTTCTACAAAACCAGACATTTCGGCAATGCCATCGACTTCCATCATCAGTGAAAATCGAGTGCGATAACGTGAGGTGGTATACATTAGTGACCACAGTACTGTGGTTAAGGCTGAAGCAGTAAGTAGAAAGAAGTAGTTTCTATGGTAATATTTCATTTCGAAAATGATTTTAAATATAAATCTTAGAATATGGAAGTCATGTATGGTTCTCCATACCGATATTTTATATTACACTTCTAATTGAAGATATATTTTAGGTATAGCTGAATTTTAAGCGTGCGAGCCTTCAGTGTGCATACAACGTCTGTCATTTAAGGGTACGTGTGTGGACAACGCTCGCTAGTTTGTTGCAAGTAAGTGTACATTATAGGGTGGGTTATACAAATAATAATAAAGTGTGTACTATATACATTTATTAAAATACATACACAGCTCCAAGATTATATTAAACTAGTTTTTACAATTAAAATACATACACAGCTCCAAGATTATATTGTTACAAGTATGAAAATATATCTAAACTGTTATATTGTTACAAGTATGAAAATTATATTGTTACAAGTAGTAAAATATATCTAAACTAGTTTTACAATTAAAATACATACACACAGCTCCAATATTATAATGTTACAAATATGAAAATATATATATATTTAAAACTAGTATTTACAAAATATGTATAAAATAAGACTTAAACACGTCTATGTACTGTGTTGGACAATGGCGTATATTCTACAAGCGAATCATGTAGTATCATACAGTAGGCAGTCGTCTGCGTAGGAAAATTCATTGACGATTCAAATTCTAAACATACATCAACTGCTGAAGACTTAAGCGCATCGTCTTGTTTGCTACAATCGAATACAAACAGCGGGGCTTTTGATTTGAATAATTCTGGTGTCAGTACTGGGCTGACGTCTAAACGGTGGTAATACGAACTTTGAAAACTGGCGTACATATTGTACAATAATGCAAAACGGTCTTTCCCAATATCCAAGTTTAAATTATCGTAAGGATAATACTTGTCGTTTAGAAACAGTCTCGCATTGATCACATTACAATGATCGAATTCATTGGTGTGTGCTGTCAGTACATTCTTTCTTGCTGTCTGAAACGCTAACACAACAAAGCGTGGTTTTTCTAGCTGACTCGAGGTCTTGACAATCCAATTCTGCCTTTTAGTCTGTGGTAAGGCAGGATACTCGTGCAACTCCCAGGCCCTAAAAGGCATAGTTAGATGGTCTTTCTCTATGAGTCGTAACAGTGGTAATCTGTACGCATTAGCTACATGTACATAAGGCATTTTCCAGTAAACTTTATCTAGTTCAAGAACACAATTAGCAGCCGTTTGTCCGCTTGCTAAAACCATAGCGTTTATGTCAGTAGATGTGCGTAGGAGTATAAGTTCTTGTTTCACGTTCAGCATGATGCGTGTATAGTCTTCTGCGAATCCCATTAGCATTTTCAGTGGAATACAAAAGTTGAATTCACCGTCATCATTCACTTTTAATACGTTCGCGGTCGGTGCCACCCAACCCGCGTTTTCCATTGCGTCACGTGCGTTGTTGTTGAGTGATAGAAAAGTTTTAATAGTTGACGTAACGCCAACGTTTCTGGTATGGTCCACTACCACTCCGGCCAACTCGTAACGAATCTCTTCACTCATAATTTACACAAAAATCATAAAGCATCAAACTGTATGGGAATGATGACCTGCGACTTACAGCAACGCTTAATTTCTATCTCTTCACATATCAAATTGTTTCTTTACGTTTGTATTTTTCTAAACCATGTTAACTTCACACACACACACACACACACACACACACACACACACACACACACACACACACAATCAGGTCAATGACTGCTACGTGCTGTTACCTTTTTATATTAAATCTTTCTTATGAGGTATTGAAAACTATTGTCCAACCTTGTTTTGTTAGATCGAGAAAATTAAGTTTATTTTCGCGCGCGCGCACACACACACACAACGCAACACCACACACACATACAACGCACGTATCAAATTGTTTCTTTACGTTTGTATTTTGTCTAAACCATGTTAACTTCACACACACATACACACACACACACACACACACACATACTCAAGAACAATCGGCTGCTAATTGCATGTTCTTGAACTGAATTAAGTTTACGTTTACTGGAAAATGTCTTATGTGCTAACTTGAGAAAGACCGTTTTGCATTATTGTACAATATGTACGTCAGTTTTCAGAGTTCGTATTCAGATCTGCAAATGTTTTACTTGTTTATATTTGTACTATGAATGTATATATTTTTATTATAAATATGTTAACAGTAACCAGCGAGAAACACATGTTTGACACAGTATACTTCAAGCGTTAGCTGTACATATCATGTCTACAGTCATATTTATGAAGAACTGGTGGTTATAGAACGGTGCGTCTGCTTTTATATGATAATACCGGCTTCACGTAATTCTTCCAATATCGAAACGATTTCATTCCTATGACCAGTATGGCCACTACTTTGAGAAGCCATTAACATTCTCAATCGATTAACCAACTCGTTAGGATCATCCCAATGCACGTAATCGATTGCAGTGTTCGGCTTCATCTCCATATAGCCACTCCCTGTACGTTTTCGTGCACTCGATGCAAACAATTTAGATATTACTAGTCGTTACTTGACGCCACTGTTACTGTTTATTCGCGTATTGTGTTTATATTTTTGTTTGTTCCGTTGGTTGCTAGTAGTATGGACTTGTATTTCCTCATATCGTCCTTATTGTATTTTTTCGGTAGTTTTATAACATCTTACCTTGTGTTATAACGTAGGAAACCCGCATTAATTGGTTCTGCCGATTAAACAGGCTGCCTTCGTTGTGACGAGCTGAAAATTAATCACAACACCTAAACAATTCATATAAAAGGATACTGGGAAGGTGGGAAGGGGAGACTGTTGATTTATGCACTCAGTTTAGTCGGTACTAAAGATGACATCTCTTTATTACATAATGAGATAAATTTCTCTATTTAAAGTTCTCAACATATATGGTTCAACAGCTTACAGTTTACAAGATGATTATATATTTTATTCTTTCACAAGGGCCCTCAAAATAAGATGTACATCAATTTAATTTTTCCACGGATCCGGGATTGCATACTGTATGTTAATAATGGACACTCGCCATATACAATCTTGAAAATTGTGCCATTTGAAGAATGGACTTTATTACTCTTTTAAAACAATAAATCTTTCAGTTTAAACTTTTACTCTTTTACTACAAACAGTTTTATTAGATTACAGACTACATGTTACATATAATGTCTGTCTTTTAAAGTCTTAAAATGGCGAGTTAAATTGTCTTTTGTTGGTTATAATTTTAGTATTTCATAACCATGGAAGACAAGCCTCCATGTCACCTGTGTTTTCTGTAGTTGATGCAGATTTGGCTCTTCGGTCCTCGGTGTGTTTCCTGAAGGTCTGTCGTTACCTTAGTATCCGGTGAAGGTGAAGTTCCTGAAGTATGTTAAATCATTCTGGGTGTGGTACTCTCTTCTTAGATGACTGTAGTAATTCTAGTTGTTAGAATAAATAAAGCGAAAGTTTGTTTCACTGGTATTCACTTCACATGATTATTTATTAGTTGAATTTCACCTCATGGTTCTAGTACTGTATAGATTACATAGTTTCTTATTTAAGAATTGATAGAGATGTCATCGGCGCACGATTTAGTTATTTAAATATTCTTTACCGAACATTTGTATCCGCGTCGCGAACCAACGCTGTGCGCAGCTTACGGCGTGAGCGCTCCATTGCAAGTGGGCAAATAGTTAAGGGGAGAGAGTAGTAATCTCGCGACATTTACTATTCAGCATAAAAGTAGTTCCATGTTCATTCTTTATTTAAAGGATTAAAGTATGACTATTTAATTAAACAGAGATATTCTTAGTTACAGACGTTATTAAAGTACATTACAGTGGTCTTGTTTAATTATTTAAATAAGGTCAAATTTACAAGTATATTTAGTTTGTTTAGGGGTCGGAAATCAAGTTAATTCTGGTTAGCGCATGTCTATGCAGGATTAATTAACAAGGTTTACCCTTTCTGTACAATCGTATTCCTTTTATTTTATTATTACAACTCTTTATTAGATATTATTATTATTAAATGATAGCAATAAGATTTAGTTTAAATGTGCGATTTTATTAAAAATTTAAAATTTCTCAGCCTACACATTACCTATTTATTAATTACCATATTTTTATTAATGAAATCGTCACAGTTTCATAAACAAAAGTTCGTACAGACCGGGTGTAGCCTCGTAAATTTTTCCTTTGACATGAAAGTTGTCGTTATCATCGATTTTCACATTTGAATCACCTATCATCCATTTATCGGCCTCGTATCGAACACCATACATACGATCTATAATCCGTTTACAGTCAGCCGATTCGCACAAACGCATATATTTGTTTGCTAATGAATCGTCACTGAAATGTGAAGCGTTAGGGTTCCATGCGCTATCGTCACTGAAATGAGAAGCGTTATGACTCTGCGTGCCACTTTCGTTTTCAGTTATTACGTGTTGTGTAGGCTCTTCTTGTTTTATCTGCTGCTTCTCCTCCTCCTCCTCCATCATATCACCACTTAACTTTCGTGAAATAGCTTCTAACGGTTCCAGAATCGGTCTGTAATTTTTTCTGAACTTCTCGTCGCTTTCTCTGATACCGTGTTGTAATGCATGATATTTTTTCCTTATGTTGTCGCTTATCGTATCTATATCATACGTAAGTCGTTCCTCCTTATTCATCGCCATCGCGTGTTAGCAAGAGGACTGATTAACATTACTACAGTGCAACCACTTTTATATCATCTCTTTTTCAGTCATCTACGTATGTGCATTTGAATTATTTGCGCATGCGCGTAACAGCTTTTTTAGTACAGTTGCACACACATCGACGCTCGCACTATATATAACCTGTTAACTTCGCAACAGCGTCTTACTTACCACTCGTTCATGTTGCTGAACACTACCGCGCTACAAATTGTATGTTACAAATTGATATTCTAATTTACTTTGTGTGATATAAAGCGTTTAAGATACACTAACATAATACCAGCGTTATAACAGTTTCTTTGTTTTTCAGTATTCACTCTCTCGTCTGAATATCATCAGGTCCAACATTCAGCAGAATCCGGAACAACAACAACAGCAGGAACAGGAACAGCCTCAACAAGGTAAAAATTTAAATACCAATTGGTACAGTTAAGAAATTGTCTCTCTCTATAATTATGTAGCAAACCAAACTTGTTTGATATGAATTAACATATGATCCAACTCTGTCTAACATGTACAAGATAGTCTCTTGACGTTGTTTAGAAATTGATATGACGGAGAAAATTTTGTTATGTTCCGGCATAGGTTTGTCACCTTCTCTCCAATGAATTGTCTCTTGACATCGTTTAGAAATTGACGTGACGGGGAAAATTTTTTTTCATGTTCCACCATAGGTATGTCACCTTCTCTCCAATGAACTAATTCAATTCCGCAACAAAAGCATTTAACTCTATCGTCTATGAATGATATACTATGTCCACAAACATCATAATTTAGTGGATAGCGGTAAAACCCAGCAAACGCTAACTCGTCGGGGCTGACAAACGTCACTTCCCAATACTTGAACGATTTTCTTCTTTCACTTTCAATACTAAAATCGGGAGTAGCTGCCATCTTCACGGTTTGCAATAAACTAACGTATTACTAACGTGTACTATCTATTTATTTACCACAAACATGCATGTGTGTGTGTGTGTGTGTGTGTGTGTGTGTGTGTGTGTGTGTGTGTGTGTGTGTGTGTGTTATTCACCATTCCTATTAGCTAATACACATGTTTCTATTGTTTCAGTTATGACACGATTTTATATCGTACGAAACACCAGTATTAGAGGATCCCTCACAACATTTAATTACCTGCCTGTGTACACGGACACGGGAGATCAAGATATATTATCGATAATGACTGAGGTGCGACCTTTATTGTGCAAGGATATTCTGGCAGAAGAAGCACGTTTACGTAGTATCAAATGGCATATTGCGTGCAGGATACGTTTCACTAAAACTGTGTTAGATGGTGACAGCGGCGAAGAAAAAGAGGTAACCAAAGACGCTGTCTTCCACGGACGTTGTCGTACGTTGCTCACGGACGACAACGACGAGTTGAACTGTCTACTAGACGAATCATACGACAAAATCACGAATAGCATATCCAATTTTACCCGTGACGGGAGCGGATGGTCGGTGGACGCTGTACTGAAGCTGGAACTGGTTGTTGGACGGTACCGGCCTCTAGCAGCGTCCTCCTACATTCCTACCCCGCGAAAACTCTCACTCACCAAGGCAGTAGTCAACATCAAGAACCCCCAAGATGAAATGTGTTTTCTATGGTCTGTTCTAGACCACATACACCCCCAAATAAGAGATAAAGAACGTGTTTTAAAATACACCTCCTTCATAAACACAATAAATATGTCCGGTATCGAGTACCCTGTTTCCATAAACTCACTTTCTAAATTTGAAACACAGAATCCCAACAGTTCTATAAACGTTTTCGGCTATGATATAGAAGACAATATCAGAAACGAATCAAAAAATGAGGTTTATCCGTTAAGAATTACCCCCAATAAGGACAGATTACATCATGTTAATCTTTTGCTTCTGTCCGATACAAATAGCCGAAAACACTACTGTCTTATCAGTAGCATTAATAAATTGTTATTTTCCCAACAAAACACAAAGAAAAATCATTTTACTGCGACTACTGCCTGCATCGTTTCTCCACAGAACATGGTCTGTCCGAACATCTCCCCTACTGTACACCTTATGGTGAACAGAAAACCAAAATGCCCACAGAGGAGGAGAAGTTTATGTCATTTAAAAATTACGCACACTGTCTCAAAGTACCCTTTACCGTCTACGCCGACTTCGAGTCCCTTATCACCCCCCTTCAATCGTGTTCACCAGGTAACGACATCCCGACGACAGTGAAAGATTTAGGTGACTTCTACTCAGTTGATAGCAGTGGTGTCCGTCAGAAAATACCTTCTCCTCCTGTATCGTCCACATCATACGAAGCGATGCATATTCCGTCAGGTTTCTCCTATGCTATCGTTGATCACGCTCACAGTCTCTGGAGAGAGGTTAAAGTATATCGTGGTGAAAACGTTGTAGACACTTTCTTCTCGTGGTTGATGAAAGACGTCGAGGATATGATGAAGGCAGTACGACATAACGTACAATTAATTATGTCCGATGATGACAATGTTGCGTTCACTAACGCCACTGTTTGCCATTTGTGTGAGCGCCCTTTGACAGACGATGACAAGTTACGCAATCATTGTCATCTTACGGGGAAATTCTTGGGAGCAGCCCACAATAGCTGTAATCTGAGCTACAAGATGCCTCGTCATATCCCCGTCTTCTTTCACAACCTTCGTGGCTACGACTGTCACCATTTAATTCAGGGTTTAGGAAAATATAAGGACCAACACGTATCCTGCATTGCAACATCTAGTGAGCGTTACGTGTCGTTCTCCCTGGGTCCCTTGCGTTTCGTAGACTCTTTTCAATTTCTTAATCGCTCTCTGGACACACTCGTTACCAATCTGTCCACGTCCGGGAGCCAATTTCCTTTGCTTAGAGAGGAAATGCTTAGACGAGGTTTCGACGGACAGACCAATCTGCTTGTACGCAAGGGGGTATACCCTTATGAGTACGTTGACAGTATTGATCGGTTCAACGAAACAAGTCTACCCGCTCGTGAACACTTTGATAACCGGTTGATGGAATCGTCTATTTCGGACGCAGATTACGAGCACGCACAAAACCTGTGGAGTGCATTCAATCTGTGTACGTTTGGAGATTACCATGATTTGTATTTGTTGACAGATGTAATGCTGCTGGCCGATGTCTTTGAAAGTTTTCGAGACATGGCCTTACGCGATTACTGCTTGGACCCATGTCATTTTTACTCGCTTCCCGGGCTCGCTTGGAACGCGATGCTAAAAATTACAGGAGTCGAATTAGAGCTGTTGATAGATATAAATCAACATCTGTTTGTAGAGTCTGGGATCCGCGGAGGCGTCGCGATGATATCCAATCGTCATGCCGTCGCTAACAACCCTCTGATCCCAGATCAGTACGATGTTTCGAAACCGACCTCCTTCATTCTGTATACGGACTGTAACAATCTATACGGTGCAGCCATGTCGCAACCACTCCCTTACGCAGACTTCCGATGGCTCGATCGTAACGAAATCGAGTCTTTGGACGTACGTAATGTGAGTGATGATTCCGACATCGGGTACATCCTCGAAGTCGACCTACACTATCCTAATACACTACACGACCTGCATTCCGACTACCCGCTTGCGCCTGTGCGCCAGCGCGTAACACCCGATATCCTTTCTCCCTTTTCCAAACGTTTACATGAGAGTATATACAGATCATCGTATAACGAATCAGGGTCATCCGTAGAGAAGTTGTTAACGACTTTGGAGGACAAACAAAATTACGTTCTCCATTATCGAAATTTGAAATTGTATATAAGTCTTGGATTAGAGCTGAAAGCGACTCATAGGGTGCTGTGTTTTAAGCAAGGCGCTTGGTTGAAACCGTTTATCGATTTCAACACCCGCAAGAGGCAAGCAGCCGTCAACAGCTTTGAAAAAGACCTTTTCAAACTGATGAACAACACCGTATACGGGAAATCGCTGGAGAACGTACGGAAACATATAGACTTTGAACTAGTCTCAGATGAACGACGGCTTCAAAAACTAGTTTCCACACCTAGGCTGAAACGTATGATTCGTTATACGAACGATCTGGTGGGGCTCTCACTCCGTAAAAAATCCATCGTTCTTTCCCGTCCCGTGTATGTCGGCTTCACGGTGCTTGACGTTAGCAAAACAATAATGTACGACTTCCATTATCGTTATGCTGTCGGCAAGTACGGCCGTAACGTTAGATTGCTAATGACAGATACAGACAGTCTGATGTATAGTATTCAAACATCTGACTTGTATGCAGACATGAAGAAGGACCTACACTTTTTGACACATCGGATTACCCTACGTCTCATCCTTGTTATAGCCTTAAGAACAAAAAGGTTGTCGGACTGTTCAAGGATGAAACGTGTGGTCGTCCTATTAGAGAATTCGTGGGTCTCCGAGCGAAATGTTATTCGTTCCTTGTGACCCACGAAGATCCTACCAAAGAGTGTCAAAAACGTGTATGTAAAGGTGTACCTCGAGTTGCGATTAAGAGGAGTCTACGACACGATATGTGTCGCAAGTGTCTCACTGATCATTGTCAGTTTTCTGCCAGTGCGCTTTGTTTACGTAGCGATCATCATACGCTGTACACGATGCGTGTAAATAAGCAAGCGTTGTCACCGTATGATGATAAGCGCTATATACTAGACAATGGTCGTGATACACTTGCATACGGTCATTATCGAATACGGCGCATCAACATGGAGAACGATGATGACGACACCTCCCCACCTGCTAAAAAACTTCGTCTCCATGTATAGTACCCCCCAACACTTGTTTCTTTCGTCAGTTGATGTCTCTCGACGCTTCAGTCCAGACGTCTGTAAACGTAAGTTCGCATATTAATATCGCAACGATATTTGTGTGTTTAAACATAATATATATAGAGTTTGTAATGTGTGGTTTCTTTGTCTTACAGTATTATGGATAACACTGCAGTTATAATTGACTTCCAGTGCTTTTTCGATGACAACGGAAAATATATTGTGAAGGAACTGTCAATCATGGACGTTCTAAGATTTGCTGGTAGACATTGGATTTTGACTCCGCCTGCTACATCCGTTACGAATCCAAAATACGCTAGGACAAACCACTGGTTAACGTCAAATTATCATAGACTTAGATGGAGCGAAGGAGAGACACCGTACGTCAATCTTGTTTCATTGTTAACATCACATACACGTATATATAAATATGTGTTTGTGAAGGGTTTTGAGAAAAAACGTTTTTTACAATCAAAGATAATACACAATAATATCATCAATCTCGATTACTTTGGTTGCCCTAAAAACATACCGTATCTATTTCATGGAACAGAATGTCTTAGACATTTCAATTTTCTGATCGATGTGCCAACTATAAAGTGCATGCTATTCGGGAATGGATGATTCATGATTTTTGCTTTAAACAAACATTTTAATGTGACAAATTTAGAAAGTAGGTCACAGCGAATGATGACATTTATATCTCTAATTCTGTTGTGGACATGTACATACATGCATAGCTGTAAGCGGTGACTATTTCCTTATGAAAGTGGAATGTGGACTTTCCTAATGACATTGTTATATTTTTGGTGTGTCTAATTTCGTCTGGGGGACATGTTCATACATGCAAAGCATTACAACGGTTTGTAAACTATATTTTAAGTTTGTGTACAGTGCTGTAAATATATATTTAATCATTTAAAACAATATTATTATTAATATTGTATTTATTTTAAATAACAATGTTTGTTTGTGATATATATATTTAATCAATGTAAAATGTATTTTGAATAATTGTATTACAACGGTTTGTAAACTATATTTTAAGTTTGTATACAGTGGTGTAAATATATATATTTAATCATTTAAAACAAATTATAGTTTATTTTAATTTATTTCGTTATAAACCTCTGAACATGCATGCAATTATTTGTATAGTAATCAGAAATGTGTGAGAGAGAGAGCAAGAGAGAGAGACAATTTAATGGTTTGAATTTCCTACCACAGCGGTAAACTATATTTTAAGTTTACATGTACACAGGTCGTATCTTGCAATCACGAAAATTATTATTATTTAAACTGATAATTGTTTTATTAAAATCTTACAATGACGAAATATTTTTATTATTTCATTGTTTACGATATATATTTAATTAATACAAAAATGAATTTTTAAAATTACAATGGTCTGTAAACCATATTTAAGTTTGTGTACAGTGACACCGTAATCGCTTTGAATAAGGGAATTCCTGTCAACGTCTGCAGCTAGAGACATACACAATGTGTGTGTGTGTGAGCAGTGCGTACATTGTCCGACAGCGATTTGTATGTGTACACAAAACTTTTGAAAATACCTTATTTCAAAGGAGTTTTTATGTGTAACACTTTACCACACAGACTTGGCAGAACCGAGATTGGCGTAGACAGAGTGAGAGAGAGAGTGAGACCCGTTACATAAACACACAGAGAGAGATGCAACAGTAATCTACTAAATGTGTGTGTGCGAGAGAGAGAGGGAGGGAGAGAGATAGTTTTACTTGACAGATAGTTACTTACATTCAAATGTGAGAGAGAGAGAGAGAGAGAGAGAGAGAGAGAGAGTTTATATCGTGATGGATAACTGCGTCTAGAGACAGAGAGAGAGAGGGAGGGAGAGTTACTTACATTCAAAGAGAGAATTGATATCGACAACAATCATGATCATATAGTTTGAATTTCCCACCACAGAAAAATGTTGGCAGATCTGTTCTATACACAATAATGCAAGATTGGTAACCCTGATCATATATTATAATATATACACTATATAACACACACATATCAAGTTGAACCCATGCATAGGTTGGTAAACCTGATCATATAGATTTAATATACATTATAACCCGCAACAAATTTGAGCTCATGCAAAGGTTGGTAACCCTGATCATATATTTTAATATACATTATATTGCATCAAGTTGGAACCCCCCACCCACCACCCACCCCTGATATGCAAATCAGCTTTATTAAAAAATAAAAAATTATATTCGCGGAAATTCGCGGATGCGGGTGGTCCATTGAACCCTACCCCACCCCCACCCACCCCTTGATAATAAAAATCAATTTAATTAAAAAAATAAAAAATCAAATTAAAAAAAAATTTTTTATTCGCGGAAATTCGCGGATGCTGCGGGTCCAGCGGTGGTGGTGGGGGAATAACGGTACTTGGCTCAGGACCGGTATTTTCCCCCTACTACAATCGTCCCGCACAATTATAAAACACATAACACTTCGCCACAATACTACAAACCGCACTCCAATAATTCGCAACTCAAACTCACGGTGCAATCGCCCGATAATACTACGAACCGCATTCCAGTAAATCGCAACTCAGACTGAACTGAACGTCTCTGAGTACTTGTATTTATACCCTGCTGAGGTTACAGAATATTCGCTAACTGCGCGTCAAGAATGCTACTATAAAACACCAGAACATAATAGGTTGCCGCCTTACACACAGCAGGCGCTTCCGGTGAGTCCGGAACAATCTCGCAACGCATTACGAGAATCACGTACGCACATAACATTACAGCCGTATTCCACTGGATCGTTCGAGAATCACGTAGATTGTTCTGTAATGTCGTAACAATATTTACAAACACAATAATAATAATCTACTAATTAAAGAACAAATTCAAATAAAAACAAAACAAGACGATTTATTTAAAATCATACACTTATTAGAATAATAAAATAAACTTTAAATATATAATAAATAGCTGACTACATAAACATCACAACAATCGAAAATCGTAAATCCGTTAACTATATTGTAAGCGAAACATTCAATTACAATTCAAACAAACCTCTGAAGATACAGAATAATTTCTGTGATACGTGCGTCAGGTAGTCGCAGGTAAACCTACTTGCAGTGTATTTACTTGAAGGTTTCCACATATATGTAGACCAATGTAGAATACTTTCCACAGAGATACACAACTGATAATAATATATAAAGTACATATTATTATTATTATTATTATACATATTATATTGTACATATTTTAATAGGACGGGATCGTCGTATTGTTAAAATTTTTATAAGTATTGTTATTTTATTATTAGTTTTTTGTTTAGTGATTTATTCAATCCAATTCAACTTTTTTTGTATTGAATCCAATACAAATAAATCTGTTCACTTACTCTTGAAGTTGGTTATTCAATTTTTTATATTTAGATTTTTTATAATTTTAGTTTAATGTCTTGAGTTCGTAGTCGAATAGTTTACGTTGACTCTTCTGTTGTTTTATGAGGTGATTCGAACGGTGTATTCCTGTACTGAAATGGACATAAGCATAACATTTACACAATACTTACTATTGATTGTTGTATGTTAATAATGGGTAATAATATTGCTGGCGAGAATCATAAGATTCAAATTCTCGCTGTTGTCTCTGGTACCAACCGTCGCTGGCACTCACCTAAGCTGTAAGTCTATGCTTTTCAATAATGGTCAACACTTTAATTTATTCGTGAAATAATAGTTATTTATTTAACTCAATTTGATTGATTATGATTATACAATTATGTTATTCATTTTCCTTTTAAAAACAATTAAATTAAGAGTATGGACTCTTAAAATTATTAAACTCTTAGGGTGGTCAGACTGCGTCTGAAAATCGACTGTCTAGTTGTAAATAATTTCGTTATTATGCTTTATAAAATTAGCAGGTTCTTTGAGTCTGCAAGATACACTTCAACAAAAAAATGCACTACTGTAATAATGAGTAGACGGAGAATAAAAATATTAGTTGTTGCTTTAACATAACACAAAGTATGAACGATTGTTCATTGCTTATAGTTGAGGTTAACTACGGTTTATTGTAACCTTACTTATTTGAGATTAATTAATTGATGCTTCCTTGAAGACATTACTTATTTTGTACAACATTGTTATGGATTAAATTCAGTGATATTTTCCTGAATGATCTCCAAAAAGTGGATGTAAACAAAAACAGGTAATTCAAATTAATTTACTACTAGGGTTCACTCATGTTTTACGCTGAGTTAATGTTCTACAATTAAATACAATAATAACTTAAAATTATTAATTGTTAGGGTTAATTGTTCCCTCATTGATTATTCAATATCTCTTCCTAAACTATTACAATTAATTTTAATCTAGAAAGTTAAAATTGTCATTAGCAAAAGCTTTCATTGATTATTGTTTATGTAATTTTGTTAAAGTCCCTTTCCTTATGGAAATCGGGTTATTTTTTATTTAATTTAAATAAATCAAATCCGCTATTAGCGTTCTTTAGTTGACTCATGATTTTTGATATACCATATAATGATAATTTGCACTGATACTTGCGTATACTGTTGGATCGAAGTACCACTAACACAACACTTTTTTAATTTTCAATAATTAATTAATATTTTAATTAATTTTGATTAATTCACTTCACACACTGCCTATACGCATGAACTCCGTTATAGAACACTTTGAAAATAGACTTCACTGTCCTTTTGGTCCGACCTAACCTCAACTCAAAGTTTCGAGGTTAGTGTGCATTATCAACTGTCGGCTGTCAATTCAATGTTATGATGGTCGCTCTGCTCACGTGGAGTCTGTCTCGATTGCTGGTGATGAACTGTTCTAGTTACCTGTGTCGGGATTCGGCACTTCGTATTTTTTAATGAATAAATCTGTTTTTAGTACCAAGCCACGTTTCCGTTAAATATATGAAAAATATATTATACTAACCGTCTGTGCAGTGTACACTGTTCGCCCGATGCGCGTATTCAAGTTACAAATTAGTATAGTTCGTTATTTTAATAATCCGTTATTTGTGGTCATTATGACATGGTTTTTAACGTTTGACAAACATATCTGATATGTGCTACAAATTTTATGCTTAACAATGGGACAAGAGTCTTGAAACATGTCGTAATAAGAAGGGACATCAAAAGAGAAGTCACAGACGGTTAGTATAATATATTTTTCATATATTTTTTAATGAGCTCTGATTGGCTAATTGTCTTTATTTCGTGTACTCTCGGCGAGGTTCGTCAAAATAGACGCGCAAACTAGCGTCAGTAGGCTGGGTTTGAGGCTATGTTTTACTGGTCACAAAGCCACGCGAAGGGGCTTAAAATTTATTAATTTTTCTTATAAGTCAAATATCTTATCTATAATTACACTGACAATATTTTTATAACTCCCATCGTTTCTATCTTTTGATTACGAGTAATTTGCATACCCTCATCATATAGTTCTGATATGGGGTTGATAAAAACGCACTTTGTACAAATTAATAATATTTCGTAAGTTACATAATACATTAAATATATTGTCTTTATCCGTGTGTTCATGGTGATAACATATTATTACTGTATTATGAACTTTTCACACATGGTTATTTACTTATAGTTATGAAATATCCATTTTCCTAGGGTCAAACTCTAGGCCTATTATCACAAAATTGTTTATTAATTATATCACAATATTAACTGTTGATAATACCATTTTATTATGGCCTATGCATAATGCATTGGTCATTACCACTTCTGATAGTGTAAGTTTTATTTATCACTGGTTTTATTACTTTAATTATAGTCTTTTTAGTGAGTTTTTAGTACTCTTGAATGTTACATTTTTCGTGAGTTGTAATTCTTTCACATTAATCTCATTATTGTATTATTATCTCTTAGCAGTGTTCTGATAACACTGTTAGTACTGTGCAGTAGTTAATTCTGCATTTACATTGACAATTACATTGGTTTGAAGTTGCTCAGACTTCTTGCATCTAGCTGTTACTAGGGTTTACTTATTATTTGTGTTATTATTATTAATTAGGTGGACATCATGCTTGAATTGTCTCATTAAATGTTATGCTGCATTATTCAGTGTTATAGGTTGAGTTCCTACTCTTTTATTACAAATATAAGTGATATTCTTGCTGTTTCATGTAATCATTCTATGTGATGCATATGTTTATATTAAATTACATCTGTTCAGCATTTAGGTTTCCTTAACATATTATCTGTTGTACATTAAATGTTCCTTATATTATCTATTTAAGTTTACAACAACACATTTTAGTTTAACATTACTTTAATCATAGTTTTCTATGGTTTTATTGAAAACTAGTTGGCCAGATTAGGTTATGTTATAATTTGGTCTTTCAATAATGGTTGAATGTCAGTTTCGAATTTCTACAATATACATGATTTATTTATTCTTATATAAAACTGGTATATTATTGTTTATCACTAGATTTCAGTTTTGGTTATTTTCACAATCTTTGTTATTGATAATTAGTGGTTATTGACAATTTTAATTCCACTTTACAACTTTTTATTAGTATTTTGGACATAGTCCCTTTGTAATGTTTACACATCATTTAGCTATGCAATTACCATACTGGTACTCATTCTCTTTATTAAATTCTGTTTTCAATAATTAATTTTATTGAGTTCTGTTTGTATTGTATTGTTATGGAAGGTATTTGATTATCATGTTTAGGTCAGTGTCAAGTTACAGCTTAGGGATTTAAATCATGTGGTTTGTCTCACTTTTATCTTCTTTTTCAATAATAATGCTTTTATTTTCATATGTTAATTTGTTCTCATTTATATTATCTCCCTTTGGTGTTTGACCTGATTATGTTTTTTTCTTATTTGCACTGATTCGGTGGTTCCTTCCTCACTCTTAGTAAAGTTCTTCTTGGTGTTATTGTCACTGGTTTCTTTCTCACTGTTTGATCTATTGGGTAAATAGATATGTTGTCTTGTCGTTGGTCTTGTCTTATTTTCTTCAGTTTTACATTTACTTGTAATTCATCGTTTATTTTATTCCCCTATTTTGGCTTATAATACTTCCTCTATTCATGATTGTAGGTTCAACTTTGTAGATAATAATATATTTTTATTGTTTTGTCTCCAAGTCGCGCTCTAATACAAAGGTACAAACTTACAAATAAAAATAAAAATATACGAAGTCGCACGACGGAAAATAAAACAATAGGTAAGTTTGTACCTTTGTATTTGTAGATAAGTTTATTTATAGTAACTTTTAATTCATTTGTGATACGTTGGTGGTGGATGTGTTATATGTACCATTACAATATCAATATTATTGTGTATGTTCATAATTTATATGTATATTACATATAAAATAGATGTTATGTATATACATATGTAAACAGACAGACAGACAAATATCAAACGGTTGACTCGCTTTTGCTCGCCCATGAAGGAAAGCATACAATTAAAGTAATGCACACAGAAATATTGAGGTGGTATATAAATAAAAAGAGACAGTGTCAGTGTTGAAAACATTATGAAGTTAAAGACACAAGAAAACACACCAAGATGGGAAATACAGTAGTGAATAAGGTCGTGACCGACAAAAAATTTTAAAGTAACAGGATGGTGAGAAAAACGAATGGAAAAGGACAAAAGAGATAAAAGGAATGGGTGAGAACACCAAATGAAACACAACTAGTTAAAATTAGAAGTGTAAAGTAATGAAAGGAATGAGCATAGATAGGAAAACGTCGACGTGTACTGTCCGTCGTTAATGTTTTTACCATCGATGAGTCAATAACGAGGTTTCCTTTGCCACTTCGATCTTCTGTAATCAGTGTTTGTTATCATTTAGAAGATTTTTAGACTTTTGATAAAAGCTATAATGACCGTATATAGGTTTCGGTTATTTTTAAACTAGGTGTGCCTAGAAAGAAGATCATGTTTAACTTGAAGCGACAATTTTTGTCAGGTTGAGTATACTCTATAAAAACTTAAAACTGAAAGTGAAAACGTGATAATAATTATTATTTTCGTAAGTAACGAATCTAATTTTCTGTCTTAAAAAATGGCGAAATGTCATTTGTCAAAGTGACACTTACATAAGGTGTGTGTGTGCGCGCGCGCTCGTGTTTAATAAGTTCGCGGGTTTCTCAACGTGCGTAAGTACTTGTGTAATCGGTTTTTACATTTTCAAATGTCACGCACGTCACTGGTAATCATGCGATTGTTCAAATTACCGATTTATACTCTCCGTGAAGTTGTACTAGGAAATTAATTGCACTGACATTAAGGCAAGAAATATCGGGGTCAGCAGATTTTGTCCTTTGTTTCGTCGTTTGATTTCGAGACGACCTTCACACGGTTGGTACTCCTCTCGGAACATGTCAGAAAAATACGGAACAGGTCTTGTTAACTATAAGTAGCAACACGTAAAGTGTAACTCGCCAACACGAAAGTACTGTACGTACTGCATATGGTAGGAAAACTGTTTCATGCTCCATTATTTGATTGTAGGCTATCAATGCGCGGTTTAAGAGAATTTTTCACATTATAGGTTTCCTATATTTTCAAATTAATGCTAAAGGAGTACTGCAACCCCTTAAACATTTACATTGCCGTAAACCGCGTGTAAATATGGGAATAAGTTAGTTCCGGTACGGAAAAGAAATTATTAAAATAATTTTTAATTATTCTGTGCATAAGCCTATCGTTTAAATATATCATTCAGTCAGAAAAGTTTCTAACTTGGACGGGGTATCTTAAAGTTTTTCATAAATTTGCTGTATCTTGTAGGACCGTTGGATGATGAGTGACAGCTCCTGTTAGACTTTAGTTACGCTGTCGCGACGTTCTGATTAGCTTTGTTATAATCCGTCTGTGGCCACAGTCCCTCATATAGCCTACTAATTTATAACATAACTACGTTATAAAAACACCTGGCTGCCGCGATAGATAAACTGCCGAATCTCCAACCACCCGCCGTCATGCAAAATCCTTTTCTGTAACCCCCCCCCCCCCCAACAACCTTAATCGTGGTCAGTTACCTCGCATATAAAAATCCCACTACGCCACTGTTAAAAAGTATGTTTAAATTTATATTGTTGAAGGATGTTGATGACGGTATACGAGGATATTGATGGCTCACTGTGGAAAGTATTGAGGATACAATCTTAAAAAAGCATTAACAGTAAAAGGTCTTTTCATGGACACTACCTGCAGCCCCCCCCCCACACCTCTTCATAACCAGATAATTACTTCAGTATCTCCATGTCTTGGTATGGTCCTGGTGAATTCAATTTAAATCTGTAAAATTTAACTCAGTTGTAGAGGTGGGCCGATATACCTGTAATAGGTATTTTGGAACGATATTTTTGTGGAACGTATGTAACAGTGACTGAAAAGTTGAAATACCTGTTATTCGCAGCGACGCTGTTCCGAGTCGAGGCACACCCCCTACGCACCTACACAGACACACACACACAAAAAGTATGCAAGATTACGTAAACCAAGGCCAAATACTAGGCGTACAAAAATATCGCTGGAACGCAAGGAACAGCCAGTAACGCGTTATTTAAAATACTAGGTATTTCAAATACTAGTGGTATCACCGATACACAAGGAACAACGCGTTCCAGAGTAACAGTAGTATTTTAGTAACACCTAATATTTTAGGAACACCTAGTATTTTAGGAACAGGTAGCATCAAGCATATTTCGAGTAGGAAATATAAGTATATAGTACGAGCCACTTTTTCGTCCTGTATACTTCGTTCTGCGCAAAGAGACGAAGCTGTTTTTAATAAAGGAAATAATTCATCCTGCTGTTAAATTTATTCTCGTGTGCTATGCAGATATAGAATACAGATTATATGCTAATAAATTATATATTATACTAGTCACCAACTTGTAACTAAAATCGGTTGGTAAAACTTTGTTTTTACTCAAAAAAAGTTATGTTCCGAGTAGTTAGTGAAATTGTTGTATTTAATTATATTGAGTTATAACCTATAGAGTGGCTGATGTTGATAAGCTATATTATACTTTTTATGAATGTGATTTTAACTTCACTACACATCTCACGTAAATGATGAGATTGTTGTATTGGACATTTATGCACTTTATCTAGTCCTGTTCCTTAAATATCTGTAATGCATTTAATGTACTTTTGTTGTTGCTTATTATTTATAAGTTTTTATTTATTATTTATATTTATTTTATTACAATTTGTTTTTTTATTTTTATTTGTAAAATTTTGTTTATTCTCATTCACTCTTGTGGCTTACTGTTATGTTTTTATTATACGTTTCTGATGTTTTTTCACATTATTTTTTGTGGTATTACGTGTAGGCCTACTCTAAATTATTTAATTGGCCTGAGTTTCGCAACTGATTTGTCTAACCAATGTTAGTTTGTTTACTACTAGTGAAAACTTAAATTGGTATTCCCAAAGGGAGATAGGCCTATAAATTCTCTTGTTTCTTATTTCCATTTAAACAGTAATAGTTTAATAAAGTCACAGTGTAAAGTAACACTGTTAATACTTTTAGTTTCAATTTATTTCTTATAACAAATTATATAGTATACGTTATATAATATCTTCAAATAAATACACAGCAAGTAGGTTTATTAATATATTAATAGGTTTATCTAGGTGAAAATAAACCTACTTGCAGTGTATTTATTTGAAGATATTACATAGGAGACCTGCAGGAAACTCAAAACGAGTTACTTACAAAGGATAATATAGGTTATGTATATATAGTATATAATAACAGGTATTTGTACCTGTTATTTTTTTGGAACGGTATTTTCATACCTAGTATTTTAAAATAACAGTTTAGCCCACCTCTACTCAGTTGAACACGGATACTTGTTCTTGTTTTATTATTACGGACAGATAGTTGTATTATAAACACGCAACAGTTGTGACTACGTTTCCAAGGCTACTGCTACAAGTTTACCAAAAAAATTTGAGATGGGCTCAAAAAAGGAGTGATGTTATGTCTCCAATAGTATACACGTGATAACTGCAGGTTGCTAAATATTTATGCTTGCTGGCTGTTCTTGCGACATTACCACGAAATACTGTTTGTGTTTACGTCGTGAGCCAAACCCAGACATTCCCCTCTTCAAAGATAATGTGTGTGCAACTTAACCTTAATTTGTAATTCTTCCAGTCTGAATTTCAAGGACGTCCGTACTGTGTGTAAGGCTACGATCACAGTGGCACCGAGTCGGCCTTCAGACTTCTTTTCGTCCGACATCGGCCGATACCGATAGGGTGGTCACAGTGCCTCCGACAGCTCACTTCATTTCAGCGATTAGTCTACATGTTTATGAGTGTACCGTACAGGAACAAACGAAATTTATGTTCCATAATTTTTGTGTTTGGAAACAAGTCCCGGGTTAAAATATTTATTACTTAGAAAGAGGAAATGTCACACCAATAAACTTTTTGTGGGTAGAGAGAAGTATGGAGAATATACGTTGTTTCACCAACTACTTAAACAGGATGACAAATTTTTCGGGTACATGAAAATGACTAAGGAACTTTTGATTACATGTTGGAGAATATACGAGATTATAATAATATAATATATTATTGTGTATTATATAATATAAGCAGACGTATAAGCAACTATGCAAATATATCAACTATGTCGGATCAATCGGCCGAAAAAAAAAAACAGATTCGAAATTCGCCCGATGAATACCCGACGTCGGTGTGATCGGCCGATGCGGTCGGAGGCACTGAGACCATGCGCATATCTTTGGTGATGTTTGAAATGATCGGGCGACGTCGGGCGTCGGCCAAATTATCCTATGTCGGTGCCAGTGTGACCGTAGCCTTATCCATTAAGCACTTCAATTATAATTAATGATTTAATAAAATTGAATTTATAGGCCTGGAAGTTTATATAATTTTTTTATTTACTTGTTGTTAACCGTTCTGTTTCTGTAAGCGTGCATACAAGGTTACAAATAACGACGTTAACTTGGTGTTGGCGGAAAGTTGAAATTAATTCATTACACTGAGTAAAGAGTGAGAAAATTGTAGTGTTTAACGAATTTCCGATCACTTCAGTATAGGAAAACCTAGTACACAGGAAACGATTAGGGTCGCCATCCATCTGGGTTTCTCGGACATGTTTTTCATCTGAAAAGAGAAAAACATCCGAGGGAGAGATTTCTGTCGAAGACTGGGATTTTATCTATCCACAAAAACGGTTAATAACGCCGACTTCAAAAAATATTTGCTCGGTGAGTCATCAATGATTGTTACACACGCATAACAGTAGACAGTGTTCATTACATTGTGACTTTGCGTTTAAAACAAAGAAGTCTGTTTCTTTTGTTTTTAGCGTTCGAGTGCTTATTTGTGGATACATTAGAATAAGTGTAGCCTTAGTCGAAAACGGAAAACTCGATTGGGAAGCTGAAAATTAATATAAAAAAAAGAGCGAGTACAAAAGAGAAATACTGAGTCTCGTTTAGATAAAAAGAAAAACAATTGTGTATTTCAGTTTTTCTTGTATTTTTTCGATTAACGTTTAATTTTATTTAAAACTACTTCCTAATTAATTAAATATTGTTACCGTTAGAAAATGCTACTAATTTATAACAAACGATTGTTGCGAATTGTATACGTAGGCCCATATATTTTTTATTAATAATAACTATTACGTGTAAACCAGTAATTGTTAATAATAAACAATTAAATGCATTAAATAAACTAGAAGTTGGGGGGGGGGTTTCAGAAACGAAAAGTAATTTTGAAAATCATTTTTGATTGTTCAAAAAGATAGTAATTTTGTTATAAATTATCTTTGCACACACTGTTAAATAAATTGTTTTTAAAAAATGTTCACGTTTTGGCCTACTTACATTGTTAAAATGTACGTACATTCTTACGTGTTGTTGAAATGTGCATTATTATTCACATTTAGCGATGGAAGGTTTAGCGAGGATCGGTCAAAGAGTAGACACAATTTTTACGTTATTTGTATGGAGTTTCGACTTTTTTTTTTTTTTTTTTTTTTTTTTTTTTTTTTTTTTTGGAGATCTGTAAGCTGTTCGACTGAGCGAACATTTAACAAATTGGCTGACAACACACAGGATTATGAAGAGCTGACCATTGACAGCTCTTCTTGTTTTGATAATAGATTAAATAGGTAACAAAATACAAAACTAAATGATAAAAACATGTAAACAAATGAACAAAAGTCACTATCACTTCCTGCTGGCATGATACAATAAGTTCAAACATTAAACACTGGGCCCATAAGGCACATATACAGGTTGACATTAACACGTATGAATGACACGAATACAAAAACATACAGAACAGATATCACAGACAGTACAATACAGAAAATACAGAGAATACATTATGAGTTAAACCTGAATGGTAAGTCTAATAGTTTGTGTCTTTTTAGTCTATAAATATCTTCACTGTTGTCTAACAAGTTAATTGCCAGGTGGTTGGGATGCTGTTCTAGTTTGGAGATGTGAGTCCTGCAGAGGCGCATGATTTCTTCTTTCACGGTTGAAACTTTGAGGTCGCGGTGTATAGAGTTATTTGAGACAAACCAAGGAGCGTCGACTATTGATCTAAGTGTTTTGGACTGAAAGCGCTGGATAATCTCAATATTACTTGTACTTGCAGTACCCCAAAGTTGTATACCATAAGTCCATACCGGTTTAAGCACGGCTTTATAGATCAAGAGTTTGTTGACGAGACTTAACCGTGATTGTCTGCCTATAAGCCAATAGATGTTTCTGACCTTGTGATTAAGTTGAAGCTTCTTAGATGTTATATGTTTTTTCCATGTTAGTCTCCTGTCCAGATGCATCCCAAGGTACTTAGCACTTTCAGCTTGCGGTACTGGTTGACCGTTAATTGTGACTGGAGGGCAGTTTGCCTTACGTGTGGTGAAGGTAACGTGGACTGACTTCGATGAATTGATTTTTATGCGCCAATTATCAAGCCATAACTGAACGCTGTTTAATGATTCTTGTAGTATAAGAGATGCTATTGAGGGATCGGAGTGTGTCGCTAGGATCGCTGTGTCATCGGCGTAGGTAGCAACAGTGGTTTCACTTGCTGACGGTAAGTCCGAGGTGAACAGGAGGTAGAGCAGAGGACCCAGGACACTACCCTGCGGAACACCCGACCCCACTGGTAATAGAGGAGAAGTAGCATCGGAGTACTTGACTTGAAACACTCTGCCCACTAAGTAGGAATGTAAGATACGGTAACAATTATGTGGCAGATTTTTCTTTATTTTATATAAGAGTCCAAGATGCCAGACTTTGTCAAATGCCTGAGAAACGTCGAGAAACACACCTGAGCAGAACATCTTCGATTCCAGCGATTTATTGATAACATTTGTTAGTCTGTGTATTTGATCTACCGTAGAGTGCTTTTCTCGAAAACCAAATTGGTGATCCGGAATTAGGTTGTTTTCTACAATTGTTGGCATAAGTCGTTTTACAAACAGCTTTTCAAAGATCTTACCAAGTATCGGTAGAAGGCTTATGGGTCGATAAGAAGAGGGCTCTTGAGGGTTTTTACCAGGTTTTAAGACCATGATAACTTGAGCCGATTTCCAGAGAAGAGGAAAGTATGCGAGTCTGAGTATGGCATTGAAAATGTATGTTATTAGTACAATGCCTTTGTGAGGCAGCTCCTTTAGAACTTTCCCCGATAGCAAATCAATGCCGGGAGCCTTTTTACTTTTCAAATTATACAGGATTATTTCCTTGATTTCCTTAACTTTAAAAGGCTTAATAGGTAGAGTCATTTGGAGCAGGGAGTGTAAGTATCTTTGTACCTCTTCATCGAAAGAGACGTTCTTGCTGGATTCAGGTTGAAAAACGTTGACCAAATGTTCGGCAAAAACCTGGGATTTCTCTGTATTGCTGCGCGCCCAGCTACCATCTGGTTTATGTATTGGTGGTATTTGTAATAGTGGCCTTTTTAATCGTTTAGTAGCCTTCCACAGAGAATAATCAGTACTTTCATTTGGTGACAGATTTTCTAGATAATCCTGAATCCCTTCATTCTTTAGATTTTCCAGCAATCGTTTAAGTTGTCTGGCCGCGGAATTCCACTTTCTTTTATCATCCGGATGATGAGTATGCTGCCAAATTCGTCGCAATTTACGCTTCTCAGCTAATTTCTTCCGGACAACCAGAGGAAGGTTCAAGTGCTTATTCTTCGCTGTATTGCAAGGTGTAGCTTCCCAGGCTGATTTTTGAAAAGTACTGGTGAGAGAATTTACAGCCGCATCCAATTCAGCAGGCGTGTGGAGTGGAAGTTCTAGCGAGATATTATAATTTACAAGCTCTCTAAAGTAATCCCAGTCAGTAAGACGATTTGTGAGTGTTGGTAGACTTTCAGACTCAATTATAGTATTGCTAATAGTGGCAATAATTGGAGTGTGGTCAGAGGACAAATCAAGGCAAGATTCAACTTTGTAGTATTTATGAGACAAGCCTCGTATTAAGAAGAAATCAATTAGGTCAGGTATTTTATTTGTGTCAGAAGGCCAATAGGTTGGTTGACCAGTGGACAGAAAGGACAGGGATTCTTGTCTAATGACGTTATATAAAATTCTACCTCTTGGATTAGCTAATCTCGAACCCCATTGCGGGTGTTTTGCGTTAAAGTCACCTCCCACCAAAAAACGTGCTCCAAGAGTTCCAAGAAAAGAGCTGAAGTCAGTTTCATTGATTCTGTGTTTTGGGGGACAGTAGACTGCAGAAACAATTAGAGGGCCTCTTTCATCTTCAATTAAAACGTTGGTCGCCTGTAGGTGAGCAGTTTTGACGTTAGAGAAGAGATAATGTTTTATATTGTTTCGGATTAACAGAGCGGTTCCGCCACGAGCTGTCCCGTCCGGATGTTGGGTATCATAAACAGTAAAGCCTGGAATCCTAATATGGCTTCTGTCTGTGAAGTGTGTCTCAGGTATAAGCATTACGTCTAATCTGTTTTCAAGAAGAAAAGCTTTGAGTTCTAGGGTGCGTTGAGAGAGTCCGTTGGCGTTCCATAATCCAATCCTGTAATTGTTATTCATTATTAATTAGAAAGTTTATTGACAAGTGTTGTAAGGAGATTAAGCATGACGCTATTTTGCTGCATGAGTTGACTGAACATAGTCTCGAATTTTGTCAGGAAGTGTGAAAGAGTGATGTCCTCATTTGCTGTCTGTTTGAGATTGCTGTCATAAGGGGGCGATGATTCTGAGTGTTGCGGTAGTCCTGCAATTTGAGCGTAAGTAGGAGAAGAGACGTTACGGGTATTCATGTTCTGTTCCGTGTTCATAGTCCTAAACGTTGAAGGGGTTCTCCTAGGTGTGGAGTTTCGTACGGGGCTTTTTCTGGCCTGCAGGTTTTGATAAACTTCACAGCCCTTATAATTAGCTGTATGAGGACCATCACATAATGCACATGTGGCTGGTGTATCCTTAGATTTGGAACAAGTTGCGGAGTTGTGTTCACCTCCGCACTTGACACACTGGAAAGGTTTCCTACAATACGTCTTACTGTGACCGTATGACTGACAACGAGTGCACTGTATGATAAAGTTTTTTCTCCGAGGTGGTTCTACAGCAATCTGCATGTTACCTAAAGACCTTAGGCTATATATTTGTTTATTGTTTGCTGCAGGTTCAAGATCAACAAAGAAGAGAGGGAGGGGTGTTTTCTCGACTCTGTGTCGAACGTTGATTATGTTTCTGACCGAGTGTCCTTTTTCTTTTAGTGCTTCTTTAATAAAGTGTACACCGATGCTAGGATGAATGTTTCTTATGACAACCCGGTATGCTCGCTGGTCTTTAATTTGATAAGTATGGTAAATAATTTTTTCGTCCTCGAGGTGACGAATTAATTTTCTGTAAGAATCAGGTGCAAAAGTGTTGATTTTCACCGTATTGTCGTCGAACGATTTAGTACTGTACTGTTCTGATTCCAAAATTGCTGTAAGATTATTGATCATTTCACTGTAATTGACGATACCATGAAGGTATACAGGAGGAGGTCTAGGTACTTTCGGCTGAGCTAAGACTTGAGTAGGTTGGACGTCATCAGGGTCATCTGTAGGTAACACCGTAAATCTATTGTGGTCATTAAGCTGAGTGTGTGTTTCAGATGTGTTTTCTGAAGATTGACGACTTCTTTTTCGTTTTTTCACCATCTGCCAGCTGTGGGATCCGTGTTGTGTGAAATCAACATTAACATTTCTGCCTGATTGTTACGACATACGCGCGCGCGCGCGCACGCACACACATAATTAATCTGTTCATGTGTTTGATTGTTTCTCTATTGTTCATAGATAGGTCTTGAAGATAACAACAAACATTGTCGAAAATTCGACATAATAATGTAAAAATTGTCTACTCATTGACCGATCCTTGCAAAACCTTCCATTCCTTAAGATTTATTTATTAACGGTCACTACTAATTTAAGGAATTAATGACATTGTTGTTAAATATCCATATAAATTCATATTTATTTTCTTTATTTTTTCTTGTTAAATATGCGCATTCTTACGGACATATTTAACAGTGATTGTTACGTGATATGTTATACTGTAGGTCTTCGTTTTCCCGTTAAGAGTTCCCTTCCATTTCGACTTAGGTCTTCCCAATACACTCTGGAACGTAGTAGTTCAGAACATATCTTGTTATATTCTTGTATCGAATTCATTTCAGTTCTTTGCTTTATCTTCGTCTCTATTCTTTCTTTAATAGTTGATTTCAAAAAGTCTTATTTTTAATGTAGGCTTGCTGGAAGAAGTTCCATAAGATTCGAAGCAATTTGCTTATAAAGTTTCCTTTTTTGTACTTATTTTTCTGTAGATCCATTTTTCGAAATCAGATTGCAAAACAATTATAATGTTAAATAAAATTGGTCTGATTTTCGTCGCAATATATGTATTTTATTTATTTATTTTTTTTTAGCTGATAGGCTACCTTTCATTATACGAAAAGTTCTCGTTCCAGGGCTGTATTGCTAATACTGATCTCACAACACAGTAGGCTTATTCCCAATACTATTCTGGCAGTATAATTTGCTGCTCCATACGACGCAAGTACGTACTTACTGTAGCGCGTGAGTGAGAAGATGTAAGAGACATCAAAGACCAAATTAGACTAGTACGCTCCCGGAGCTACTGAACTCGCTTACTATTCTGAACTAAGTAGATTTGTTACCTATCACATAAATTTTGATATTAGATAATTTTTCAATTGTAGGAAAAATTACAAAAATTCCAGTGTCTCTACTATTTCTTTAGTGATACGACTGTATAGCACACGATCATACAATAAACAATAAGAATGCGAAACCATCAGATTTGGGTTATTGTTCCTTTTAGTCTGATCCATGCTGGATTTTCAAAATGTTTTTCAAATTTTTGATCTCTTTTTCGGGGCCTGGGATCCCAAATTTTAAAATTTTTACAACCTAACATTATATTCAGATCTTAGTTATAATTCCCTTTAATTTGATACCCGACATAATTTTTCGTTATTTATCAAACTTTTCACTCACTTTTTTTAGCCCTGACGTCCAAAAATTTTCAAATTTTCAAAAATGAACACTATATTCAAATTTTGGATTAATTTCTCTTTAACCGTACGTAGGCTTTTTCGATTTTCTCACAATTCTGTCCCTCACATTTTTACCTTTTTTGGAGGGATTCATTTCAAAGACAATAGGGTCCTGTATGGTAGAAATATGAACACGCATGCCAAGTTTTATGAAAATCGGTTGATGCGTTCAAACGTTATCGTGATACATATATCAAATAGGTCGGTAGACAGGCAAACAACAGTTTTCGATTCAATACCAGTGGCGAGGCGTCAGGGGAGACAAAGTAGACACTGTCTCTCCAAATAATTTATTCATAAAATAATTAATTTTGATTTATGCATAAGTTACTCAGAAAGGTATAAAACTAATGTAAGAAGTTAAATATCATGTGACATAAATAGAGTGAGCCATGGAACCTTGCTGTGTGATGCAATTGTGCGCGAAGTATCAGGGTAGACGTTACTTGAAATGTTTTTTTTAACATGGCTGGAGGTGATGAGGGCTTCGGTGTACGGGAACGAGAGAGGACCTGCGCGTGCAGCATAAAATGCGTCCTGTACATCACGGCAGAAGACACGTCTCCCCTGAACTAAATATAGCTGTTTTATTGTGCTCGCGTAGTGAAATACCCTATTTGTTTTTGTTAAGTTTACAAATTTTGTGTATAGTTGTATAGACTAAGAAGTGTGTAATCATTTACGCACTAATTATTTAATAATACATATTTTTAGTGTCGTCATTTAAGTGCTTTAAGCATATTGTTTAATTGGTTTAAAGGAGCAAAATGAATACATTTAATACCAGTTCTACGGCAGAAGTATTTGATATAAAATCTGACAACTTTGATTCATTAGAATTTTTGTTAAAATACAAAATCAGTACGTTACATTTAGAGCAAAAGGTATTGCTAACGTCAAAAATATCTCGGGCGTCTTTAGATTTGTCGCAGAAGGATGGAAAAGTTATCAGACAATTTCAGAAACTTTGGTATAGTAAATATACGTGGCTCTCTGGTTGTAAGGGAAACAAAATTCTGTACTGCTGTTACTGTTTGATGTTTAATGGAGAGGAATCGTGGAGCAAAAGTTGAAGAAGGCACTATAAAAAATTTTCAACTTAAAGCCGCTAAACTTGCTGGTAGCAAAACGCGTATGAAAGATTCTGAGATGTTTCACGTGCTAGGGTGTAACAGAATTGAAATTGTTTGTCCAAAACACCTAGAATTCAAGTAGTACAGCACAATGAAAATGTGGCACGAAATCGAAGGATAGTAGGCCGTTTGGTAGATGTTTGTTATTTAAGGAGACAAGAGTTAGCTTTTAGTAGTCTTAAGGAAAATGAGCAATCTCTCAATAAGGGCAATTATTTAGAAACTTTAAATTTGCTGGCAACGAAGAGTCTTTCATGAAAGAACATATACAGAGTGATTCAAAATTGCACGGCAATCTCTCGGAAGCTGATTCTATAACTAAAAATAAGACGTCAAAGACAAAGACAAAATTAGACACGGCGTGTAGATCTCATTTACAAGAAAATGTGAAACGTTTGTGTAATGCCTGCAGTAATCCGGATTTGTCACAATTACAAAATGTGAATAAAATTTATGTTTTTTCTGCCAATATTTTCTACTTAACATTCACAAACGAGACCAATAACAATACGATAACTTTTTATTGATATTTAGGCTAAATTATATAACGAAATACGTGTGTTCCAGACAGTCACTTAGCTATTATCTGCTAGAGGTATCATTAACTCTATTTACCATAGTTTTACTGGTTCATTAAGAATGTCACCAATCTTAGTAAGAGGTTGCTTTTGGCTGGTATTTTTATGTCTACCCAAATTATTTTGTCACGCTTCGCCACTGTTCAACGCATGTCTTTTTATTACTTTTGACACCAAACGTTTCGCCCATAATACGATAAGGTAACCTCTAAAAGTGTTAAAAGTAATAAAATGATGCCTGTTGAGCCGATATAAACAGTGTTGTACTGTTGTTATTGTTAACGAAAACTTTCGAGCAAGCTTAGAAACAAATGCCAAACGGTGAGAACTCGCTTCCCTCGTTCAAGAGTAGGCCTATGTCTCAAAGTTGGAAAGCGGGTTTCAAGGTTGGTCTCAAGAGTATGGGTTTCAGTTTACACGCCAGGACCAGGAGTGCCTCGCGAGAGAGAGGGAGTGAGCGTGTGGCCGCTACGTCCAACATTTGAGTGTTTGCAATGCGGCGTGCGTGGACCAATCCATCATTCCAACACCCTCCTGGTACCGTTGGAGACTGCCGATGCAGACACAGTGTCTCGAGTGTATCTGTCGGTGTCGCAGATGCACGTACAACTACTGACCTGGGTAGGCGGTTCAGTTGCCACCTGTTTAGCCGATTCTGTCTTCTATAACTGGAGCACCACATATTCGTACTTTGTCTTACCATCCAGCCTCAAACGGTCTTGTTGAACGTCTGCACGTCAATGTCACGCCAATGAGCGCTGGACAGACTCCCTATCCTCAGTTTTACTATGGACACATGCAGTTTGGAGAGACAGATTTGGTGCATCAGCGGCAGAAATCGTTTTCGAACAACCTATCCGTTTGCCAATGTTTCCTATACCTGTTGTTAGACTCGGGAGCACATATAAAGGCGAGAGCGGCCAGCTGCGTAAAGGCAAGAGCATAGTGTCACGTGATGTATCAGCCAATAAGAGCCAGTCAATCGTTTCGCTTACTGGCTGTCGCAATGTTACACTCTGTCTCTCCCTGCGCAATGCGCTTTCACTTTTCGCCTTTATACGTGGTCCCGAGTATAGCAACCAAAGTTCTGTAGTTGCGACGAACAGCCGAGATACCCCAAGGTCATTGGACAGTCTCAATTCTTCAGGTTCTTCCCACTCCGTCTCTCCTCCTGCTGTAGTCAGCATCCCTCCTGCCCGTCAACCTGCGACCCAAAACGGTGTCATCACTACATGCTCCGGTCATCACGTCCATATCCTGTATGGTTTGAGGATCCTTAGTGTCTACGGTGTGCTATATAAAGGTTATGTGTATCGTGACTTTCACACAAGCTAAATCACTGGTAGGGGGTGATGTGGCGTCGCACTTTGACACGTTTGTTTCATTTTAAAAGCGTTTGTTAAGCTGTTTTTTTTTTTTTTTTTTTTTTTAATAGTCAAACAGTTCAAATGACGCGTATCGTTCTTTGATTGATTTGTTTATATGAACGATTTGAAAGTGTTCGGTGTTAACAATGATGTTGTGTTTTTAGTAATGTAATTTTCTTGAGATTTTGTATTTCTTCGGTACGTAAAATGGCTTAAAATCTGTTACACTTGTTTATACTGCTCAGGGCTATATCGTTATACTCCCTGTCTGTTGTTATAGACCAACTGTTCGTAATTTTTATTATATTACGCACATATAGTAATACGTATTCCGTACAATGTACAATGTTCAATGTTTTTGGATTAATTTTATTTACACGCTCCCCCCCCCCCATATGCATCGTTATAATAATCAGGGGGGATCCAGTAAGTAATTTTTTTTGGAGGGGAGACAGATGACTTGGGGAGGATATGAAAAGTTAGACCATTCTTTAATGTTCTAAAATATAAATAATAGGAATGATTAAAGATAAAAAGTACAGTGTGTACACAGCACAAGTTGTGTGTGTGTTAACACAAGTTTTATTAACGTATGAGTATAAAATCACATCCGTTTGTCAGTTCATTGTTCTTTAAAAACCATTCACTTACAGTTCAAAATTCACACTACTGATCTGAGTTATGTATCAAACAAAAACTAACATGCTGGTAAGGTACAGTTACAATTTAAAGTAATTTTAGAGTAAAACCACGAACCTACATAACGTGATATGAACTTTGTATCATATTCACAATCACAAACCATTCTACAATCACAAGACGACGAAAAAATTGCGTCTGAAGTGATCATTGGGGAGGGGGTTTCCCTCATCCCCCCCCCGTAGATCCGCGCCTGTAAATAACTGTGACGTGTATTCATACCTCTTGGCACAAAAACGTTAAAATCTAGCTTAATCTTCTCAAAGCTACTAAAAAAATAAAACTAAAAATAATCAATCATCAAACTCTTATTAAAACTCCTCCACCCTCCGCCTAATTAAAAACAGATTCACCTTATATTTAATCAGGCCCGGCTCCAGGCAGGGGCGAACCGTGCCCCCCCCCCAGGGCGGCAGATTCCAGGATGTTAAGTTTTGAAATTGAGGGAAAAAATAAAATTATGAGGGAAAAAACAAATTCATTGAAGATCCAGAGTTGCGGTACAAAATCGATTTTTATTTTAAGTCATCACATAGGTATACATTTTTATTGTCTCACGATTCCTTGTATTGTCTCTACATATTTGTGTTGTAACCGTTCGCCGCATCGTAAACGCGAAAAAGTTCTAGTTATTTGATAAACACAACAACGCAAACATTCCTAGTCGTCATTTGAAGGCAATCGCCGTATCTTTAGAGTATTCTAGTGTGCGTGAATGTGTTCAGAGTTAAAATAGTACAGGGCCAGCCCTGTATTTAATAGTACGAGTTGTAGTTTAAGTATCAATGCAACGTGCATGTTTACAAGGTACGTACGAATGTATAATTTTATTGACAATGTCAGTAACAATAATTAACAGCAATGTGAATAATAATGTACATTTTAACAACAACGAAATAACAATCGACACATTTGTAAACAATATGACAAGACACGTGTTTAACAAACTCTGCTAAACACTGTAATATTATGTCCTTTTATAAGTCTAGATGCAAACAGACTTATAACAGATTACTGCTCGTTTATTAACAAACATTACTGAAGAGTGCACTGCAAGTTGCGTCATTCTCTGATTTGTTTACATTTTCACAGTATTGTTCTTGATGTCAAAAAAAATATAGTGTTTTTTAGTAAGGACATTTTATTCCATAAGCAAGTCGCTACATTCTTTTCCCCACATAGCTATCTAAAATTTTCCCACAGCCACAAATATGTGTGCTTTAAGAAAAGCGTAATGTGAGCATATTCTAAATTTTTGAGCACTATTTTACAAGTATAACGTAAACATTAAAAATAATTGTATTAATGATAAAACAAAATGTACTCACATGCAGAGAGCTAGAGCTAAATATTTTTAAAATCCTTTTCTTGTACGTAGGGCCTACTTAGTCCATTACTAATATGCTTAACATTAATATTTGCTTAATATTAATTTATTTTTCGTATTTGTTTACTACATAATGCCTCGTGATTTTTGTCGTTACAATGCTTCGTTTCCAAGAATTCTGTATAGGGGTCGGTTCCGTGGTCGATCAACAACCTATGCGTCTAATCAGTCCGTGTATTCGACGCCAGAGGACACTTTGTGAAAGCTAGTGCCAGAGATTTGCGTATTAAACCAATAGACATGTTTGCTCTCGTTCGTAAAGCACCACTTACACGATCAGTCGGATTGAAACTCTGAATGATCAGTTCAGAGGGACATTCGTGAGATCAATCACGATGTACACTACAATAATCAGTCAGACTGACAGTCGGAATGAGATGATTTCAACTCAGTTGAGAGTGAAAGACCGTCAAGTGCACAATGTCAAATGAAAAGAAGGCGTGTTTGGCCATTGTGTTGGCATTGACGTCCAAACGGAAAGTTAAACGTGCACGTTGGGTGAAAGAATGGTATAAAAAACGTGGAGAATACACTCATTTAAATTTACTACGTGAGATATCAGTGACTAATGCTGAAGACGACTATAAAAATTACTACCGCATGAACCAACGACTTTTTGATACGTTGCTCGGCAAAATAACACCGTATCTATCTAGAAGGGATACAGTAATGAGAGATTGTTTATCGGTAGAAGAGAGATTTGCACTGACTTTAAGGTTCCTTGCGACTGGACGAAATTTTGAAGATCTGATGTTTTCAGTTATCATTTCCCCTTCAGCCATTTCTCAAGCAGTGTTTGAAACATGCGAGGCACTTATCTTTGTTCTCCAGGATTACATGAAGGTAAGTAAACAACTGAATTATTAAATAATTACATAAACATTCGTTTTATTCAAACATATACACACCCCCAAAAAAAGAAAAAAAAGTATTTTAAAACATAGATTAAAGGCTACCGAAAGTAGAAAAATACGTTGCTACATCTGCGTCGAGATCTTCAGCAGGCTCTGTATAATGTTGCTTATAGTTATTTGCCGTGGAGTCAGACATCCCGGATGGGCTGAGTCCAGCAGAGCTATAGGCCGACGTCGTCGACGGGCTGACCATGGAGTTCTGTATGTTGATTTGCACCGACCCTCTGTGGAGGCTCCCCATGCCCCCCTCAAATAAAATGTCATTGATAGCTTTTTCTGCAAACTATCTTTACGTGGGACAAAGGTCTTTCAGTTTGTTTGCCCACACTTTTGCTATATTTAAATATTCGTCCTCAGGCTCTTGTGTGCTTATATTAGAGTCTGCAGAAAGGTAGTTACAGGCTAATTGTAGCAACTCATTCTGCTTTGCGATTGGTCCCATTGATTTTTTTCTTTTTTGTAGCGGTGGCATAGGTGTCATCGATGTGAGGGAAGTTGTGGGTGTTGATGGTGAATCATCGCCATGTTCGTCTTGGCCTTCACACGTTTTCTGCAACCAAAACATAGGTATTAAGTTGGGTAACGTTTATTGTCTGTCCGTCCGTCTGTCTGTCGACCAGTGTAATTTTCCATATTCAAATTCTAACATATTCTATGTACATGAGTAACTCTCGCAGAAAGATCACCTGTAATTTTTGTTTGTTTCAGGTGCCTACTAGCATTGACGAGTGGAGAGCAATCAACCACGAGTTCGAAACGAAGTTCAAATTTCGGAACTGCATTGGTGCTATAGATGGGAAACATATAGCTATAAAAAAACCCGCACTCGGGATCAATGTACTACAATTACAAAACGTTTTTTAGTGTAGTCCTATTAGCGGTAGCCAGTGCTAAAAAAAGTTCATAATGGTGGATGTTGGTATAAATGGGCGAATATCAGACGGGGGAGTTCTTTTCCACTCCAAATTTGGAGAACTTTTTCAAGCAGAAAGACTTAATCTACCACCACCCTCTCCTCTGCCCAACTGTTCTGAAAAATTTCCTTTCGTATTCGTAGGAGATGAGGCTTTCGCATTACATAAGAATTTGATTAAACCATACTCTCAAAAAACACTGAATGAAGAGCAGAAGGTTTTCAACAAGACATTGTCCTCTGCACGATCTGTTGTGGAAAATACCTTCGGCATTTTGGCCTCCCGATTTCGAGTTTTGTTAACTACCATGTGTTTGGAGCCGCTCAAAGCTTCTAGTATAACATTGGCATGCTGCTATCTTCATAACTTCCTTATAGAAGAAAATGAAGAAAATTATTTACCTACTAATGGGGAAGGAGTGGATCGGTGCCCTATGCTAGAGCTGCAAAGGTCAAAACACAGAAACAATTCCTCCGAGGCAAAAAACGTTCGAGATCGTTTCTGTAGGTATTACTGTACTGCAGAAGGGTTGGAATCCGATGAAATGTGATTTCATACTGTTACACATTAGATTTACGGTAGTCTTAAATATGCGAAGTAATGTACTTGTTTATGTACTTGTAATGTTAAAAATGAGACTTGTTTATGTACTTGTACTGTTAAAAATGAGACTTGTTTATGTACTTGTAATGTTAAAAATATACATATTATGAAAAACACAAATAATACTTTACTAACCTTTGATTGCTGGTCATCAGAGAGGGTGGCTGGATATTCCATATCATGCAGAAATCCCAGGGCATAAAATACCCAAGAGTTTGCCTTGTACACCTCATCACTTCCCGCTCCTGACTTTCTCGAAGCTTTTATTTTGTTTAGTTCTCTTCGACAGTTGGAGCGTAAAGTGTTAATTTTTTTCGTAACGTCCTTCAAAGTAGCGTCAGGTTTTATTTGTTTATAAATTGTCAGTAGCTTCTCTAAAGCCAGTTTTCTCTTGTACTTGTTAACATACAAAGGGCTAGTTTTGTTCCAGAGCTCAGGACAACTCTCATAATTTTCTATAAAAAGTTTTAACACATCGTTTTTATCTACCGAAGTAGGGGACTCGATATCAGACCATTCTTCCATGCTGCCTGTGCAAGACTGACGCCAAGACTGAAATTAGCCCCACACCTTCACTCAGACTGTCAGTCTCCCTACCACCTCCCATGATTGAAACCCTGATTTCAAAAATCTAGAAATCCATCATTCACGTTCATCATTCCATCAGTCTTAACCTTACACTTTCAATCAGAATGTCAATCCTTGTTTGGATTGTCATTCCGACTGATCGTGTAAAGTTCCCTTAAGACGGTTGAATTAAGTTAAGTTTTCGATTTTTTTTCCAGCATTTCATTTAGTTAAGTGAGCAGATATCTTTCGCTTCAATGTGATTTGTTGTGATGAAACTGTTTCGGTAGGTACTAGAAAATGTATAGGTAAAGGTGAATGTTTTCGTAATTGTTATAAATATTATAATATTTTAAGTAGGTTTCAGTTTTAAGGAAAACTAAAACTCTGTATGTACAGATTTTTGCATACGCGCTAATTTTTATACTATATTTTTGCCTTTTCTTTGGCTCTCCATAATTTAAAATATGTATTTTTGTGGGACTAGATTTTCCGTAGCCTTAGTAATTCATTATGAAATACGTATATCTTACTCGTTATATACTCAGAGTAGGCCTATGTCAACCATACAATTAAAAATGGGAAAATATGGTTTTATGGTTTTGAACCTCACTACACATTTGCTAGCAGTATTTGTAATGTGACTGCTTAATGTGCAGTACTTGCATAATTTTCGTATTCCAGCATCGTTTATTAGCCTAATATATTTACACAACTTTCCAATTGATCAATTCATAAAAACAATTTAAAATCATTGACGCCTATTTTTGGTTTATATGCAAGCAGTTGCTATGTTTGATTAGCATTGCACCATTTATAGTGGAACTGAAGCAAAATTTGCTTTATTTGCTTAGAATATTTTTGATTGAAATAGAAAGTATTTTGTTACCTAATATATTTATGATTTTGTATTTATTATGTGCCATTAAAAAATCCTTTTCAAAGTGGTAAATTATATATGCCAAAAAAGTACTAAAATTAGTGAAAGTTTAATTATCATCCCTTTCTATGTATTTTTCACTTCCTTCCAAAGGTTAATAAACTTTCAGCAACATCTGTAGAAATATTTATATTCCTAGAGATACTACGTTTCCTCTCAAGGTCTACAATGTCTATTCAAATACTTTTTTTAAAAGCTACTGCTACTGAAGCCAATTACTGAATGTATACGGTATTTTCTGCAAAAAATTTTAATTCTGGAAAAAATTGAATTATACAGCGCGTATCACATTCTACTTTTTAACTAAATCTTGTGTAAATCACATCTTCTTCTTCTTTCTATGGGACTACAGCCCTTGTTGGGCCCTGGCCTCCTTCAATTTTTCCCCCATTCTCCTCTGTCAGCAGCCATCCTCCTCCAGGAACGCACTTTCAATATCTCTCTTGCATCCTCATCCACCGCATCCTCCCATCTTCTCCTTGGTCTTCCCACTGGTCTTTTTCCATGGATTCTGGTATACAATAGTTTTTGTGGTATCCTTTCTTCTCCCATCCTGGCTACATGACCAGCCCACCTTAGACGCTGTAGTTTTGTGTACCGTGTTAACGGTGGTTCTGTATACATTTGATACAATTCATAGTTATATCTTATTCTCCAGCCATGTACGTCATTAACTGGTCCCAGGATTCTTCGTAATATTTTTCTTTCAAAGGTATCGAGAGTGTTTGCTGTATCACATCGGTACATTGAAAATAATGATTTGTTGCATATTGTTTGTATATCGTATATTGTATGTATACTGAAAATAATATGAAGTGATATGATTCTATTTATGTTCCATACAAATATCGATTTCTTATAATAAAGTATATATAAACACTACGGTGCTCCAGTCTTATTTAATTACCCATGTATTCTTGATTGAATCTTAATCCTTTATAGCAAAATCTCTGTTACTCCAAATACATACGAGCAACCGTTTACATGTTGAGTCAGCTCACTCGCCACTCGACACTGAAGTTCTCACTTCTGACGTGTGTCCCATGACTTGAGTCTGCAGACTGACAGCGTGAAGCCACTCGGGCAACTTCGGCAACCTTCGTTCTCATCTATGCCCGCCTATATTCTGTTGTCAGACAGGGGCCGATACAGGTATGGGCAAACTGGGCAATAGCCCAGGGCGGCAGATTGTTAGGGGCGGCATATTTACCAAAAAAAAAATGTATATATATTGTAACATTACATTTGGAACAACTTAATATCGTACCTGATTTAATGAAGACTTTGGATAAGAAGCTAAACAAGAAGAACAATATCTTCCAAGATGATAGTATGATAGTGAAGAGGAACGACTAACCATTTTAGACTGACTAGTAATACAACTGACCGTACCCAAATTAATGATTTAGGCAAAGTGATGCAAAATACATTCAACCCCGATTATGACATGAACTTTCAATAATGACAAAATAAATAATTATAAAGACAGACGGCTTATGAACCAGTACTATAAGGAAACAAATGGTTTCATTCAATGTATCATAATACCAAGATAATCAAAATACAAATTGAGGGATAATAGGCCCAAACATATAATACTATGTAAAAAGAAAGATTAGTAAGTGATTAATTTAAATGATGTAATGAAAATATAACAAACCTTATTATAGATACATGAACCATACAACTAATTGTAATAAATAGTGATCATAAGGTTGTCCAGAAAACAACAAATAATAACTTGTTCACACTAATATTTTATAACAAGAGTGAAGTTCTTTTAATGACAATAAAATGTAAAAACCCATAAAAACCAATAAGAATAAATATAAAAACAAAACCATTCTAAAATGATACTGAAGTACAATACAGTTAATAAATAAACTAATGTACAGTAATTTTAAGAAAATACTATGTGTAAGATTACATGATAAAAGTGGAAATAATACTTACATGAGAAGGTAACAAATAATTAATCAAACAGTCAAAACTAGATAGATTAATTATTTATAAGTGTGACAAATAGAATCCAAACAGTGCAATACTAACCAGTGATAAAATAATAAACCAAGTGTTTTTTGAACAAGTATCACCAGTCAAGTGCTAATTTTAAGTATATACCTAAATAACAATTGGGAGAATATTTGTTTATATTCTCAATTCCTTAAACCTATAGGAATATGACTATGTTAAAGGGGAAAGGGATACCAGTAATTATGGTACTAAACAGTGATCAATTAATTAACAAAGCAAAGTAGACTAAAAAAAGATGTTATTGCTAAGTGTTAAACTATTGTATAGATTAAGTAAAAAGCAGTTTATTTGTTCAAATGTTCAGTAGAATCATAGCCATGTGGGCATGAGATTAAACTAATAGGATAGTATATCCTTTTGTTTTGTTAAGATAGTGTTATATGTTAAACAGTTTTTATGGTTGTTAAAAGTTAATTTAACTGTTAAAGGTTTACTAAGATATCAGTCATGGAAAATGACATTAAGGTAAAATGTTTATAAACATGGTGATGAAGATAACACCAGTACATAGGCCATGTAAAACCAACTTTTGTAAATTTTAGATAATAATGTTAGGGATTTTGTAAAACAAATGTGGAAGGATAAATAGAATTATAGTTAATAGTATACACAACGAATCTAGAAACAAAATAATCCATCTTAAGTTATTTAAGAAAAATTCAAATAACAAAATTGTAACATCTGTATTTCTTAAGTAAAAGTAGGCATGTTTAGTGTCTATATGTCACAAATGTAAAGATCAAAATAATGCTGCTAATAGTTTTAAATTCCCAATAAGTACAGAAAAGTTATACTAATTTAAAGGTTTTGAACAAATTTAGATTTTGAAATAATGAAAGTATATGACAATGTATATCCGAATCAACCAACCAGATTCCAAGTTTACCCTTAGCAACCAGAAATTTCGGATAAATAAAAGGAGACTTCTTTAACAACGATCATAGCGTACAGACGCGTTTGTAAAACGTCTAACATAATTAAAAATAAACTGTGAAAACACGTTCCAGACATATTAATACAGATAGAGATACATAACACGAACTATTACAACTAAGTGAGGAACATCCAGTATTTGAAATAGAAGAATCAAGAACCAGGGAGAAGGACCGAAGCAAACGTGGGCCCTATCTTCGACCACGAACCATACAAAGAAGAGGATTTGGTTACTTTGGCATTTTATTATATTATGTATCAACACCAACTTTTGTATACACGACTTTTTAAGAATTAATCAACTAAAACTACAGACACCATATCACACCAACACTAAGAACACTCACTAATAACACGATTTGAGATTGACACCTTTTCAAACAACATAAGAACCTTTGATTTTGATAATAATTATTAAACACCTAAACTGGACATAACCTATAATAACTAGTAATCACGATCCGACTGCCTGTGTGCACATTACACTCTAAACTTTGTAATATCCTTGAACTGTAAAACTTGTATTTTGATTTATAGAATAATATTTTGTTTAAATGTAATCCCCGAACCAGATACGCCCTGAGATATTTTATTTTTAATAGAAACATTAACCAAAGCATTCTTTTGGTCTGTCTAAATACGGAATAATATCTGCTACTACTGTACCAACTGGTAAAAAGAAGACGTATAATTTGCGCCACAATTGTGATTATCATAATCAGATTTAAGAAACAATTAACCAATGCTTTACTGAATAAATGATTTCTATAAGGATATATGTTTGATGTTATATTTGCGTCGTTATTATTGCTGTTACATTTAGAAAATAAGTTCACAAAGCACAGCGGACACCACGACGGTTGGCAACGGTGAGTGACGTCACTGAAACGGTACATATTGTGGGAGCGAGCGGCAGATTACAAAATCATTCGCCGTTCAACATAACGTATTAATAATTACAAATTGACGACTCCAGTGCGAGGCGAAATAAGTCGCTACATTTATATGTTTGTTACAGATCGACGAACCCTTCAGTGGGGCAGAAGGTAAAGAGAGACACATTTATTTGTTACAAATTGACGCTTCCAACGGGCGGCGTATGTAATTTAAGTGCACACAACATACATTTAAATAAGAAGTAACCTATCTCATATATACGTTACAATATATATATATATATATATATATATATATATAAATTAAATGACTTCAGATAATCGTACTTTATTTTAACCCCGCTTTCTCCTACTTATTGATAATAGTCAACTATTCAATTTCCAAATTCCTTCTTCCCTCAAAACTAAGACAATTTTTAAATCTTCGCAAGAAATAACTAAACTGATTTATTCCTTTAAATAACTCTCCATCCAGTCGCGTACTAACACATGTACTGTAACGTTCTTGTTACTACTATACACCGTATTGTACTTTACGACACCGGAACACAAGTATTTTAGGTAATAATCGTAAAAACTATTTACCCGAGCCTAAGCTAGCTTTCGCCTGTATCAGGCTTCATCAGAACACGTCATGGACAAAATACAAGAGTTCTTGTTACATAGCGACATGTAGCTCAGTAAGATTACTTACATTCTTCTCAAAATCTTTACTTGATCGCGGAGTAAACCTCTCACGTGCACTCCTATATAAGTATAGGAAATGTCACGGAGTTCGTTACTGGAGTAACTCGAAATGAAATTGCAGATTGTCCCAAAGTGGGTCAATCAACTGGGACAATTATTAGGTTTAAAATACCCAAATACGTCAGTCGACTTGCAATAAGCTGACAATGACGATTCGAGTACTTATTATATTTATTGTCGTAAAAGAAATTAAATATATGAACGTATATATTTCTCTCAATTTTATTAAACAAAATATTAAGTACAATTTTCAGTCGCGGCTCGCATTAATCTGAAGACTGTTGTTCCTGGTCCTCTATTTATAGGGATGTCCTATAAAATTGTCACCGTTGCCGCTAGAACATTTCCAAAAATTATTATCAGTATGGTTCTTTACTTGCATACCGTCGCAGTTTATATACACTAATGTTTTCCTATCTTAAATATTACATGCTATTTTATACTTTAATTAACTCTATTTTATTTATAAATTAGCGTATTATGCAATTACGTAAATCTTTTGAAATTTCTAGAAATATTTGAATTTTGATTACACGAGCTTTATCTCAAATATTTATATTTGTCTTATGTACAATTTCAAATCAACATACGCCCAATTGCAAAATATCAATAGAGTTCGTTAGATTTAAAACTAAATTTGCTGAGACACTATACTAAGTATACAATAAACTTTGAATTAATTAGACTTTGACTTATCTTTGGTAATGGATTTGCTGAAGATTACTAAAGATTTTTTTCAGAATTGTCGGTCTGATGAGTTTTTTAATCAATTACTTGTAGATGCTAGAGAATTAGCTGATGAGATTGACGCTGAAGCAAGTTTTAAAAACACAATTAGACATCGGGCAAGATCTAAAAAAAAACAATTTGATTATGAAAGCCCTGACGAGCCCATAATGGACGCAAAAGAAAAGTATAAAATTGAATTTTTTTCCACACTTTGGACTGCGCTATCAATTCCCTTGATTTACGTTTTCCGCAAATCAGTGAACATCATACATATTTTTCATTTCTGTACGACATTCACGGGTTAAAGAAAATGCCTAAAGATGAATTGATAGCTCACTGCAAGGACCTTGCATTGATTCTAACAGATCAAATTTCATCAGATATTGATGGAGTGGACCTTGCAGATAAGCTATCTGTTCTCTCTACACTCCTACATGAAAAACTTGCGGCCAAAGAGGTTTTAGAGTTCATAATAAAATTAAACTTTGGACCCAACATAGCCATTGCGCTTAGAATTCTTTTAACGCTGCCAATAACTGTAGCCAGTGGCGAGAGATCGTTCTGGAAATTAAAAATAATAAAGAAATATTTAAGGTCAACCATGACACAAGAGCGACTTAGTGGTCTGGCCACTCTCGCAATAGAATACGATGTATGTCATAAAATTGATTTCAAGCAAATACTGAAAGAGTTTGCTGAAATAAAGGTTAGGAAAAAGGTATTTTAAGCTTGTGTTTAATATTTTGAAAACTTTTTTTTTATATTCAATTGTTATCTTTTTATATCTTTCAGGATATTTTATAATTGAGTTATTTTTATACGTAGTCTATATTATATTTTTTTTTTGAAAATTTTATTTTTCGTTCTTCTACATTTCTTATTATTTCAATATTTCTCTAAATGTTGTATAAAAGATTCTATTTTGTATAAAAGATTTCTAAAACATTTTTATTTTCGAAAGCTAAATATTCTTTAATACAACACTGCATGATGATGTTATTTTTTGTACAGATGTTATTTTTTGTATCTTAGGATGCAAAACCAATAAATGAATACCTAAAATGTGTTTTTTATTTCGTGGAATAATTTGATAATCTCTTCACCTAGTATGGGGCGGCAAACAACCGTTCTGCCCAGGGCGGCAAAATTGCTAGGTCGGCCCCTGTTGTCAGATGTGACTTAGGTAAACGTTTAGTTAAAGTTTGTGTATTTATTTTAGCACAATAATTTTATTAAGTTCACGGCTTCAAATACGTAAACTCAAGAGTAAATTTTTCGTGTATTCAAGTGTCTGTGTGTATTCGTGTATAACCTACCTATACATGTCCTGTAAGCATTTCGATGTTTCATTTTAAAGTTTTGTCATTTTATTTTTAGTGTAACAGTTTTTATTAGGTACACGCGCTGTAAGTATTCTCGAAGATAAATAATAAACACAATTCAGATTAAATTCATATATCATTTCTTACATTTATAACCTTAATTGTATAAATACAACTATTTCACTAACGACTCGGAACACAAAACTCTGTTCGGAGTCGTTAGTGAAATAGTTGTATTTAGTTAAGTAACGGACACATCATGGACAACGAAATCCTAGAACTTAATTGTATGTTTTGTTTCAGCGTTTATCACTCCAAAAACAAAAATAATTGATTAAATTGACTCCAGATAAATACGAAACCAACCTGCGAAGTTAGTGCACAGGTAAAAAGGAGTTTTACCACAACTGATTACAGCAATATAAAGTATATCAAAACCAACATTGTCAGTACAAGAAACTGAACTTAAAAACCGGCAAAACAGTATAAAATAAGTTTTCTTAATAAACGTATATTTCATATACTAATGCGACGATGTAGTCAAAAGGTTCATATTTATCTGGGGAACCAGTAAAATTGTGTTTGTTTCTGGAGGAAACAAAGGTTAAAACAAAAACTACAATTCAGGGTAATAAATGGAGTACAACGGTATGGTTAAATTAATTCTACATTATGTTTTAATATTTAACTGTGACCACAATCAATATTCATTTTAATATTCAATTCATCCGCTATGCACACAGGAAAACCCCGATTTGGACAAAAATACGTGGATTTCATTATACACGTAAGTGTGGAGTGTAGGTTGACGAGAGAGTAGCAATAGCGGCGGACGAACAGTAACGAAGTTGCCCGAGTGGCTTCACGCTGTCAGTCTGCAGACTCAAGTTGTCCCATGCAGAGCCACAATTAGGATCTCTGTAACCCGGGCAAACATGGTTTCTGCGCTCCCTCCGAATATGGTTCACGAGATGGGTGCTAGCAAATTTTTATTATTTCCCTTACTCACTAAATTAATAGAACTGATTTTTGGTCGGTTTGTAGTTTTTTTAAATTGAACAACTTAAGCTGCAGAAATTGTCAGTCATGATTTGGTTAAAAATGTTCAATCTACAAATTTTAATCTAACCTACAACTGATGTAGTTTAATTGTGTATATATGACAGATTTTTAGGTTTAGGAAAGACTGACAAAGTAGACTATATAATATCTTGCAACATTGTATAATCACATAATATCTAAATAGATTCTGCGTTTATCAACTTCAACATTGTCTGCTTATTATGAAAATTGAATGTGTCATGTGAGTATTTCATAAATTCAACTTGTGAGAATTTTTGCGAAGCTCTTGATGATGTCATCAAAGCAAACAGACAATGTTGTCTCCTGTGATCAATTGAAATAATACTCAGATCTATTTCTTCAAAATAGATCTTCCCCAATCCGCTTTTTAAGTAATTTTTAACAATTTTCAGCTCACTAAGATTTCTTTCCCTTGAAGTTAAAAATAGCTTTGAGCCTATAGCCAAGTTCGATATGGTTCTTCAAGTCTGTGTTTGTAAATTAAGCTTGATAGCATTGCTATAGGTGTCGTTGTTTAAAAAAGTCATCATCTGCTAAGGCTTGGTGTTTTAACTTTCCACTTCTTCAAGTTTACTTCTTTACGTCATGTCTATATATGTCTCTGACATTAGATTCCACATTATAAAGAATATGTTACATTCATATTACTTTTATTTTAGAAGCTGTGGGGATTATTACAAGCGCCAAGATGCAAAAATATTCAGTACGCAAATGCTATTTTGTCATTTTCGCGCGTCCTAGCACAGCGCCGGGGCCATATATGCCCCTCTTGTTCCTCTCTAGTTGTGGTCCTGGCCTCATGACACACCGTTGCTTCTGAACCCGTCTAAATGAATTGCTGCATACCCCCATAAAGTACACGTATATCCAGTAGTAGGCCTATGGTTATTGTAAACGATTTTTGCTAATTCTGTACAAAATACTATTACAGTGTATGTCCGCATACGAAATAACCAGAGACTTATCGTAAGGCGTATGGACTTGTATCTTGCGGTATTTAACAAAACTTTATGCGTGTTAAATTATTATTACATAATAATTAATAAAGTAATAACATCATTATTATCTCGTTTTCTGCTTGCAATTAGAGTCGTTCCAAATTTCTGTTGTTCTTGACATTACAGTAGAATGTATTAGATTAATAATAAGGGATATTGTAGACTAATTATCGTATGCCACGAATTTCTGAGAACCGTAAAGAGAAAAAAATATTTGTGCTTGTGCGGTTACCTTCGAAGAGAATAAATACCACGTCGTTTAGCCACTGAGGAATGTCGATTTGTATGATTATTGTTCGGCGAAACAGATTTGCCACCTAAGTGGGTGTCCAGCGTTGGGTTGCGACCGTACGCCATTTGAATATACCCCATGATGAATGCCATTATGTAAGAGTATTAATTCTGTGGGCCTACGGGTAAAAACCAGCAGGAGTTAAAGAGATCATTATTGTGGGATTCAACGGACACCGGGGGGTTGCGAGCCCGCGCTGCCTCTTTAGTAAGGAACACACGAGATATAACAATACACAATATCGTTGTACGATTTAGATAGCAATGCAGTATTCTTTTTTTCTGGGGATGAGTTATGATTTTGAAAGCACGTTAAATGACCGTTTTAGGTTTGCTGATAAAGAATTCGTTTTAGAAAAGAGACCATACGTTTTTCATTTCTATTTTTCGAAAACGATTTTGCGAGTTGTGATTAAATATCATATATAATTTTGTGTGAATCAGGTAGAGAAATATTTCGAGTACAATAATGGTATTATAAACATATTTTATTTTATTTTTCAGTTATGGGTGGGTTCTTCTGCATCTTTTTCATAGTCATTCTGTAGTTCTCTTTATAGCCTCCATGAAGATTCCTAATAAACTAGATTAGTAGCGCAGTGAGGCGGATTTGGGAGGATAAAGAAAAAATAAAATGTCAAAAAATGTAGTAATAAAAGTCAAATTAAGTAATTATGCTAATTAGTTATGTGAATACGAAAATTTTCATTTTCCGTACGCTACAACCGACTTGTGAATATGAAATTGCTTCGTGCAAGCATTGCTATTTGTCTAGTGAGTTGAAACAGTTTCGAAATTTTATCCTAGCTTTCGAGTTTATGTCTAGCTGTTGAAGTTTGAAAGAGTAGTCTTCGAATATTTATTCAGCCCGCGGAATATCCAACTCCACAATCCGCAGTGCTCGTAGTAATCTGTTCCACAGAAACTTAAAAAATGTTCTATGTTAACACTATTTTGCTTATAACTAAAATCTCAATATGATCTGTCTATTGTTGTGCATGGTTTTCGACATGTTTTAATACAGTGGAAAACGTTTAACGCGAAATGAAGGGGACCAGCTTTTTTTCGTGTTAACCGAATTTAGCATTAGCAGAATTTCGTGTTAAACGAACAAAAACTGAAATAAACTGAGATAAGTGAACAAATACCGAATAGCTAACTTACCGTATTGTGTACTCTACTAGTAAAATAAAGCAATAAAGAATATTAAAAGGTATTTACATATAAAATTGTATTTATCCTCCTGGATAATTTCTGGTTAATTTTTGGAAAAAATATAGTTCATTCTTAAATCTTAAAATCTTAAATCTTAAATTTAGTATACACGCACTGTAGGTAGCTGTTCTTGACTTAGTCTTACGATTTAGGTTTTCTTGTATAGTAATGTGTATGTTTTTAATGTTCCTACAGTAAAAGTTCAATTCTTTTTAAAATAGTAGGCAATTATCTTTTCCACACAATTCTGCACTACGTTATTTTCAACAAATTGTTCTAATTTATCAATGTAGCCAAACATTTCACCTTCCGAATTGGCTTCCAAATATCGACGAACACGGCTCAGCAACGAAAACATATCGATAGCGATAAGAACTCGTGAATCTTCACTATCGTTTTCCTTGTCTAGTTCGTAGACACCCTGTTCACGTCCACAGTTTTTGGGGCGTGCACGTACGGATTCTTTATTCTGAAACTATTGAAAGCCAGAAAAAAAAACAAATTATTTTCAACAATACGTTTTCGTGTTAACCGATATTTTGTAGGTAAAACTTTTGTGTTACCGTACAAACTGTAATTGTAAAATAGAAGTAACGATCAGAACCTAAGCCATATTTTGTGTTAATCGATATTTTGTAGGTAAAACTTTCGTGTTAACCGTTGTAATACACTTTAAATAGGCCTTAATAAAATTTCACGTTACTATTATACATACTACACTTGGCCTACGAGCATGTGCAAAGTAAAAGTTTATCAAGCTAATTTACTCAATGACAATATTAATATTTATAACATACTAATTATCAGCAACAGAATGTCACACTTACTTTAGTGTACCGACTCTTAAGAATTATCCCAGGTCGCCAGTAATAAATAAACACAGTTTGGCTGTTATTAATTAAGTTTTTTAATAACTACTTTGTATTTAGATATTACAAAATTTGTAGATCATTACTTTTAATAATTTTGCTATAAAATTTGTTCGTGCTTATTTCTTGACTATGGATTCTTTGACTTATTGAGTCACCAAATATGATTTACATACATTTAAATTTACTAGGCAATAGTAAAATGAGTGTTCATTTTATTAGTTACTTGTATGTTGATCTCATTCTGCGACGCGATGTCATCAATTCTGCAGGTTCCAGGCTGGTCGTCCGACATTGATCGTTGATCAGTTATCCTTGTTAGTTTTGCACTACTTTATACACTGGTTTCACAGGTATTACACCATTCACTTAGATAACTTAGTGGTAATTACACAGGTGTCGTATACTAATACACTTGTTGAATACACAGTATATTCTTATTAAAGCTAAGTGCGTCCAACACCGGATTGATAACAAATATCGACCGACTGTCCCGTACTGTACTGTTTAACAAATTAAATTTCGCGATGTATTTCGACATTCAACGATTGATGCTGAATTAAGTAAAACTTGGATATGTTACTTGATTTTAATTTATCTTCTCTAATTTCTCTGAACATTATTCTTGTAAACGACTATTAAGTGTTTATAATATGTAGCTTCCACGATGCTCAACATCGTGTTACCGTACTGACTTTTTCGTTGCGATTGAAATATATTTATTTAAATTACCGACAAATTTCTTAACACACTAGATACGAGTCTTTTAAGTGTAATCTCCCCGTAGACTAACTTAACTTCCTACCACTTCGTTTTTTATACATTGCTTCGAACTACCCTCACCAACTATCTACAGAATAAACGCCGATTGGTCTGACATACCACTAATTTCAAATTTACCCAATCTGTCTAGTGAAAACGTCCCGCGTAAAAAATGACGCTTTCCGTTATTCGTCAATTATTTGCGCGTGTAATCGTATCGGGAAAACTTTGCGTCTATCTCCATCTCGCTCTCATCTCTCTCTGTCTAATCTAACGGTTCCTTTGTTAGATGCACTTAACTTTTTACAATCTTAGGGCAGCCTTCTGACACCCTTGAAAATAATACAATTTTATGACGGTTCGTCCGCTGTTACTTTTTCATATTTTAGCCGTCTCACAGGCGTCAACTCAAGGTCGTCTTTATGAACAACTACCGCCCTTACTACAACATTTTAGTACTTATTACTTTGAAGTACCACCGCTCTAATCGGTAGTTTTAGTTTTATTTTCTCTCCCCGCTTTCTACAAATTTATATTTCTCTATGGGTACAACATAACTTTGTTCCCGTAAAATTGTTGAGAGTGGAATTTTTACGTTATACCGTACAAACTGTAATTGTAAAATAGAAGCAACGATCAGAACCTGAGCCATATTTTGTGTTAACCGATATTTTGTAGGTAAAACTTTCGTGTTAACCGTACAAACTGTAATTGTAAAATAGAAGCAACGATCAGAACCTGAGCCATATTTTGTGTTAACCGATATTTTGTAGGTAAAACTTTCGTGTTAACCGTACAAACAGTAATTGTAAAATAGAAGCAACGATTAGAACCTGAGCCATATTTTGTGTTAACCGATATTTTGTAGGTAAAACTTTCGTGTTAACCGTACAAACTGTAATTGTAAAATAGAAGCAACGATCAGAACCTGAGCCATATTTTGTGTTAACCGATATTTTGTAGGTAAAACTTTCGTGTTAACCGTACAAACAGTAATTGTAAAATAGAAGCAACGATTAGAACCTGAGCCATATTTTGTGTTAACCGATATTTTTAAGGTAAAACTTTCGTGTTAACCGTACAAACACTAATTGTAAAATAGAAGCAACGATTAGAACCTGAGCCATATTTTGTGTTAACCGATATTTTGAAGGTAAAACTTTCGTGTTATCCGTACAAACTGTAATTGTAAAATAGAAGCAACGATCAGAACCTGAGCCATATTTTGTGTTAACCGATATTTTGTAGGTAAAACTTTCGTGTTAACCGTACAAACAGTAATTGTAAAATAGAAGCAACGATTAGAACCTGAGCCATATTTTCTGTTAACCGATATTTTTAACGTAAAACTGTCGTGTTAACCGTACAAACTGTAATTGTAAAATAGAAGCTACGATCAGAACCGGAGCCATATTTGGGTTAACCAAGTTCGTGTTAAACGTTTTTCACTTTTTTTTTAAATTTAGCTCTTTAATATAATTTCCAAACAAATCAACACGTGTCCGTTATTCCGCACATATGCAAACCAAACGGCATTCGATACGCTGTTTACAAGGACCCCATAGCCCCTACAGATGAACTGATTTGTGTGGCAAATTCAACAAAATGTGCAGCCAAATACTTATTTGTGTACTTCGTAGCGCGATTTTGAAATGTTTGTTCTTGAGCACATTTACAGCCCACTTTATAGAAATCATTGATTTATTTATGTGGCAAAACGAGTAGATCGATTTAATTCCATTTCCTGCAAATTTCACAGATACATACCTACTTATTCGCTGAGGCGAAGTTTAAAAAAAAAACTGTAGTAGATGTGGTAAAACAGATCCTTGGTGTCGTATATTTTATTTATATTATATTACCGGTATATAAAATATCATTTTGATTGTTTCGTGACTGTGTTACATTTTTCGATAACTTACCTAATAAAGTAACCCTTGAGTCTTACCTTATTGATCAAAAAAATTAAGTAGCACATAACAAGTCTTTTGTTTTCGATTTTGTATTATATTCACAAAAATCTAAAACCTTCCAGATACCTTTTCCCCAAGAAGAAAATTCTTGCTACGCTCCTGACCTACAGATAGTACTTACAATTACATATTATCTATATATTAATACGTGAAGAGAAAACTTTGTACCCCTTTTTAAGCATATTGCGCGCACGGAGGAGTGTGAGATTTGGCATAGTTAAAGTTTATATGGAGAAGGAGTGCAGAAAGCTAAAATTTATATATAATATGTGTTACAAATACATTAAATTAAATTAAATAAAACATTCATTTGCACTTGAAAATTCATTTAAACTTTTTCAAATAATGGTTTTAATTACAATTTTAATGGTTAATTGCTTTTATTACATGTCTGTGGTCCAAAATCATTTGAGGATGTTAGAACATACAATGGAATTATACACACTTCTTTTGTTGAAGCGTGCCATGCTCGCGGCATTGCTTCAAATGATAATGAATGGCGCGAATGTTTAAATGAAGCAAAAGAATTACATTCACCAAAACAAATGCTAAATTTATTTGGTTACATTTGTGCATTAAATGTGCCAGCCAATGCATTGGCGTTATGGAATGAATTTAAAGTATATCTTAGTGAAGATTTTTTGAGAGATTACAACGAAGAAGTATCCTTTAACACAGCTCTATTAGAAATTGAAGATATTTTGAATGTTCATAATTTGTCATATCAAGAACTTGGTTTACCAGTTCCCACGTATTCGCAGAGAACAGACGAAGCAAATGCTATTGATCCAATAGAACAAGAGTTTCTGTTTTGTGAGCATTATGAAACTGCAAATATTGAACAGCGTAATCTAATTGATCGTGTGATTCGTGAAGTTTTGCACCATGATACTGGATCTAATGTTTTTTGCTTAACCGCTCATGCAGGTTGTGGAAAAACATTCACACAAACAGCAATCATTCACAAATTAAATTCGCTTAATCTTAGTTACATTGCAACAGCGTTCAGTGGCATAGCTTCAACTCTATTACTTGGAGGTAGAACTTTACACAATGTGTTTAAATTGCCTATACCCATTTTGGAAAATTCTGTAGTGAATATTACCGCAAATAGTAGCTATGGACGTTACATAAATTCATCATCATTGATAATTATTGATGAAATTTCTATGTGCCCACTGCAAGTGTTGAAAATCATAGATAGATTATTGCAGGATCTATGCGATGAAAATGATAAACATAAACCATTTGGAGTGAAAACATACTTCTGTGCTGTGATTTTCGGCAAATCTTACCAGTTGTCCCACATGGATCAATTGAAAATTGTGTCACGAGTTGGCATAAATTTGTTTATTTTCATAAAGTAACGTTTACTCAAAATATGAGAGCCTTACCAAGTGAAATAGAATTTGTCGAATTCTTGAAAAAAATTGGTAATGATGAAGCCCCACAATTCCCTCAGTTTGGGGAAAATATTATTGAAATACCTCAGCAATTAATAGGAGATGAAAATAATATTATTAATGAGGTGTATGGAAATATTTCCGAAAACATACTCTCAGATAACATATTGAAGTCAGTTATTTTATCACCTAAAAATGATGATTGTACTTTTATTAATACTGATATACTTAATCGAATACCAGGTGAACAGAAAACATATCATAGCTACGATAAAATAATTTGTGATGATGACAATGAAATCAATAACTATCCAGTAGGGTTTTTGAATTCTTTGACTATTAGCGGTTTGCCACCACATAAGTTAGTATTGAAAGTTAATTGCATCGTTTTACTGATCAGAAACTTAAATACAAAGGAAGCATTAGTCAATGGAACAAGAATGCGCATCAAGTGTATGCATCGTAATGCTATTGATTGCGAAGTTTTAACTGGAACCGCACGCAATAAGAGAATTTTGATTCCACGTATAAATTTAACATATTCCGGTACTGTTTTACCATTTAACTTTCAAAGAACTCAATTTCCAATTATACCTGCATTTGCGATGACAATAAATAAGTCTCAAGGACAAACATTCGAAAAAATTGGAATTTTATTGAGGCAGCCAGTTTTTACACATGGTCAATTGTACGCCGCAGCAAGTAGAGTTCGGTCATTCGATGGTTTGAGATTTTATATTTCCGAATATAATGGCCAAGGGCATTTAGCAAATGATGAAAGAGTTTTTACAAAAAACATCGTTTACACAGAAGTTCTGAATCATTAAATTCACTTTCAAACTATTTTAAGTTCAATGGACAACATTTATTTTTTAACCGCCCGGTTTTTTTGATTTAATGAAAAATTTATGAAAAAATACGAGGCACGTATTTTTTATTTCATTTTTTATTTTGTATTAATTTTTTATTTAAATTTTATATAATTCGAAAAAAATAGGCAAAATAACTGTGTAGCCTTGGCGAAACCTGGTCAGTATGGCAATAAAAAACCCAAGGAAATGTCAAAAAACGCGTTATTGCTTTTTAAATATGGCTTAGCCAAGCTAAACCTCATTTTTCCTATCTTTCATATTTTTCAAATAACTCGAAAATTAATGCATAGAAAAAAAATTAAAAAATTATATAAGCTTTGGAGCAGATAATCTTCAAACTGTTTTCGAATTTTGTACCTTGCCAAAAATGAAATGTAATCCACTGGAATTGAAAACAATGTGTCTTATACTTCTATGAATGTCAAGTCTCATTTTTATTAGCGTTTATTTGATTCAATAATACCACGAAAAAATTAAAACTGACAATGAATTATATCAAAAAATAAATACGAATACAAGCTGTAACTGTGTTTTTTTTTTCAACTGTTACTAACATTAAATTTTAAATTTCATAGGTATTGCAGGGAATTAAGGCAAACAACACACGCTAATTACGTATTTGTACACGCTCGCAGCTGACGTAATAGTACAAAATTCAAAAAAATTATATGGAATGATTATAGAGGTATACTCTTTGACAAAAGAACCTCAATAACGTTCAAACTTAAAAATTTAATGAATTACGGTCGAATTTCGACCACTGGGCGACCACTAGGTATTATATAATTAGCTTATTATTATTAGCGATATATATTATACATTTTATAATTACTTTACCTCAAGATGTTTTTTCCCTATTTGGAATTTGTTTCGGGAAGCCTTGTGTTCCCATCCTCAGCGTTCCTAATTTTGAGTCTTGTTAGGTATTTATGTATTGGCTGATTGTTGCTTTGGTTTCCTGTTGGTTTCTGGTGCTTTAAATTGGTATTATTGTGTGTGATTGTGGTGTATATATTTATTTTGTTTGTTTTCTATGTTGAGTGCTTTGAAAATTGTGTCATGTTTTGTACTGATTTGTATTTGTTCAGGTATTAGTTTGTTTTGTGTTTTATGTTTGTATATTTGTAAATTTTCCCAAATGTTCATTATGGTCTCTTTGTGTGGTATATGTTTTATTAGTGTCATATTGGTTATGTCTGGGAATTCATGTCCCGTGTTTATTGCATGTGTGACCAAATTAAATTTATATATTCCTGGTTTTTTGTATGCATTTAGGTGTTAAAAATAACGTTTTTCAGCTGTTTTTTTGTTTGTCCTATGTAACATTTATTGCAATCTTGGCATTCAATTTTGTGTATACCATTGGTTGTTGTATTATCTTTGTGTGAGTTATTTAGTTTTTGTAAATTATTTTTATTAGTTTTGTATGCTATTTTGATATCTGTGTTTTTAAAATTTGTTTTGTTAGTTTTGTCATTTTATTATTTATGTACGTGAATGTGGCCCATTTTTTATTGTTGTTATTATTTATGTGTTGTTCATTTTGATTAATTCTTAATTGTTCAGTTTTTATTTTATATTTGATTTTATTTTCTATTTTGTTTATAGTATTTTTATTGTATCCATTTTCATAAGCAATTTGGTATATTATATTTCTTTCTTTGTCTGTTTCTTGTTTGTTTAGGGGAATTTTGTATATTCTGTTAAATGGTGAATAGAAAACTGCCACTTTATGTTGTGGTGGATGGTCAGAATGGTTAGGTATAATGATGTTAGTAGATGTTGGTTTTCTGTATATTGCATATTGTATGTGGTTGTTGTATCTTGTGATGTTTATGTCTAAATAGTTGATTTTGTTATGTTTTTCTTTTTCTTCTGTGAATTGTATTTTTGGATGTATGTTGTTGATTTGTTTTAATATGTTATCTGCATATGTGTTTTTGTTATTTGACACATAAGCCCATCATCTACATATCTTATCCATATGCCATTTGGATCAAATGAATTTATAATATTTTGTATTTTGGTGTTTATGTGTTGTAAGAATATTTCTGCTATTATGCTAGATAATGGGGATCCCATTGCTAAACCTTCTTGCTGTTGATAAATTTTGCTATTAAATTCAAAGTAATTTTGTTTTAATATTAGTTGGAGGCTATTTTTTATTTCAGTTATATATTGTGTGTCTTCATTTTGTTCTTTAAGTTTGTTTATTATTATGTCTATTATTTCATCTACTGGGATGTTGGTGTACATGTTTGTTATATCATATGATGTGAAAAATGTATTTTCACTTATATTTATTATTTTTAGTTTGTCTATTAATTCGTATGTATTTTTTATGTTATGATGATTATTTGTTAGATGGTTATTTTTTAGTTTTTGTGCTATTATTTTTGCTATTTTGTATGTAGGTGCTTTTTTGAAGTTGATTAATGGACGTATTGGGTTGTTTAATTTGTGTATTTTTATTAGGCTATTCATTTTAGGTGGTTCTGGATTATTATTTATATAGATGTCTGTATTTTTATTGTTGAATATGTTTTTAGCTGTTTTTATTAGTTTTATTGTTTGTTTAAGATATTTTTCTGTTGGGTCATTGTTTAGTTGTGTGCATTTATTATTGTTGGTGAAGTCTTCAGTTTTTCTGATGTAGTCTGTTTTGTCAATAGACTGAAAACTTCATCAATAGAATCAGAATTATTCTATTGATAATTTTTTTAATGTATTAATGTTTTTAATACTATGCCTTATATTTGTATTGTCGCAATATATATATATATATTGTAGCATGACAGATAATCCACACAAATACATTACTCAATGATCATTAATAAAGCTCTAATATATGGAATATCCAGATGAGAATTAATTAAAATGCACTGTTTAATAATATATTCACAAGAAAGGTTGAATAAAGAAAATTTCTGCAAATAATATAATATAATACAAATTTAAAAACCCAGAAGACTAAAAATAATAATAACAAAATTACCCAGGAAAGATAGAAGCAGGCAATTAATATACCCCGTCAAAGAAACCAGACCAGAAAAAACAAAGATACAGAAGACAGAAGAAAGAAGAATAATTAAAACTACTATTACTGAAGAAAGAAGAACAATCAAAGATACAGAAGACAGAAGAAAGAAGAATAATTAAAACTACTATTACTGAAGAAAGAAGAACAATCAAAGATACAGAAGACAGAAGAAAGAAGAATAATTAAAACTACTATTACTGAAGAAAGAAGAACTAATTAAAACTACTACTACTGAAGAAGGAAGAAAGAAGAACAATCAAAGCTAAAGAAGAAGGAAGAACAATTAAAACTCAAAGAAGAAAGAAGAACAAACTAAATCTAATGAAGAAAGAAGAACTAGTTAGAACTACTATTACTGAAGAAAGAAGAACAATCAAAGATACAGAAGACAGAAGAAAGAAGAATAATTAAAACTACTACTACTGAAGAATAAAGAAAGAAGAACAATCAAAGATACAGAAGACAGAAGAAAGAAGAATAATTAAAACTACTATTACTGAAGAAAGAAGAACCATCAAAGATACAGAAGACAGAAGAAGGAAGAATAATTAAAATTACTACTACTGAAGACAGAAGAAAGAAGAATAATTAGAACTAAAGAAGAAAGAAGACTAATTAAAACTACTATTACTGAAGAAAGAAGAACCATCAAAGATACAGAAGACAGAAGAAGGAAGAATAGTCAAAACTACCACTACTGAAGACAGAAGAAAGAAGAAGAATTGGAACTAAAGAAGAAAGAAGACTAATTGAAACTACTACTACTGAAGAATAAAGAAAGAAGAACAATCAAAGATACAGAAGACAGAAGAAAGAAGAATAATTAAAACTACTATTACTGAAGAATGAAGAAAGAAGAATAATCAAAGCTACTGAAGACAGAAGAAAGAAGAATAATTAAAACCAAATCTACTGAAGACAGAAGAAAGAAGAACAATCAAAGCTAAAGAAGAAAGAAGAACAATCAAAGATACAGAAGACAGAAGAAGGAAGAATAATTAAAACTACTACTACTGAAGACAGAAGAAAGAAGAATAATTAGAACTAAAGAAGAAAGAAGACTAATTAAAACTACTACTACTGAAGAATAAAGAAAGAAGAACAATCAAAGATACAGAAGACAGAAGAAAGAAGAATAATTAAAACTACTATTACTGAAGAATGAAGAAAGAAGAATAATCAAAGCTACTGAAGACAGAAGAAAGAAGAATAATTAAAACCAAATCTACTGAAGACAGAAGAAAGAAGAACAATCAAAGCTAAAGAAGAAGGAAGAACAATTAAAACTCAAAGAAGAAAGAAGAATAATCAAAACTAATCTACAGAAGAAGGAAGAATAAAGAAGAACCAAACTCAAGAAGAAAGAAGAATAATTAAGACGACCCATATAAAACAAAAACCCCATAGGGAAAGAACCCCCAAAAAACCCCAAAACCAATAAATGCCCAAAAAAGAAAGTATAACACATTAAAAAACCATATCACTGTAAAACTGACAAAAAACTAAAAGTGTTAGCTGTAGTAAATATTAGTGCATTCAAAAAGTTATTGTGTAATGTGCATAAACAAATCTTCACAGTTCCCCCATGGTTGAATATTTCATATTAAAAGCTAGAAAAAGACTAGTAAATATATTGATAATTCACCATAGACAAGTGCAAGTGATCAAATTATAAATAATAAACTTTAAAAGGGTACATGAGTTGCAGTACATAGTAACAAACTTTAAGTTTTGTGAACAGTGCCTACTTTGATAATGAAGTAGTAATATTACTAAATAAAAGCTACTAAAGCGATAAGAACATTCCATAGAATGGAATATAACTTAGGTAGCTAGGGGTATACTTTAAGAGGGGGTATAAATTTTATAAATGGGGAACTACAGAACAAACTGTTTATGAAGAAGTTTATAGAAGGTGTTAACAATTATATATGGAACCAGGATGTTAGGTTCCTATTACATATAACATTTAGATAAATAAGGGTTAGTCATAAGAAATATTAGTATTATAATTGTTATTTTATTGTTCATGTTAATTTAGGAATGCATTATCTAAAATTAGATATCATTCCAATGTTGTAGAAATACTTTTTATTATGTTATTTGGTGATATACCAAAACAATGTTATTAAGAACACCAGTTTTATATATCTGGGTGTTATATTTTAATTGTATAATCTATAATTACTGTTATGCCAGATCAGAGAACTAATTTGTAATCAAATATATCAGAGTCAGAAGTCAGAGAAGGAAATAAAATAATTACATTAGTAAAACATTCTGCAAATAGCCACAATTCAAATCTAGGCAATATAATAAAGTTAAAATGCAGAATAATTAATAAACCTAATCTTATAAACCAGTCAAACTGACAATATTTAGGCAAGATACACCCAACATATTAAATACTATGTAAATAAGGCTTTCTAAAGATATGGTCATTATATGAGTAAAATTATTTGATTGTCTAATGAAATACCATTTGAAACTGAAATAGGTTCACTAACTTTATCAGAAGGGGAATCATATACAACTGAATTATATTAAAAAACCATCATTAGTATACTAAATTGCCATAAAATAAGTGAGAATTGACAATTATAACAATTTCAGATTTTATAGAATAATAATTATATTAGGTAAAATGGCTATTATTTACATAGAAGACAGGGAAGTATAATTTTAGGCCTACCTCCCAAAAAATTATAAGAAATAATTTTCAGATAAAACTTTGTAATACTAACTTAATTACTATCAAAATAAGTAGAATAGAATAGTGAAAACGAATATGTATTTTATATTGCAAACAGTTAACTAATAACGAATTTATTTTATGAACATAGTGTACTATTTTAAAACGTGTCGGAAGTTATGGCAATTTTTAACAATGTCTGAACTATATTATATAGGCTAAGATTTTCATGAGATGATGAAAATACAGACAGTTCATTATTATACCTCGAAGAGAGCACTTCTCGTGAATATTTGTTTGAACCAACCTTTAATGGACGTTATGCTACAACGGAGTTCTGAATCATTTTATGTAAATTAAATTTTTAACTATTTTAATGAAAGTGAAGTGGTGAAGTTGACCCACGAACTACATAACACCTATAAACGAAATCACATATAACCAATTACATTGAAATAACACTGAAATCGCATCAAACACCAAGTGAAAATTCGAGGTTAACTGACACATAAACACCAGTTGATATACTTATTTAACAACATTTTTACACCAAGTGAACGTTTCCATCTAACAACAGTGACAATAAACTATACCCCAGAAGATCATATACCGTAGTGAAGAACATTTAACCAAAGAAGGGACATATTATCTCAACAAGTACGTTGTTTACATTAGAAGCTTTCAACGCGCATGCGTCAGGCGGCCATTCTGATCCCATTCCGTCACCTCAATTAGAGACGACTAGGCTTCTTTCTGGTTTGAACAAAATTATATATAAACTTTTATTATTAATAATTACCAGTATATTGTTTAAATTTAAGACCTTTTTTTTTGAATTGTAAGTGTTATACTTTCATGTCCCTGACCTTCTCTGGCTTTTTATATAAATAACCGTTCAAAGAACCTGTTTAAATAATACAATTGTAAAACTTCTAATATCGACCGATCCTGAGCGAGAACTCGATATGGCTTGTAACTTCGATTAATTAATCGACCAACCTTATTATTGTATTTAATAAACGTATTTGTCTGTTTTTTGGTAAATTGGAGTTGATTTCTCTTATAAAAGGACATAATCATTAATTAACCAAGAAAAATAGATAATCTTTAAAGGCAGTATATGCGAAACTACAACATTTCAAGAGTAAGAAGAAGAGAGCCGTTTTCGCCTAACTTGAAGTTAATTGGATTATCTTTTTAACAAATTTACCGAACAGAAATTTATTACCAAATTAAACACCTTACTATTATAATTATAATTACGATCCACAACCTCAATTTATTCCTATTATTAAGCACATAAATACCTCGAAAATATTTGTTCCGAAATTATTTTTTTTTTATAAATATAAATTTTAAATTTATATTTTATTTCAATTTGCTACACAGCAAAATACACTTTATTTAATTGATGGTAATAACATCCCAATTACCAATAACAAAGACCAGGAACTTTACCAAATCGACGATTCCCAGAGCGGAACGTCACTACTGAACATACACACCATAAAAATTATCCTGGATAATATTATACCAGAACACTATACAATTACAATTATAGTAGGGTTGTATTACAAAAGCGAAGGTCAACAGTGGGAGCTTAGAAGACAAGAAGGTATTAGCTACGTACTACACATATTATAAATTAAGCTATATTTTGCAATATCGTTTTATTACAAAATCAGCTAGCACAACCAGTGGGACTTACAGGAGAGCACAATCTACATACATCAACCTTTTATTTATTTTATTATACCCACTCAATCACCGTTATATTACATAATTTGGCGAGTCCAACTTGTGGGGCTCGATTACCGCAGAATACCAGAACAAGCAACACTTTATAAATTTAATTATAATTTGTAATTTCACAGTTATATTACAAAATGGCGTCCAACTAAAGGGCTGTAATTAGGGGTTGAAAGGCGGTAATTACTTACCCAATTCCTAATTCAGCTTGGCAGCGGTTACCCAGCCAGGGAATCAGGGAAAATAATGCGTCGTGCCACATCAAAGAAGAGAGCGGCGGAGGCCGAGAAAGAACTCGAGATGGAGGATAAGGAGGCGACCCCAGTGGAGGACGTGGAAAAGATACTTGAACGGGTAGAACATCAACAACCAGCACCACCAGAGAAACAACCCGAAGTACCCACTCAAACAGGGGATGTCCATGTCCAAGACCAGGAGATAGATAAAACTAAGACTACAGAAGAAAGTAAAATGGACAAATTATTGGAAATGTTCATGAGAATGGAAGAAAACAGCAAGAAGATGGAAGAAAACTTAAGGAAGGACAACCAAGCAACAAAAGAAGAGTTGAAGAATGATAACCAATCGTTAAAGGAAGAATTGAAGAAGGACAACCAAGCTACCAAGGAAGAATTAAGTAAGAAAATGGATACTACTACAGAAGAAAATAATAAAAGATTAGAAGATTTGAAGAATGATAACCAATCTTTAAGGGAAGAATTGAAGAAGGACAACCAAGAAACAAAAGAAGAATTGGGCCGTAAAATCGAAAGGACCAATAAGAGAATTGAGGAAACCAGTAAAAAGGTGGAAAGGAAAATGGAAGAAAATAAGAAGAATTTGGAAGAAAAGATGGAAGAAACCAATAAGAAAATCGAAAGTGATCATCAACAATTAAGGGAAGAGTTAAGAGAAGATAACCAACTGTTACGGGAAGAATTACGGGAAGTGAACCAGGAGAATCTCGACAAATTAGACGAACGAATGGAGCTATTGAGAAAAGAAATGAACAAGGAACTCATGGAAAACAAGAAATCTATGACCAAAAGGCTGGAAGACGAAACCATAACTATAAATCAACAGATAAGAGAAGTTGATGGAAGATGTCGAATGACGGAAGTGGAGGTACAAGAGTTCAAGGAAGTGGTGAACACAAAGGTCACAAATCTTGAAGAGTCTACTCGCAAGAAGGCGGAAGAAAACCGAAGGGAAAGCCAGGAAGAACTCAGCAAGGTACGAACTCGAATTACCGAAAGATGCGACGGAATGGAGGAAGCAATGACTAACATCACTGGTCAAGTGAGACAGAACCAGGAGGACATGGAAGCAATTCGGAGCCGACCAACCAGCTTTACTAATATCCCAATAAACGAGAACAGAGAATGGCTTAACTTTCGCCAGTATAAAAGGAAGCCAATGGAGTTCTTGGCCCGTATCGAAGAATATATGGCCAAACATAAAAGTAATCGATGGTCCAATAATCGTGAACTATTAGACGAATCGTTCCGTGATATGACAGATAATTGGTGGATGGCGAACAGGAGCGAAATAACCGATTATCCACAGTTCAAAAGTTTGTTTAAGTCTAAGTATTGGTCAGAGACCACCCAGAATTTAATAAGGGACAACATCTGCAATGGCCGATATAGAACTCAGTTTGGCAGTACCATGACTGCGTACTTTCTTGGGAAGGTGTGCCTGGCCAAGCACCTGGAACCAGCCATACCAGAGGAATGCCTGGTGAACAAGCTCTCTTATCATTACGACGAGGAGGTCATAAGAGCTCGAAGAGGTAGTCAGATAAAGACCATACAGGCGATGACGGAGCTATTGGAGAACTATGAGAATGAAGAATACTACAGGCAGAGCCGAAGAAGGAACGAGCGGCCGGAAGTTCGAAATAATCCGTCATCAAACAATAATAGTCAACCGGTCAACAGTGGGTACCAAGGAAATAGATATAACCCGAACTACCATAATCAACATCCCACGAATGGTAACAACAACAATAATAACCATGGAAATATAAACCCAAATAATAACAGAAATAATAACGGGCTCTCCGGAAGTCGAGGTAATTATTACCCGAATAATTATATGAATAGACCAAGAAACAACAATCCTGCAAATCACACCGAGCGATTTGACAATAACAATAGGGGTTACCCTAATCAGAATAACAACAACAATAGGTTCTCCCGACCCCGGGTAAATTTTATACGGGCGGAAGGAAACAACCACCGCCGGTATAACCAGCAACGGTGGAGCAGAGTACGCGAGTACGAAGATCTAAACCGCAGCCGAGAACGGGACCACTCTAGTTATAATCTGCCGAGGCGAAGTACTAGCCTGGATGACCCGGAGCGGCGTACAAATAGAGAACAAACCTACGAACCGAGAACGGAAAGGCTGGAACCAACTCAAGGTTTCCCTACTGATGCCTCTATTGGTCCTTCCAATAACCAAGATGAGGAGAATTTAAACGGGAGGAGGCAGTAATAAACAATAAGGACCTTTTGCTGCTTCTATCGCCTGGGTATGTAAATGAATTGCCGATAGTAAATAATCCCAATAAAATTACAATCATTCGATGTAATTACTTGAAAAATATTAGAAATGAATTACTGGAGGAGGACAACGCCCGCCTCCCTATAATAAATAATGAAATAATATACATTAATGCAGAAGTTGAAGGAACATTCGCACAACTAATGATTGATACCGGTGCGAATGTATCCATAATTAATACAACAGAATTGGAGAGAATCCAAGGAAATTGTGGTAAGTTATTGCCAACCTTACCTATAAATAACATTGCATTAATCGGTGCCACTGGTCGCCAAAACAAGACAATTAGAAAACAAGTATCGTTGAATGTCGTTAGTAAGGGTATAGCTATGAACATGGTCTTCTTAATTGCAGCAGGATTACCTTTCAACATATTAGTGGGATGTGATGTACTGAGAAGGAACTCGGCTATTATTGATTTACGAATGGAGAAGGTATCACTCTTTACCGGAGATATAACCTGGACAGCCGATTTAGTCGGTAGTGAAATAACACTTCCCAGCAGTATCCACCAGCAAATACGTAGTATAAATCATACAAATACTAACACTATTTCCAATAATATAGTATATGAAACTACCGACGAAGATTTATGGTATCAGAAAATACAGGAGATAAGAGATTTCCGAAGCGGAATTAATAGAGAAAAATTACCCAATACTCAAGCGAATCAATTGATACAAATTTATGAGAAGTACCGCTCAGTATTTTCCGATGAGCCAGGCAAGGTTAGAAACTATCAATGTACCCTTCAATTCCGGGATACAGTAGAATTTAATAGGAAGTCCTACCCTATTGCACATTCTCGAAAAGAGGCAGTAAGAGCGGAAATCAATCGTATGATTAATAATGATATAATAGAACATAGCCAATCCCCATACACCAGCCCTATTGTCGCAATTCCCAAGAAAAACGGCGAAGTCCGGCTTTGTTTGGATGCACGGGAAATTAACAAGAAAATCGTTAACGATAGAACCTCGCCCGGTGAGATTGAGGAGATCTTGAAACGCTTCCATGGTACCCAATACTTCAGCACTTGGGATACGGTGTGCGGATACTGGCAGGTAGAGTTGCACCCACGGAGTCGCCAATATCTGGCTTTCATATTCGAAGGGCGCAATTACCAATTCAAAAGATTGCCCTTCGGATTGGTAAACTCAGTTGCCATCTTTGTGACCTGCATGGACCAGATATTGGGACAAGAAGCCCTTCAGTTTACAACAGTGTACGTTGACGACCTCCTTATAACATCTGAAACGTGGGAGGAACACTGTTACCGTGTGGAGCATGTGCTTGAGAAGTTATCTGCCAGTAACGTCACACTGAAGTTGGAAAAATCCAAATTTATCGCCCGAGAAGTGCAATTCCTCGGATTTAACTTAAACGATCAAGGAATCTCACCGTCGGCAGAAAAGGTAGAAGCCATCCAGAAATTCCCGGCACCCAAAAACAGGAAGCAATTGCAGTCATTCCTGGGACTCTGCAATTATTATAGAAAGTTCCAGGAACAATATTCTGAGTTGACCGCGAGGTTCCAACCTCAATTATCATCTAAAAACAAATGGGTATGGTGTAAGGAACAAGAGGGGATTTTCCAACAAATTAAGGACAAATTTCTGGATACGATAATACTTCGCCACCCAAACTTTAAGTTACCGTTCTTCATGAACTGCGATGCCAGCAACATCAGCCTGGGAACAACACTGTATCAGGAGGACGAGAAGGGTCAACCTCAAGTAATTAGCTTCGCAAGCAGATCCTTGAACCACTGCGAAAGGAATTACACGGTAACGGAAAAAGAATTACTGAGTGTGGTATTCGCTTGCGGTAAGTTCCGCACTTACATTTTGGGATACCCTGTGACTGTCCGCACTGACCATAAATCTATTTCATTCTTAAAAAGCTGCAAACTGAACCATGGCAGACTAACGAGGTGGATACTTGCCCTTCAAGAATACCATCTACAATGGGAGTACATCCCTGGTAAGAAAAATATAGTAGCGGACGTATTATCCCGGGTCAATGTGGAGGAACAAACTTTCGAAGGGGAGAAAGAAAGCGTGCTGAAAATATATCATCTTCTTAGCACCAGAGCCGATTTAACAACAATATTAACCAACATGAGTACCCACCAACAAGCGGACCCAAAATTGAGAAACCTCAGACTTCGGCTAGAAGAGGGAGATGAAACCGTTACTATATATTACCAGATGAATAAACAAATACTGTTCATTAAAACATCTTTGAAGGAAGAGATCTGGAAGGTAGTGGTCCCGACACAGATCGAAAAGGAATTGATAGTGAATTACCATATACGTTACGGGCATATGGGCGCCCTCAAGGTAATAAAAGCTCTGGAGGAGAGCTGCTATATAAAAAACATCAATAGAAAGGTCCGAATGTATATAAAGAGTTGTAAGATCTGCCAGCTGGTAAAAACTAATAATGAGAAGAAGGAAGGTGTGATGATCCCAATCACTTCCAAAGCGAAATTGGAGAAGGTGTTCCTCGATATCTGCGGACCATTTCCCCGTAGTGGAGGTCGACACCGATATCGGTACCTAACCATCATAATGGACCACTTCACCAAATACATTAAGCTATACCCTACTAACCGAGCGACTACCAGGAAAATTCTGGGGATACTAACTGAACAATATATCCCACACCTGGGGAAACCATCTTCGATCATTACTGATCATGGAACTCAGTTCAAAGGGGTAATTTGGAGGGATACGTTATTGTCAATGGGCATTCGTACATACAAAACCTCGGTCTACCATCCGAGCAGTAATCCGGCAGAGCGGGTGTTGCGAGAAGTGGGGAGGATCCTCAGGACTTATTGTCACCATCAACAAAAAAGGTGGCAAGACTATTTAGAAGCCACGGAGGAATTCCTCAACTTAGCTTACCATCCAGCTATAGGGATAACCCCATATTCTGCTATGTACGAGAAACCACCCCCACGAGAGATCACAGATATCCTCGAGTTCCCCAGTAGCCATGTGTACAGATTTGATAAAGCTAAATTCTTCAACAAGGTGGCAGAAGACCAGTTAAAACGGCAGAATAAATATCAAAAGGCCAGTGGCAAAGTAATAATATATGGGAAGGGAGAAAAAATTTTGTTAAGAAATCGTGAACTTCCCAGCACACTGGAAGGAATAACGAAAAAATTATTACTATTATACACAGGACCATATATAATATCCAATGTGAAAGATAACAATACCTATGAGATAAAGGAGATCGATTCAGACCGGATAAAGGGAGTATATAACCAGGCATCCATGAAAAAATATTATGAATAATGGAAGGTATAGAAGAAGTAAGTAAAAATTCAAAAAAGAAGTAATGACTACTTACTACCTATTATTTGGGAAATAATTTATGATCAAAACGAAAAAGAATTTTGAATTAAATCTCAAAATTCAAAAATGAAGTAATGACTACTTACTACCTATTATTTAGAAAACAATTTATGGACAAGAGAAAATGAATTTTGAATTAAACCACTAAATTCAAAAATGAAGTAATGACTACTTACTGCCTACCATTTAGGAAACAATTTATGAATCAAAGAGAAAATGAATTTTGAATTAAATCATCAAAATTCAAAAACCCAAGTAAAAACAATTTACTACCTTATTTTAAAAACAACTTTTAGAAATGAACAAGGAGAAAAAGAATTTGGATAACACATTACAAACAATTATATATGGGACCAATTCTGAAAAACTTTCCAGAATAAAGAAATGGCAATACAAACCACTGATACCATTTAAATGAATAAACTTATTATGAAGTGAAATTAATGAGAATTTTATGTCAAATAAACAGAGATATTAAACATATGACATTAATAATAATAAATAATTTGGATAAAAAGCAAGAGCAAAATAAAATTTTGAAAAAGAAAGGAAAAACTATATATAAATAAATCCATATGAAAAAGATGATCATACAATAAATGTCAGTTATTAGAAAGTCAATTAAAAGAGTAATTGAAAAAACATAATACTAGTGCAACGATTCACAAGAATTAAGAAAGGAACAAAAATATAATACAAAATATATGCTACCAATGACCAGAAGGAGATTGTGATAACAGTCAAAAAATGACAGAGAATTAAAAACTTTACACTGAATAATAAGTGATGATTATATTATACCAGCTTCCAATCACAAGGAGAAATAAAATGCCAGCAGAGCTAACCATTGAGAAAAATAACTGAGATAGAGATTCACTAAGATAGATATATAAATAGATCTGTTCGTATACGAAGTGAAATATCCAAAGATATTTAATTTTTTTTTATATAGTCATAAGGTGGACTATTCTTATATAATTTTATTAATGACTGTCTGAGATAAGTCCAGCAGTATTATTATGTATTGGTCAGAGATGATTTACCTCTGTAATCAATAAATGACGTAGTATGGCCAGCAGAGTGAGATGCCTACAGAGCCCCTCTGGACACTGCCCCAGCTAACGTGTTAGGGAATTTTAGGGAATAAATATCCCAAGGATAAAGAAACGAGTTAAGAAGAAAATGGAAAAATAAAAAATAACGAACCTCAGATGACTATTACTATCAGTAAGAATCCAGTTAATAATGAAATATAGATAAGCTCAAAAATATGGGAGAAAAAATTTTTTAGAAATGTGAAGGAAGTAAAGAAATATAATTTATAATATAATGTCATAAGCAATTATTTCAGACAAACTAAGTATGATCTGAACTAATCACTTCTGGAAGAGAGCAATCTGTAGCATGACAGATAATCCACACAAATACATTACTCAATGATCATTAATAAAGCTCTAATATATGGAATATCCAGATGAGAATTAATTAAAATGCACTGTTTAATAATATATTCACAAGAAAGGTTGAATAAAGAAAATTTCTGCAAATAATATAATATAATAAAAATTTAAAAACCCAGAAGACTAAAAATAATAATAACAAAATTACCCAGGAAAGATAGAAGCAGGCAATTAATATACCCCGTCAAAGAAACCAGACCAGAAAAAACAAAGATACAGAAGACAGAAGAAAGAAGAATAATTAAAACTACTATTACTGAAGAAAGAAGAACAATCAAAGATACAGAAGACAGAAGAAAGAAGAATAATTAAAACTACTATTACTGAAGAAAGAAGAACAATCAAAGATACAGAAGACAGAAGAAAGAAGAATAATTAAAACTACTATTACTGAAGAAAGAAGAACTAATTAAAACTACTACTACTGAAGAAGGAAGAAAGAAGAACAATCAAAGCTAAAGAAGAAGGAAGAACAATTAAAACTCAAAGAAGAAAGAAGAACAAACTAAATCTAATGAAGAAAGAAGAACTAGTTAGAACTACTATTACTGAAGAAAGAAGAACAATCAAAGATACAGAAGACAGAAGAAAGAAGAATAATTAAAACTACTACTACTGAAGAATAAAGAAAGAAGAACAATCAAAGATACAGAAGACAGAAGAAAGAAGAATAATTAAAACTACTATTACTGAAGAAAGAAGAACCATCAAAGATACAGAAGACAGAAGAAGGAAGAATAATTAAAATTACTACTACTGAAGACAGAAGAAAGAAGAATAATTAGAACTAAAGAAGAAAGAAGACTAATTAAAACTACTATTACTGAAGAAAGAAGAACCATCAAAGATACAGAAGACAGAAGAAGGAAGAATAGTCAAAACTACCACTACTGAAGACAGAAGAAAGAAGAATAATTGGAACTAAAGAAGAAAGAAGACTAATTAAAACTACTACTACTGAAGAATAAAGAAAGAAGAACAATCAAAGATACAGAAGACAGAAGAAAGAAGAATAATTAAAACTACTATTACTGAAGAATGAAGAAAGAAGAATAATCAAAGCTACTGAAGACAGAAGAAAGAAGAATAATTAAAACCAAATCTACTGAAGACAGAAGAAAGAAGAACAATCAAAGCTAAAGAAGAAAGAAGAACAATCAAAGATACAGAAGACAGAAGAAGGAAGAATAATTAAAACTACTACTACTGAAGACAGAAGAAAGAAGAATAATTAGAACTAAAGAAGAAAGAAGACTAATTAAAACTACTACTACTGAAGAATAAAGAAAGAAGAACAATCAAAGATACAGAAGACAGAAGAAAGAAGAATAATTAAAACTACTATTACTGAAGAATGAAGAAAGAAGAATAATCAAAGCTACTGAAGACAGAAGAAAGAAGAATAATTAAAACCAAATCTACTGAAGACAGAAGAAAGAAGAACAATCAAAGCTAAAGAAGAAGGAAGAACAATTAAAACTCAAAGAAGAAAGAAGAATAATCAAAACTAATCTACAGAAGAAGGAAGAATAAAGAAGAACCAAACTCAAGAAGAAAGAAGAATAATTAAGACGACCCATATAAAACAAAAACCCCATAGGGAAAGAACCCCCAAAAAACCCCAAAACCAATAAATGCCCAAAAAAGAAAGTATAACACATTAAAAAACCATATCACTGTAAAACTGACAAAAAACTAAAAGTGTTAGCTGTAGTAAATATTAGTGCATTCAAAAAGTTATTGTGTAATGTGCATAAACAAATCTTCACAGTTCCCCCATGGTTGAATATTTCATATTAAAAGCTAGAAAAAGACTAGTAAATATATTGATAATTCACCATAGACAAGTGCAAGTGATCAAATTATAAATAATAAACTTTAAAAGGGTACATGAGTTGCAGTACATAGTAACAAACTTTAAGTTTTGTGAACAGTGCCTACTTTGATAATGAAGTAGTAATATTACTAAATAAAAGCTACTAAAGCGATAAGAACATTCCATAGAATGGAATATAACTTAGGTAGCTAGGGGTATACTTTAAGAGGGGGTATAAATTTTATAAATGGGGAACTACAGAACAAACTGTTTATGAAGAAGTTTATAGAAGGTGTTAACAATTATATATGGAACCAGGATGTTAGGTTCCTATTACATATAACATTTAGATAAATAAGGGTTAGTCATAAGAAATATTAGTATTATAATTGTTATTTTATTGTTCATGTTAATTTAGGAATGCATTATCTAAAATTAGATATCATTCCAATGTTGTAGAAATACTTTTTATTATGTTATTTGGTGATATACCAAAACAATGTTATTAAGAACACCAGTTTTATATATCTGGGTGTTATATTTTAATTGTATAATCTATAATTACTGTTATGCCAGATCAGAGAACTAATTTGTAATCAAATATATCAGAGTCAGAAGTCAGAGAAGGAAATAAAATAATTACATTAGTAAAACATTCTGCAAATAGCCACAATTCAAATCTAGGCAATATAATAAAGTTAAAATGCAGAATAATTAATAAACCTAATCTTATAAACCAGTCAAACTGACAATATTTAGGCAAGATACACCCAACATATTAAATACTATGTAAATAAGGCTTTCTAAAGATATGGTCATTATATGAGTAAAATTATTTGATTGTCTAATGAAATACCATTTGAAACTGAAATAGGTTCACTAACTTTATCAGAAGGGGAATCATATACAACTGAATTATATTAAAAAACCATCATTAGTATACTAAATTGCCATAAAATAAGTGAGAATTGACAATTATAACAATTTCAGATTTTATAGAATAATAATTATATTAGGTAAAATGGCTATTATTTACATAGAAGACAGGGAAGTATAATTTTAGGCCTACCTCCCAAAAAATTATAAGAAATAATTTTCAGATAAAACTTTGTAATACTAACTTAATTACTATCAAAATAAGTAGAATAGAATAGTGAAAACGAATATGTATTTTATATTGCAAACAGTTAACTAATAACGAATTTATTTTATGAACATAGTGTACTATTTTAAAACGTGTCGGAAGTTATGGCAATTTTTAACAATGTCTGAACTATATTATATAGGCTAAGATTTTCATGAGATGATGAAAATACAGACAGTTCATTATTATACCTCGAAGAGAGCACTTCTCGTGAATATTTGTTTGAACCAACCTTTAATGGACGTTATGCTACAACGGAGTTCTGAATCATTTTATGTAAATTAAATTTTTAACTATTTTAATGAAAGTGAAGTGGTGAAGTTGACCCACGAACTACATAACACCTATAAACGAAATCACATATAACCAATTACATTGAAATAACACTGAAATCGCATCAAACACCAAGTGAAAATTCGAGGTTAACTGACACATAAACACCAGTTGATATACTTATTTAACAACATTTTTACACCAAGTGAACGTTTCCATCTAACAACAGTGACAATAAACTATACCCCAGAAGATCATATACCGTAGTGAAGAACATTTAACCAAAGAAGGGACATATTATCTCAACAAGTACGTTGTTTACATTAGAAGCTTTCAACGCGCATGCGTCAGGCGGCCATTCTGATCCCATTCCGTCACCTCAATTAGAGACGACTAGGCTTCTTTCTGGTTTGAACAAAATTATATATAAACTTTTATTATTAATAATTACCAGTATATTGTTTAAATTTAAGACCTTTTTTTTTGAATTGTAAGTGTTATACTTTCATGTCCCTGACCTTCTCTGGCTTTTTATATAAATAACCGTTCAAAGAACCTGTTTAAATAATACAATTGTAAAACTTCTAATATCGACCGATCCTGAGCGAGAACTCGATATGGCTTGTAACTTCGATTAATTAATCGACCAACCTTATTATTGTATTTAATAAACGTATTTGTCTGTTTTTTGGTAAATTGGAGTTGATTTCTCTTATAAAAGGACATAATCATTAATTAACCAAGAAAAATAGATAATCTTTAAAGGCAGTATATGCGAAACTACAACATTTCAAGAGTAAGAAGAAGAGAGCCGTTTTCGCCTAACTTGAAGTTAATTGGATTATCTTTTTAACAAATTTACCGAACAGAAATTTATTACCAAATTAAACACCTTACTATTATAATTATAATTACGATCCACAACCTCAATTTATTCCTATTATTAAGCACATAAATACCTCGAAAATATTTGTTCCGAAATTATTTTTTTTTTATAAATATAAATTTTAAATTTATATTTTATTTCAATTTGCTACACAGCAAAATACACTTTATTTAATTGATGGTAATAACATCCCAATTACCAATAACAAAGACCAGGAACTTTACCAAATCGACGATTCCCAGAGCGGAACGTCACTACTGAACATACACACCATAAAAATTATCCTGGATAATATTATACCAGAACACTATACAATTACAATTATAGTAGGGTTGTATTACAAAAGCGAAGGTCAACAGTGGGAGCTTAGAAGACAAGAAGGTATTAGCTACGTACTACACATATTATAAATTAAGCTATATTTTGCAATATCGTTTTATTACAAAATCAGCTAGCACAACCAGTGGGACTTACAGGAGAGCACAATCTACATACATCAACCTTTTATTTATTTTATTATACCCACTCAATCACCGTTATATTACATAATTTGGCGAGTCCAACTTGTGGGGCTCGATTACCGCAGAATACCAGAACAAGCAACACTTTATAAATTTAATTATAATTTGTAATTTCACAGTTATATTACAATATATATATATTGTTTCAATCACTTTCTGCTACAGTCCGTTTCTTGATGTATATAATATATTTAATATTTATAAATAAATTTACTTCAAGATATACCTTTTTTCCTTATTAGGAACATGTTTCGGGTACCATCTTGTACCCATCCTGGTATATCCATATATCCAGAGGATGGGTACAAGATGGTACCCGAAACATGTTCCTAATAAGGAAAAAAAGGTATATCTTGAAGTAAATTTATTTATAAATATTAAATGTAATATATATATATATATATATATATATATATATATATATATAGTAATGTAACAGAACATTCCATACTTTTAAAACAATTTGCAAACACAGACAGACTGACTAAAATGTGGACAATACCCAATACGCCTTAGATTGAGATAGTGAATCACTGTCAAAAATGACCATAATGTGTAACAGAATGGGGGAACTAAATAAATGTAAAAAAACCCAACATGAAAACCCGTAAAAATAAATAAACAAAACTTAAATAAATGGAAAGAAGTACAATACAGTAGTGTAGAATAGATAAAAAATAATGTACCTTAGACTATAAGAAGGAAACCATAAAAAATTTATCAGTGAAAAGTGAGTTAATGAGTGAAAAATTGTGATAATCATTAATCATGCGGTAAAACTGTGAAGGTTGATGATTAAGTCAGTGGTCTTAAGTGTAAAGAAATAACACAAAAAGAACCAAGCAAGAAAATAAACAAATATAGTTAAGAAAACACTAAATAGTGACAACCAAAACTAAATGTTAATGTTAGGGAAGTAATTATAAGTTTTAATATTAGTTGTTACAGGTTCTGTGCCTGTTAAGCCCTGTTGTTTATGTTAAAAGAAAAGGCTTTAACATTGTTTAATTGTGTTGATTTCATGTACATGTTAGTATTCTGTGTTATTAATGAATCTATTATAAAGAACTAGCAATGTATTGAGCCTATAGGCCAACTGGAAGGTGTAGTTTAGAACATAGTACCAAATAATACATAAAATAGGCCTAGAAAAACAAGGTGTTATTAATCAACTAACAGACCTGGATAGACAGGGAAAAGAGTTGATAGTTTTGTATGTTAAACAGTTTTTTATGTTTGTTAAAAGTTAATTTAACTATTGAAGATTTATTAGAATATCAATCATGGAAACATGACATTAAGTTAAATTGTTTATAAAGTTTGTTAAGTAAGTACAAGAGTAAGGGTATAATAAGCATTTTAATACAATGTAACAAAATAATAGAGACAATTTGTAGTTAAAAGTAAGGTCTTAAACCAACAGGACAAATGATAGTTGTAAAAGAATAAAACCAGGTACTAAAGAAACGATATGACCTAGGAAAATGTTAAACATTAAAATTATTGTCAATCATAGTTAACCAAAAGGTCAAACCACTGTAAACCACTGTTAGTAATGATAAGCTGGAATTGTTAAATAGATTTTATGTTTATAGTAATCACAATGTATTAAATAGTTTAAGGAATTAGAACATGATTTTGTGAAGGCCAAATGACTAAAATGGCCTATAAAACATGATTTTGTAAATCACCAAAGTTATCTATTAGTTTACACACACAGGTCATGTTGGGTATCCAATTGTTTGTAATATTACCAGGAAAACCAAGATGTAAATTACGTTAAGCATAATTAAGTAATAGTCAGGGAGTAATTAGTAGTGGAAATTGAAAAAAATCAAAGAATTTAAATACATAATGATGGTCATGTGACCCATGAACTCAAATCTATTGACCAATGAGAAATTAGCAAAATTTGGTCAAGACCGTTGAAGGAGTAAGAAATTCAATTATTCTATTGTTAGGCAGCAAAACGTACAGGTCAGCTCTGTAAAGCCGAGAGCCAAAGTTTAACAAAGTATCAATTCTGAGTGCGGAAAAAATAAGAAAATTATATATAAAACAAGACAAAAGTCAAAAATGAAGATAATGTAAATCTAATAAGTATAAAGCTAGAAAAGAATAAGTAAAAAGCAAAACTAAAAGAAATAGAAAAGTGAAAAGAAGTATTTCTACTAGATATGGTGAGACCTTAACCTTATATTAAAAGCCCTGTTTACTACTACACAACACCAAGAATAACTTCACTAACACCAACACTTCTTAACAACACAATAGTGAAAGAAAGCAGAGAATTAACTATAATTACAGTGAACACTACTAATAAAATCATTTATTTTAAAAGAAACAGTGACATAAAACATTCACAGTATTTGAGGTGGAACACAAGCGGCCATCTTTGAATTTATCATCATCAATCCAAACTCGAAGCGGCCATGTTTGTTGAATTTGATCATTTGAATTAAATAATTATTGTTCAATATTCAAACAAAAATAACTTTATGAGTAATAGTAAGTAAGATTTTAAATATTTGTAAGTATTGTACTTCCTAAAAGCATTTCTGACCTTTCATAGCAGTTAAAAAAGAATCCTATAATTAATATCAAGAAATAGAAAAACTTAATTTTGTTACAATCGACCCGAGGTAAAGAGTCGATCCGGGAAACAAACATCTCCGACCTGAGAGGCGTAATCCTAATTTGAAATGAAATAAAAACTAATAAATACAATGAATTGATTTTAAAAGTAGTTTTATTTATTAAATCAAGTTAGAATATAAGATTTTTAAGTAGGAAAGGAAGAGTGAACACACTTTGCCAATTGGAACGTCATCGGAAAGGAGTGAATCAGCAGATAACCTATATGCGACGAGTCGATTTCACAATCGAACCGAACTGACGCAAAACATTTCTTTAAATAAAACTTTACCAAAACTGATGAAAAGCAAGGAAACATTAATTAATAATTCTTAACCGTTTAATCTCGAATTAATTAATTCGAATAACGAAATAGAGCAAATTAAAATAAAACAAATACAATCAAAAATAAATAAAATAAAAAGAAAAAAATAATTTTATTTATTATTTTTTTTATAAATAAATATAGCACAAAATAATTAGAAACGCAGTGGAGAAAGACTACGACCTAACATGTGTGGTATTACATATGGCACTCCAACGCGGGACTTTACTAGTAAAAGAACTTTAACACGTCATAAATACAGTACAACTCGACACAGAAATAATTGAATGAAAATAATAAAATATTATCAGTAAATACTGAAGAGCTAACATTTGTGGTATTACAATATATATATTCCTTTGCAAGTAACTCGTTGAGTTTTCTGCAGGTCTTCCATGTAATATCTTCAAATAAATACACTCCGAGTAGGTTTATTTTCACCTGGCGCACGTTTCACATAAATTATTCAGTATCTTCAGAGGTTTGTTTGAATTGTAATTGAATATTACGCTTACAATATAGTTAAGGGATAATCGATTTTTCTTCGATTCTATTTTCGATTGTTGTAATGTTTATGTAGTCAGCTATTTATTGTATTTAATGTTTTATTATTCTAATAAATGTATGATTTTAAATAAATCGTCTTGTATTGTTTTTATTCGAATTTGTTCTTTAATTAGTAGATTATTATTATTGTGTTCGTAAATATTAAGATTTTCCCAGATATTCATTTTGTTACCTTTTGTACGTTTTTAATTAATTTGACATTTTGAATGTCTGGAAATTTATGTTTATTTTTTAAACAGTGTGTGGCTAAATTAGATTTGTAAATATTAGGTTTTAAAAACGCATTGCGATGTTCAATGTATCTCTCGGACATTTTTTTCTTCGTCTGGCCTACGTAAAATTAACTGCATTCTGGCCATTCTATTTTGTAAAATCGATTATCCTTTAACTATATTGTAAGCGAAACATTCAATTACAATTCAAACAAACCTCTGAAGATACAGAATAATTTCTGTAAAACGTGCGTCAGGTGAAAATAAACCTACTTGCAGTGTATTTATTTGAAGATATATCTGTTTCCCAGTACGTCTACTGTAAATTCCTGCTCCTCATATCCTCATCTATGTCATGTCTTCAAGTTCTTCGAGACCTACCTTGTTTCCTGCATTATTATTATTATTATCATCAATAAATACGTATTCTTACAATTATTATACAATCTTACAATTATTCTTACAATATTACTTACACATTATTATATATTACGTATAATTAAAATTATTGTAATAACGACTACAAACTATGCTTAACCCATGTCGTCGTGGAGTTTCTTTATAATCATGATATAAATATCAATGTGATCTATGAACCTGTTTAAGAATGCGACCGACAATACATAAGTCTGCGTCTCATGGAAACGGATAAATTACAAACGAAAGTCGTTAATTTCACTTCCTTTGTTTATGACAATAGACCCAATTTGTTTCATCAGAGACTTTTAACTGACTAAAACTTATCGACAGCGCTTTCATTCAAACGTCAACTGCAAACGATTTTTCACGTACACAGTTTCAGAATTTGAGCTACAGGAATTAATTACTGGTACAATTTTTCTGGACACGGAATGCTTTTTTCGACCCGCATTTTGGGAATCGCTGCCGTAGCGGACGCTTGCGTGCGTATGGGCGAGCGTGCGTGTGAGCGCGAGTTCGGTGCCAGTGGGGCTTCTTGAGGAGTAGGAGGAAAGGAAACCGCTAAGGAGCGAGAGGTCAAGGAAAGGATTACTTGTTCCGGTTGGGATTGTGTAACACATCCAGAGCACTTTTACTGATTTCTTACCCGTGAAATTGTAATCTATCTTCTTTTTTTTTTTAGACCACACCACCCACACACCGTTCACACACGCGTGCGCGCAGTCTCGTTTGCTTCACCGCAAACTGCCCCCTTCCCTTTGCATCAACGCCTTTTACTGAATCAGCTCTTGTACCTACTAACAGTAAAATGCAGTACAAACCATTAGGCACCCTACACTTCTTTCAGCCTAAAATAGCATTGTTATCTGTCCGGTTTTCCCGGAAAGTCCTCTTTTTCAAATAAGAGGGGAACGTCGGGTGAGGGGGAATTTTTGCCCAGGTTCGGGATTTTATCTGTCCTTAAAAAATCGTTGGCCACGGATTAGTGAGATTAGGCGACATCTGTACATAGTCAGTAGAAAGTGTTTATACTGTTTATCAGGATTTTTGCATTTAAAGTAGTAAAATTTTCACTTGCATTAAGCAGTTATTATTCATTTTCATAATTAAAAATAAGATAAGCAAAATGCATCTTTATTGATGCCTTATAAAAAATATATGTCTCTACTCACAAAAGGAAAATTTGATTCCGAAGTTAAATTTGAGAAAGATCTTCTTAGTAGAGTGAGTACAAGAAAAGTACGGCCGTCATTAAATAAATAAATAAAAACAATTTTTTGTGTATTTTCATTCGCTCAATTGCAGATTGCAGATAAAGAATAATCTCACCTTACTGACTGCGAACTTAACTAGAGCCTCTAAACAGTAAACATGGGTTCGATTACGTATAACTGTAATGGTTCCCATTCCTATTGAAACAGCTGTACAATGTAACTGCTTTAAAATCGACAGGACACACAGTCAAAATATTGCTAAGACGATCCCAGTATCCCTTGTAACGTAACTGCGTTTACCCTTGAGTAATTCTGTCGAAAGGGACGAGGACAGGTGCTCGACCAGGTTGTTTCAGTATCGCCTAGTGTACGGGCTGCGTAAGGTGGGTGACGTGAAGACAAAATTTGGTTACATTTAGTAAAGACTCTGTTATTAAGAGAGGATTTACTATACAGAAGGGTGAGATAGCCGTAAACTACACGCGTACGTCAGTTAGGTAACAAGCTTGTGTTGCGTTTCAGTATCGCCTAGTGTACGGGCTGCGTAAGGTGGGTGACGTGAAGACAAAATTTGGTTACATTTAGTAAAGACTCTGTTATTAAGAGAGGATTTACTATACAGAAGGGTGAGATAGCCGTAAACTACACGCGTACGTCAGTTAGGTAACAAGCTTGTGTTGCGGAAACCTGTCAAAGCGACCAGGGCACCGGATATCACGTTACCAAGTCATTATACACTGATTTACATCGCTTTCTTTGTGTAACTACTTTTTGGTGTTTACCATTTCACGCTACATTAAATCGGTTCTGCCGATCACGTGACAACATTATTGCCTACCAGCTCGCGCGCGCGAACAAACTTATCTGCGTGTGTGTGGAGTGCGCGCGTGCGTGTTGTTATGTTTTTAAAGACACTTGGCGTTTACTTGATTACTTTATAAATATGTTTTAGATTAATACGGTGAGTCCTCGATTAATTCACTGAGGACAGCGTCCCTCCACCGATTACTAGGGCGTCCTCTATGTCGCACTCCACCAGGAGAACCTTTGTATAGTTTCTTGACTACCCTGTTGTGTGTTGCATTCTCAGGACATGACCTAGCGTCTTCAAGCGTCTTCAAGATTTTATTCAAGGAAAAGAATGCTCTGTTACCGGCTGCTACGCTTCTCCTTAGTTCCTCCATTTCGTCAAAATCTTCACTCACTCCAAACTAAGGTATTGGAAACTAGAGACTGCTTCAAAACAGTAATCGCCAAACACGTAATGCTGCTGGTGTTGTATGTGGCTTCTCATTCTTGGCACCGTTATTTTAGTCTAACCTTCATTTCCTCTTTAGTTCTACTTTGCGTACCTCTTCATCAATTTAAAAAGGCTTCTTTAATACAAAGTAGAGGTCTACCAATAATTAAAAATCGTGTGCATAAGCAAGTACGTGTCATTTTATTATAGTCACACTTTGGCCCACTTCAGCAGTATTCACTATAGTCTGAAGGGCAATACTGAACAAGAGAGGAGCCAACGGATCACCGTGTCGTAGACCTACTCCTACACTGAATGCATCCGATGTGGAACCACCTATTTTCACTCTGCATCTGGACTCCATAAGTGCACATCTCACAAGTCTAACCTACTTATGCGCGATACCCAATCTTTCCATCATTTTAAGGAGCTTACTTCTGAATCATGTATCATAAGCAGCCTTGAAGTCAATAAGCAGCATCCAGGTGGTCTGGTTGTACTCTCCCATCTTTTCACACGATTGTCGAGGTGAGAAATTTTAACCTATTTATAATTGACCTATTAGTGAGGGAACCTCCTTGGTAGCTTCAGAGTCGCCTCCCATTATTATTGACGGCAAAGAAACAATTTTACACGCCACGCTGAGGATCGAAATGCCCCGGTGACTGCTACAAACTAAAAGGTATCCTTTCCTCTTTTATATGGGTACTACTATCCCCTCTGTCCATTCACTTGAAATTGTCTCATTCTGCCAGATCTACATTATCAGTTCTTGAAATTTTTTTTACCAAGTACTTGTTCACCACCCTTAAATAATTCTGCAGGCAGGCCGTCTATGCCTGGTGTCCTATTGTTCTTAACTTTGAGAATGATGTCTTCAGTATCCTCTACGTCAGGTGGAATACCTGCGTAACCGGCTGCATCATTGTACTGGTGCAACTCGTCCGCTTGCACTTAAAAGTCAGTGTCAGAATTCACCAGGCATTGTACTGGTGCAACTCGTCCGCTTGCACTTCAAAGTCAGTGTCAGAATTCAGCAGGCATTGTATTGGTGCAACTCGTCCGCTTGCACTTCAAAGTCAGTGTCAGAATTCAGCAGGCATTGTACTGGTGCAACTCGTCCGCTTGCACTTCAAAGTCAGTGTCAGAATTCAGCAGCTTATTTTGCCATCGCTTACAGTAACACTTACGTTTATGTGCAGTAGTTTAACGGAGACCATGATGTTGTAACAGTGGCGGTTCTAGAATTTGGTCTTGGGGGGAGCGGGGACAGGGGTCGGGTCGGCTTCATACAAAAGAAAAAGTAAGTTAAGACTAATCAAAATTACTACCTTTAAAGTGGCTGAAATCAGCCCATTAAAGTAAACGGTAATAATACAATAAAAATACGCGTTATTGAAACAATGTTTACAAGATATTTGTTGACTGATTTGATTTTCTATGCTTCATTATTTCAAACATATACGCTAATGCTGTGTAATAAACGTGATTAAAAGTTACTATTATATTAGCGTACACAGCTAAAAAAATAATAAAACAGTCTAAAAATTAAGAGATTAACCAAATTCGTCAACTTTTTCGACCCTTTGGGGATCTGGTCCCGTTCATCCCCTCCCCCCATAAATACGGGTCTGGTTATATATATATTCATTCACTTTCTGCTACACTCCGTTTCTTCATGTATATAATACATTTAATATTTATAAATAAATTTACCTCAAGATGTTATTTTTCCTTATTTGGAACATGTTTCGAGAGTTCCTGTGCTCTCATCTTCAGCCTTCGCGATCTTTTGTCTGGTGAAGTATTTGTGTGTTGGCTGCTGGATGCTATTAAGGTTGTTTGTTGGTCTTTGGTATTTTAAAGTTGTATTATTGTGTGTGATTGTAGTATATGTATTTGTATTTTGTGTATTTTTGATGTTGAGTGCTTTGAATATTGTGTCATGTCATTGTTATCGAAAATACACAAAATACAAATACATATACTACAATCACCCACAATAATACAACTTTAAAATACCAAAGACCAACAAACAACCTTAATAGCATCCAGCAGCCAACACACAAATACTTCACCAGACAAAAGATCGCGAAGGCTGAAGATGAGAGCACAGGAACTCTCGAAACATGTTCCAAATAAGAAAAAATAACATCTTGAGGTAAATTTAGTTATAAATATTAAATGTATTATATATATATATTACATTTAATATTTATAATTATAAATATAAATATTTATAAATTATTTATAAATTATAAATATTATAATTATTAATTTTATAAATTATTTATAAAAATTTATAAATAAACATTTATAAATATAAATTATAAATATTAAATGTATTATATACATCAAGAAACGGACTGTAGCAGAAAGTGACTAATATATATAGCCTATATATATAAGCACTATTTGACACTCACTATAGGGAACAGACTGATAGAGATGTTCGTAAAACGTAATACCCCAATTAAATCGAAAGTTTAAGTCGAGAACCCGCTAAAGATGAAACTTTTGAAAAAGTCACATAGTATTCTGTGGTGATAAAAAAGCTAAAGTAAAATCTGATTGATCTGAACTGATGAGGTAGCATTTTTTTAAGTAGTGAAAACAATAAAAAAAACAAGATAGAGACATTGGTTCAGGCACGTGACCAGGACGAACGAAGCAAAGTATTTTAAGAAAATTAAGAAAATATTTAGCACGAAGTGTGAATAAAGAAGGCCTTGAGAGATACTCAGAATCAATTGGGACAACATGAGAGGGTAAACAGAAAAAGAGGAGAGTGGCTGAAACATATTAAGGTATTGGCTACGAAAAGAACATCATTGAACGGATGGTTCGCTACCTGGATACAGTGAAGAGACGCAAATCAGTGGCGGACCCAGAGGGCCGCCCCTCAGAAAAATTGATACAATGCTAAAACGTAAACTTTGTCTATCGTAGTGAAAATATTGAAAATAATTCGTTATTTGTACACACAGAGGGTTATTAGTCCCTCTTGACGCTAGTAATTGTAAAAAATGCATTTTTGTCAATTTTTATTAGATTACTCTCTGTATGGACAAGTTCTTTGTTATGGAAGCAATACAGAATACGAAACCACTATTATTAAAAACCAAAAATCAAAACCGCCCTGTAGTGTTTTTAAAAGGGGTCCGTAACTGCGACGAGAAAGGGAAACAGGCGTCCCGAAGTGGGAACATTTTTTGCCGTTAAACTCCATACGAGAAGCAAAAAAAATATTGTTAATTTTTAATACAGAGTGTTCCCTAAAGATAGCTGTAGCAGTTTGGATCACAATTTTTGCCCTATTAACATGAGTTATGTTGTACAGTTTTTTTAACATTTAAATGAAAAATCCGTGTCAATTTCCTTTGTGGTTTCAAAATTTGAAAAATATAGTGGTTTATGGGAGTACTGCGGACACCTGGGACACACGTTTTTTAAGATGCGAAACTTTCTCAAGAAGCTACATACTTTTCACCTTACATTATCTATAAGATGGGTTTTCAATGTGATGTGATTCTGTTAAAGTTAATACCTGAATGTTTGTATGTAACAGGAAACAGACGTATTTTCTGTTTATGTATAACTAACAATTCTTATTAATGGTCACACAGAGGTAGTTGTATTCATTACAGCCTGGTACTGTATCATTATAGTGTAGTATGATAAAATAGATACTTACCCGCACTAAGTTTATATTTCCAACGTTTTGAAAACTTCAGATCACGCAGTGAAGAAGCGTAGGCTACCAATTGTAAATGATTTTGTTGCTGAATGTAGACTAATACGAAAATACGTAATGTGTTAAAGCGTGAGGTTAGGTGAGAATGTTTCGGTATTTAAGTTTATTGTTTGAAGAAAACAAAACTCACGGTTGGCAAAATATAACGTTTAATAAGTAAATACAACGATTGTAACATTTTGACATATGGTGACAATCTCAGCACACATAAATAACGCAACTAAAAGCAAACTGAACTAAGAGTTGTTGACGTTGACAATCAAGCGTTTTGTTTTTCTTAATTCATAAATATGGTGAACGTACACTTAAAATGTTGTTCATAAATGATGTACTTTATTACTATGGAATCTCATACTTAAATCTAACCTAACGAACTTAACCTTGAGGACGAAAACATTGCCGGTGCGTTTTTTGCAAACGTGTTGCGATTAAAACAGAACACATAGGCCTATCTTTACGGATTTTATTGTAACCGTATGCACGATATACGAGTATAGGCCTATTAACATTCTGGAAACATTGTAAATGCAGCACGAGACCAGGGAAACACGACAACCACAAATAGATTTCGGCGACAAAAAGCGTAAACTTTACTGTTCAAAGCGAAAAGCGAGTTCTGTCACAAAAAGGGAGATATGTATGGTGGTAACCTGCAAGAGCCACCCGCCTTATTTTTAGGTGGGTTTTTTGTGATTTATACGAAAAGCGTGTAATATTATTTTAAAGATATATTGGTTTTCCCCGAGTCCTTTCTGTTTGCCTGTTAACCTAATAACACCAAATTTTGCCGCTACTGGGCAGGTCTAACCTATAATATTGTTAGAAACGCTTTACATAAAAAATGTATGAGAAAAGGATTACAACCAAAAACAAACAATTTTATAACACAAACGAATAAATTAACTCCCTTTCTAGCGATATTAGAATAAGATATAAAAAAACTATCTAACCTATAAGAATGAACATTTAACTTTTTTACTTTGTCTGTCTCGTCAAATCGTCGAACAACGAATGTCGTAACAATGGGTTCTAATTGTTTGATTTAAAATAATAAATAAATAAAATGACCTTTCGGTTTAAATAATTCACTTCATTACACGTCCAGATAAACAATGCTGGCTGTAAACGACCTTCGTTTTGACAACTTCGTATGCAGTAGGTATTTCATGATAATCAGATATTCTGAATTTACTAACGGCGCCTTTAATTCGATCCGCCACGACTCAATAGAATTAATTCGCCCGACACGCCGCTGTACGTTTAATTGTCAAGTAAGGCTAATTATTTCAAACGTAGTAAATCATTTTAGTTTGTATAACGCCTTCGCTCGTGGCGTTGCGACTGAATTGCAATGAATACAGTCTGATTAGTCGATTCGTCTGTTTCCTGCTTCTGTTTTGGCTACTTATTGTAGCGCACAAGGGCGAGCAACTCATTGTTTGTATTAAGATATTCTATACTCAGTGGAACAAAGAGAAGTAATCAATGTAGCAGTGAAACGTCTTACACGACTGTCTGGCCTATATAACATCGAATTATGTTAATCGATAACTATCTAATTTATGGAAGAGTTAATCGTATTCTTTCGTAACGAAGGTTACCAGCCACTTTAATTACAGTGAATTTATGTTTTTATTTTAAGGCTCTTCTTAATACAGCTGAACTTCCAATGCGAGTCAGTATCCGTCCGAATGTTTCAGTTTGGGATTGTCCTAGTTGTTAATCCTGATTTTTCCTGTTAGTTCAGTGTGTATCATTTTAGCAGACAGCAATCCTATATTACACGAGTTACTTTATCGAAAAATTTCAATGGATTTCAGCCCCAAAACACCCCACTCCCTACGCCTGTCCATCAAGTCTAAGAAGATGCACTTTGGTTTGATCTACCTTGGTCACTGGGATTGAAGATAAGCCAATAAACGCAGCTGACACATTGCAGCTTTGGATCACCCAATAGAACGCAACTTGCTCACAATTATGGCAACACTGCCTGTCACTCCGGAACAATTATTTTCTTCAGTAAAGGTCCTTAAAAATCTATATAAGAAAGACACAAGCGATGAGAGCGTTAGTGGTTTAGGACCGTGTATGTTCATCGCACTATTTCTGTAACTGAACACGAGGCTCTTGATGAACTTCACGACAAACCAGACACTTAAATGTTATATTTTAATTAATGCAAGATGCTACCTTTATACTTCTTCTTCTTTTTCTTTAGCACTACAACCCAACGTGAGCCATGGCTTCCAACACAAATCTTCTCCAATGTCTCCTATCCATTGCCATCTCAGTGTAACCCCTCACATCCATTTTTCTTAGGTCTTCCAGCACACCACTTAACCAACTTATCCTTATCCTAGTTCGGCCCTTCTTTCTGCTTTTATAGACGTACGCCCTCAGGATTTTCCTTGGCATATGCTGATCACCCGTCCGCTCTAGGTGACCTACCCATTGTATTCGTTGAGCCTTTACGAATCTTACAATGTCCTCATGCTTCAATAGCTCATGTATCTCCTGGTTATTCCTTATTCTCAATTCGTCATATCTTTAACCGGGCCATAAAACGTCTTACAATCTTTCTTTCAAACTTTCTTAGTGTCCTCTTTTTATTAACGTCATTGTCTCGCCTCCGTAAGTAACAACCGGTCTGATATTTTCATTTTTGTGTTATGACTAATGAGTTTGCTTCTACTGTTGGCATAATATATATCCTGTTCGTATTTGTATCCTGTCATGTATTGTCGTGTTTATGAACTTTCATTATCTATCATGTTGCGCAGGTAGCTGAACGTATTAACTCCATCAAATGAATTATCCTCTTCCATAAATTATATACACTTTCATTTTATTATTTTATGAGGTTATTAAATTGTATGTACTTAGTAATGTAATACTTACGATTTCGGAGTTTATATTTTATAACAAAATCGCAATTAAGAGTCCTCTGTCTGTTACTTTTTGTAGCTTTGTTCATAAAAATCTATACCCCGTAGAATACAATTCTGGCTACCCTGTTGGAGAAGTATTTGTTCAGACAGAACGTTCTTCTTCTACGTTGGTACAACTGGTACACGTATTGTCCTGCCCCCCCTCTGTTGTTTATATATCCCGATTTTGATCGCGGTGATACTCATGTTTAAGTACATGAGATCACCCAACACACTGTCGTTTCACCGACCCTAATGTCTTTCTCTCGTTTGCAATCCACCTGATATGCCCTGTTAGAATTTTTTTGCTATTCTACAGACTTCCGTTGTTAGGGTGTAACCAAACCCCCTTAATCTATCAATCTCTGTATCCTAATGAAGAGGTAAGACCAAATTATTCATAATAGTTCTCTGCATTTTCTCCATCGCAACATTCTGTTTTCACAAATTCTACAGTTCTATTCGGAAATTTTCTTTTAAACCTGTCCAACAAACATGCTGCAAATTTGTTAAGGGCCCAATGTCTCTACCATGTCACAACTGACCTTATTTAGGTCTTATGTATTTTAAATTTAGTTTAACGCTTATGAATCGACTGCTCGGGATTTTATGCATTAGGCCTGTTTAATGCACAGTAGGCCTAATCCTTCTTTCCTTCATTTCATCAAGGTCTTCGTTGATAGATGATGAAATGACACTGGAAGCTGTTGACTGCGGCAAAAGAACAATCGTCAAAAACATAATGCTGCTGGCAGTTCATTTGTCTCTTTGCCCGTAGAACCTGGATTTTGATCTTTCCTTCATTTGCTCAGAATCCTGCTTAGTCAGAACGTTAAATTGTGAACATTATAAACTGAAATAGTGTATCAATTTAATAAATTTGATGTTAAATCTAGATCTGTTCACAGTGGTTACCATCCTTTAACCTTTGGGGCAATTTCTATTAAAATTTGATATGAGAACATTCGCCATCACGGGGTCAAGTAAAATGGGACGTTTTGGCAAGATTAGGTTGGTAGCAGCGTCTTATAGCTTAATTAATAACAGTAGATAATACGCGTATATACAGATACGTAAAAAATACTATATTACTCATCTACAAAAAAAGAGTTAAGTGAACAAAAGTCATATAAAACAGACTCATGGAGTCCTCTTACCAGTGAATGCCGAAGTAGATCAGACTGTAGTCTGTAAATGTCCATCTTCAGCTGTGACACAATATGTAGGCTATGTAGCAGTCAAGAAGAATAAAAAGTAATATAAGAATTTTGACGAAACCGAAACATCGAAGTATGATAATGTTTTGTAAACAAAAGATTTCTAGACTGAGGGGAATCGAAAGTGTGGAAGCGTCACATTTTTCGATGACGCATCACGCATTTTGTGGAATTACCCCCAGCCTAAAAACACTATCATGTTAAAAACAAAAATTAGACGAACAGAAATTTACTTTTTATTTATATCGATCATTTCAAACACGTTTACTTGAAATGAATTGCCATTTCCATAGAAAGAAATTTAATACTCAAAGCACTGTTGTTATAGTATAAGGTACACGTATTATGGAAACTGATCACACAGAAATAACGTCTACATAATATTATAAGTTAGAACATACACATAAGCAGAAAGTATAGACATTCAAAATGAATTAAAATATAAATTAGAAACGCCCGCATCTGTCAAATCCTTTTCTTTGTCAAATTTTTGGTCGCGCTCAATTTTCTAAAACAAATTAATTTCCGTCGAAAGAGTTGAAAGAACATAAGGAGCTTTAAAATAAAAATCTAATTTCTATTTATGTTTTGAGGTTCATAAAAAATATGCATTTAGTGTATTAAGATTTTGTTATAAACCGCCGGGAATCGATGCTGCGACTTCAATGCCTATTATAACCTGGACGGATAACTCTACATTGTACATTTATTACAATGCGATGATGCTTCACGATTTTAGGTAAAACGGTAAAATTGATTGATAACTACTTCAAAATTTATGTAAAAGCAAAGGGTCCTTTGATGGTTTTTTACGTGGAAATTTCTAAAGGTTTACCTGTTGTAAAATGTGCGTCACCTGGAAAGATGTATACATCACATTCCTCTCATTTCTACACTTAAATCAATATTAATATGAACAAAATATACAAAATTTCAATTAACACAAAGTATAAATAATTTGATGGTGTCAGACGAAGCAGGGAATGAATCCCCGTAAGCAACCCGGCTTCACCCCCCCCCAATATTTATTGTATTGTTTGGATACTATTGGCTAAATCGTTAGTTGACGACAAGGCAGGGAGAGATGCCAAAAAGAAGCGAAGTGGTGTAAACGCGAACGTAATCAGCGATAGCGATTGTGGTACATTTAGTTTGACGTTAGGGGGGCGTAAGTGCGTGAGACGGGCACAACAGGATAGATACACCACCAGCAAGTGTTGGACGAGTGCACTTGAACATCCATTAGACAGAGAGAGACATGAATACAACTGTAATGGGATGAGCTGCTCAAGTGGTCCACATTGTACGCCTCTTGTCAAGCACTTTGACTACGGAACAAGTTCAAATGTATTTTCGGACCAACGACACGTTTTGCATTTTTATGTTTTGTTCCGTTTCCAGGCGTCTTTTACATAAATTAAATACATTCATGACTATGTGGTTACATGTTGGCCTTTTTAGATAATTATCTCCTATGTCACGAATAAGAGATTTATGCAGATAAGCCTTTTTGAGAGATTTCTGTAAATATGTAAGGAAACAATTTAGCGTGAAACGGGCCCGAACTTCTCGAACCCACGTATTTATGAACGGTATTTCATATTAAATTGATAACATTAATTTACTTTTCAGTAAAAGTGTTAATAAAATTATTGAGAATAATTTATTAATGTACTTTGGTAGGATACAGAGGAGTCAGCGAGCTTTTGCACAGTTACGGCCAGTATGGAGATCACCCCATATATGCAGGAAGACAAAACTCAGAATATTTGACTCAAATGTCAAATCGGTGTTGCTGTATGGATGTGAGACCTGGAAAGTGACAAAGGACATCACCACAAGGTTACTGACTTTTATAAACCGTTGTCTAAGGTATATAATGAGACCAGAGATCTATGGGAGGCCACAAGTCAGAGTCCCATCCAACTACAGATAAAGAGAAGAAAATGGAGGTGGATCGGTCACAGCCTGAGAAGACCACCAGAAAATAACGCTAGACAGGCACTGATTTGGAATCCGCAAGGTAGCCGCAGACGTGGAAGACCGAGGAACACCTGGGAAGAGGACTTTGGAAAGGGAGTCGAGGAACACCTGGAAGAGGATTATGGAAAGGGAGCTGGCTGGTGTCAACGAGACATGGAGTCAAGTGAAGGCCGTGGCAATCAACACAACACGCTGGAGAAATTTCGTCGAGGCCCTATGTTCCACCTAGGAATTTAAGGACTTAAGTCAAGTCAGTCATTGGTGAGACGTGTCTTTGTTTATGTTTGTTACCATGTTGTAGACGACCCATTGTAATACGAATGAGATTGTTTTTAAAAGTATTCAGAATTGTCACTATCGATTTCATCTATCTAGCGTTCCATTGTTTTTAGGTCACGACTCATGCCATCCTCATAACAAAATGAAAGGTGACGTTTTCTGTAGAACTACCTGTGACTATAGGGGTGTAATGTTCCCTGAAATGTAAGGGTCCTTCTTCGATTTCCGCGGTGGTTTCTATTCTATTGGCTCCACCTCAAAATTCTTCAACAAGAAAAATATTCAACAATCTAAGCATCCCATATTGATATTTAGGCCTACTTTAAATTTTATGCAGCGTATTTTTTAAACAACTTGCACGTACGTAATTTGATATTCCGTTTTTTTTTTGTTTTGGCACATTTATATGTGAAAAAGTTTCCATTTTTGTGTTACATGTGGATTATTTCTAAAAATGTCTTAGCATAAATGTTTTAAATGTCGATGTTGATTTATCCGGGAGATTCGCGTATCCAGAATATTTCTAACTATGTTTATTCCAAATAAACGACTTTCCTGGAATTTTTCCTTCTATACATTTCCTATGCTTAGGGCAATGGGAATAACTCTTTGCGATATTTCACATTTCTGAGAGAAGAAGGAGGAAATGAATCAGGATTGTGTCAGGTACAGGCATCCTCTCTCCTCTGTCTGTCTAACTATCTCTCTTCTTCCTCCCTCTCTCTCTCCGGTTATGTCTTTTACTCTGTCTGACACAATTTGAATTCAATCTCCTTGAGACATGAACGATGTACGAAGCTCCCGGCAATTCAAATAGGTCTAGAGTGTTGAGATATTTAAAAACACTGCCGGACTGTACGTTCATTGAAAACGATTAGAACGAAATAATTAATACACTTCGACTTTTATAAATGTCTCAACAACTGCATAAACAATACAATCGAAACAAATACAATACAATACCTCCTCCCTCCAATCGGCTGATTTTAATAAGCTCAATGCCGAATGCATAAAAACAAATTGAGTAACGCAAAAGTACAGCATGGCTTTACAATAGGATTTAATGAATAATGAGCTTGTTATCTGTTGCATAGAATTAAAAACGAACAGACGCGACGGCAAATTAAAAACGCTAATTTATCAATTGACCAAAAGCTGTATTTAGCGTACTGTCTCTCTTGTACTGTAATAATTAATTGTATATCCGATACTCCCTCCTTCCCAGTTTGTACCTACGGTATGAAAACAGACGTTTTGTAATATGTTCAGTTAGCAGTGTTTGAGGCGTGTTCAAAAAAAGACCGAACTATTTGTATAGCACGTCAACCTGCGCAGTTTTTGACCACAAACTGCCATTTATTCTGATCCTCTATAAGGATTAGTCTTTGAGCAACACACACTTTAGTGGGGACGTGCACACACCGTCCGTCGGATTTATAACGACTTGAGAATGGAGATTTTTAACACAACGTGTGTGTAGAAAATGCGGCTGCTAACTTCGTAAAATCTTTGCAGAGAAATTACCATTACACTTACACATTCCAAAGTTGTAATTACCATCCGCAGTTGTTGACCGATTTCAAAGCCGGTCTCTTTCTGATAAGATGAATTTTTCAGTAACACGATGCATTAAATTTTGTCTATCAGAATTTAATTTTACGATCTTATATTGATGCTAACTCTCTTAGAGAGTCTCGGCAGTTAAACGATGATTTACAATTACCACATCACGAACTCTCTTGCCATGATCTTCGACATCGGTTCGATCTGCACCAACCAATGTTTTTGTCCAATTTAAAAATGCTTAGAATAATCGTTCGGCACATGCACGCCTCCCCGAATGCTTAGTTGAACAACCAGAATAGCCGAGTCAATAAAGGTTTTGAATCGGAAATAATTAGGGTAAAGCTGAATTTTACCCCATTGATAGACTACTACCAGAGGAATATTTTTACAAAAGTCCCCAAAAATCCCTCTTCCCCCCACCCCCTCAAAGATTCAAAATGCCAATATTTACGGAACAGCCATTATCTCTGTTACTAATGATCGGATCAAATTAAACTTTTTTCTGTTTTGTTTGTTATTAAATGGGCTACAATATTGGTTCTCTTCATATTTACGTTAAACCTATAATAGTTTTTGATAAATTTAAGAAAATATGTGGAAATGTAGGTTTTTTACTTTGAAACTTTTGATTTTTGCGCTATATTTTTTTATATGTCATATTATGTAAAACCCCTTTCTATAAAAGTTATAGCCTAAACTTTTTGAATCTACTGATATACAGTTTTATTTATTTATGTGCGATGCTAACGCTGGGGAGGGGAGAGAAAGCAAGAAGGTTCGGCGTGCGACGCGGCCGCCCAGTCATCGCGAGCAATATGACTTGCTGTACTAAGACTTGAATAGTTGATCATGTAATTTTTGAATGAAGTAGATGTAATGGGACTACATCTACTACAAGATGTAAAATAGATGAATGGGATTATGGTTATTAAATCTACATCTTTAAATTGGGTTTACCGAGGAAATAACAATATGATATAAACCAATACAAAATGATTTTTTTTTTAATACAATTTCTAATGCTTATGCCAGTTTTGGTTCGGGGGGTTTCCCCTAACCCTTTTCACTAAGGGCCATTTCAATATCCACCACCTATGGACCCGCCGTGTCCCGGGTTGGCAAAACCGGCAGCTGTTTAAAGACACTATATCACATAGCGATAAGTGCTTTACAGCATCACGGACCACCCACCCACCACTAACATGTTGTATACTTTATTCTCTTTTATCATCCAGCTCTTTGTATGTTTACATTTTATTTACATTTGTTGTTTCTATCATATATTCAATCGTTGCTATTTACAGTATGTGCAGCTTTATTCTACAGAAGATGGATCCACACTATCTTCTTCGAAATAAATTGGTGAGTTTAAGCATGATAACCCACTACAATGCTCACACATTGGAGAACAGACCAAGTTGGCTTTTCTGCACCCACAGTAACCGCCACATCCTTTTTTGCAAGCACAAGATAGTTGATGTAACAGATCATCTGGAGCAAATGGTTTGGAAGTTGTAACTGGTTTCAGTGTTCTTTTGAAACTTCCATTGTGTTTTATAGTTTCAATTTTCCATCCCCACTCTGTGGCGGGGAGTTTGTTTCCACCTCTGAATTTGTAAAAAAAACTCAAAGTAAGTGTTGATGGCACGTTTCTGAGGTCGGCGGTAGTTTTGCCATGTCAAAGTTAGATCTTAGCGTACTTTTCTTTGTCAAAGCCACATATCTATAATATCGGTCCTCGTTCAAAGTAGAATATTTTTTCAACCCATACAAAAACAGCACAAATTTCTGTCCGGCAGCCAACATATTCTTCTTTCGATGTGGTAGCATCCAGAAATATCTCGGCCCAACTGTGAGTGTCTGGTGACTTAAGCATTTCCATTGCTTTTATTTCCCTATACCATAAAAACAAGAGGTGGTATCACAGCCGGTCAATGCGTGGGTAAATAGTAGAAGTTGTACTTTTTAATCAATGTTTCTATCTTGTATATGACTGTTGAAAAAATATCACCACCTTTCTCTTTACGAAAATATATATTTTTCCGTTCAGGAGACAGCGCAATTAACAATACAATTAAATCTGTATCTGAACCCACAACTACAACGTTAGAACTAGTGTTAATTTGGTTTATGGCTGTCATTACAATTTTAGTGTCGACTATAGTATTTCGTGGTGCTCACCAGCGATGTCGCGTGTGTTCTCACGTTTGGGGTTTTTATGTATTTTTTGTGTTTATATTTATATTTGTTGTGATGTGTGTAAAATTGTATATAAAGTTGTTTTTAATATTTTAATAATTGACGAACTTCACCAAGGGATATCCCTGACGATGGGACATATGTCCCGAAACGCGTAGATATTCATAAAGAATAAAGGCCACCAGACGGAAAAGAAAAAGGTTAAACTATTTTACTATTTATCTGTCATTACAATGTCTACATCAGCATCTTCTTCCACTGTTATCACCCTCAGTCCATGATTTTGAAGTTCTGATTCCAGAGCTAGCGTCAATTTCTTTTTATTGGTTTTGTTGGCCAAGAAGTCCTCCTTCGCTGGAACACAAACGGTGTTTTTCTCAAACGCGATATCGCAGAATGAATGTCTTGCCGCCCTTCTGTTCAGCTCTTCATTCTTTGTATCCGTCAAAAACAACGATCGCATTTTCCCCATACTTATTGAGAATATATCCACGGTAGTTTTCTAGGACATCACCGTACGTACAATTCTCTTGCCATGACATATGGTGTAGCAGGAATCCTCCATCCAAAACATAAGTACCATCGTTCATATCAAGCTTCTCGACAACACCTTCCTCAAACATCTTCATCAGAGAAGACTTTGTACCCTTTCGAAGAGATACACCATCAAATATGGATGGTGGACGTGCTGATAATTCATATTCCAGATACAATCTTAATTTGCTGGGGCTGTCGCAGACACACAATATACGGTTGAAGAGCTGTTGGGAATTAACGATAACTTCTTTTGATCTAACTTTAACTTATTTTTGCTGTGCTTGGGTTTTTACCATGTCTTTCCTGTGAAGTTTGAGCTCTTCAAAATTTTTCCTTTAATTTTGCCAATAGCTTTAAGCCCAATCTCATAAGCTTGGTCACAATTTACCGAATCACCGAATCGTCACATACAAATCCAGATTCCAAGGACACTTCTCCCGAGAGTTTGGTGAACGGATTGTGTTGTTGTAGCCACGTGGTGAACTTTTAGTAAGTCACGGAGATCTATTTGTTTTCTTGACACAAAAACATGTCTCGTAGTTCAACATGTTGCTCATTATATTGTATTGATGTTCCAAGAAAATCTTCAACGGCTTCGTGTACTTTGAGGAAGAAGGGAGTTCCAAGGACCCATTTCGAAAGAGTGCTGTCCCTTATTCCTCGTACGTGTGTTAGACCCACCACGGATTTCATGGGACGCATGAGGCCTTGTTCTATACACATATTAGTCCACGTTCCAGACCAATGTGTAGGCTAGTAAAAAATCCCTTTTCCATAAAGTAAGCCAAGTCTTGATCAGATAGTTTTGATTCAATTTTAGTCATCTGTTGAATGTACAATTAAGCGGACTTCGCATAGGGCAAGTGTCCGGCTGCATGGAAATAGAGAAGCATCTCAATGGTTGTGTTTAAATGCAAATCCCAATCTCCGGATCTTTCAGCGAAAATAAATCGCATTATGAGGTCAATGCACTTCAAAAGGTTCACCCGCAGCTTAGTTGTTCGACTCAGAGATTGAATGTTCTTTATGTTCTTTATTTATGATACCGTGCTTGTAACGTTTAATTTGAAAAATACTTATAAAATTGTACAAGTAGTAAATAATAGCTAAAAATAATGTGTACTAGCAGTTATATTTGACAAAGAAGTATGTGAGGGTGTGTGAAGGGAAAGTTTGTAAGACTGTCCTCTTGGCATTGTAACCTACAGACAGCTTGATGTGTTACGGCTGTAAAGTTAATTGTTTGACAAAAAGAGTGACACTTACTAGATGTATGCGAGACGTTGTATTTCGCATCAGGCAGCTGGTCTGAGTAAGAAAGGCATAACCCCCAATAAACCAATCTACCCTTTTTAAAACTTTGACACAGACTGAAAGCAAAGAGTTTGTCAATTCGATACGGTACAACATTAGAGGCCAGAACAATTGCAACGTAGAAATTTGACGAAAGTCGTGATTACAAAGGAAGATTCGTTCCAGACTCAAAACAAAGCCAGAGTGCAACTTGAAGATAAACAATGGTGCAGCAGATCGAACAATACCAGTATTGTATCTATGTCAAAGCGTAACAGAAAGTGGACACTAGGAGACGGCCACGAGAGACAAAGAAATGTCGCCTGATTTACAAGGGGAAAGTGAAACTCACGAATTCTAGAGTGCTTGAATGAGATTCCTAGTAAATAGAGTAAACGGCTGTAGTAACAATCAGGACGAATGGTAGTTCGACAAGATAATCACGTGTAAAGCAGAGATACTCGAAAACCAATGACGAATATACAATTTGTCACACTGGCTAAAGAACCAATAAGAGTATCCAAGCAGATGGAAGATTCAGCAGAGGTAGGCGGGATGAGAGTTTACTTGGTAGATCTCAGATCAGAAAAACAGCAGTCTAGTACTCATCTACAAAGTGATCACCACGAGTCATCTTAACCGGTTACTTCAGTGCGAACATTCAATTTTTCAAAGTGAACAATGAAGTGAATACGACAAATCGTACGAAACTCGTTGTTATAATTATCACTAAATTCTAAACTCATAGCAAGAGATTTGAACAGTTAATCGCGTTCGACAGACTATTAGTATAAAGTAATATCACGCGAAGTCAACCTGTAAAAAAGACTTTACAATTAATTAACTTCACCGTAATTTAAACAAAGTGTCGGAGAATACGGATACACAGTACAATACTAAGTGAAGACAAATTCAATTAACAGACATTCTACAATTACAAATAATTCACAAGAAACTATAAACATTACAGCAGCGTTTATATAATACAGAACACATCAACAGAGAGACTCGGTGCATATTCTACCACAGAGATATTAGACATAAAATCAGCAATCTAAACAACTACTTTAAACATCAATTAAGGACACTCATATTCAACACAATACGTGTGCCGTGAAAAGTGAACAGTTCGAGAATTCGTCAATAATTAAACAGTGATTGTGAGGTGCAGTGACCGCGAAAGGATACGTAATCTACGACTACGGAGACCAGCAACTACTAAACACAGAGGACCACATGATGTCACCGAGAGTATGAACTACGAATAATCAACGCTCTCAAACTAATGGTACTTTAGAGTTAAGTCAACAAACTCAATTCATTCAAGTCAAAGAACTCACACTAATAATTAATTAACCTTGAGAACTGCCTCTCAGTGCTCTGCATTCGACTGAAGCGAAATAAAACGTCAATTAGTAAATTCTTAAAAATCATATCTAAACAGTAATCTAAATTTGCCAAATACAATTGTAGATTATAATTTACAATTATAAGTGTTAGAAAATTATTAAATGTTAATTAATCGCGATTTCAGAGATACTCATTGTTAAGATAAGAGAAGTGATTCTACTTAAGGAAATATCCATACAGATATTTGTAATTTGCTACAACTTAATTAATTAAATAAGCATTAGACATAATATTGTTGTTGTGTGTTTGGCAAATGAATCCTTTATATCCACATCCTTGTAGATATGAGGTGGCGCCCGGGAAATTGAAACATTTTGGCAGTAAGTGATTTTAATTATTAATTTATTACTTGTTTAACCACCCCGAGTAAGAATTCTTATATTTGCCGCCCAAAGAACGTGGGGCATTACAATTGTCAATTGCTCGATATAATTCTTATATTTGGCTGCACAACGCGTGGCATTAGTCTTATATTTGTCGCCCAACTCGCGTGGCAAAATCTAAATTTAGATTTGTCAAAAAGGCAGATGAATGAATTGAGTTAAATAAGTTAACTAAACTGAGAATTAGAAATAAAATAAAAGTATTAATAAATAGAGTAGACATTAAGAACATAGGGCTAGTAATTGTAACTACAGTTGCTTAGTCACGGTTCGAGTATATACGGTATATGTTGACGCGAAGTAAGGCACGCAAAATGGAAAAAGAAACACCTTATACGACAATGGCCAGTGAAGAAGAAACACAAGCACCAAGGAGAGCTGAAGAGAGCGAAGAGATGGAGATATATAACCAAATGGGAGATCCTCAAGTCATAGCAATGATGGAGGAAGAAATCAGAACGGATATTGAAAATATAAGGGCAGAAGGACCACGCGCAGAAGTTGAACAAGTAAGTGCGACAGTACCACAGACGGAGAAGGAACAAATAAGGGCAGAAGGACCACAGCCAAAAAGTGAGCTGCAAATGCTATACGAATTGATGAAAGTAGATAACAAGAAATTACAGAATAAATTAGAAATAAGTCTGAATAAATTACATGAAGATATTCAAGATATTAAAGTAAATCAGAAGAAATTAGAAGAAAAAGTTGAAGCAAATCAGAATAAATTAGAAGTAGCTATTAAGGATATTACAGGAAAGCACACTAAGTTAAGAGAGGAGATAAAAAACGATATGAACACGTTGCATGACAAATTAGTTGGTGATATTCAAATAGTGAATAATACATGGCGTGAAGAATTGAATAAGACTGAGCATAATTTTGGCGAGGTGGTACAGCAACAAAGTGAAAAATTTAAGTGTGAAATACAAAAAACTACTAAAAACTTAAGTGAAAATTTAAATCGAATCAATCAGGAAGTGAGAAGAGAAATAAACACAACGAAAGAGGTCGTCCGAGAAGAAGTCAGAAATATTTCTACCGTAAACAAAGAAGAAATTGAAGAACAATTAAGAAAATTAGCTGAAGAAAAGGGTCGACGCATCGACGAGATGAAAGAAGATCAAGAGCAAGTAAAACGAAAATTAACAGAGTTGGAGTCAAGACCAATGGTAAACAACCAAAATACTATTGTGGCTAACCAAGAACAGTTAAAGGAGGTACGGTATAACGGACGAGACGCCTACCCCATGGAATTTCTAAAAGAATTAAAAGAGGTTAAAGAAATATATTACCCCAGCGGAGGTATTAAGTGGATTAGCAGGCATCTAGAGGGTGAAGCAACAGTATGGTGGAGAATCGTACAATCCCAAATACATACGTTTGAACAATTCGAGGAGGCATTTACCAAGAAATTCTGGAGTCAACAAATTCAAGAAAACATCCGGGACAGCTTGGAGTACGGATGTTATTATCCGAATGGTAAACTCACTATGGTGCAATACCTCGAGAATAAAATTCTACAGTGCAGACAACTGATCCCACCAATCTCGGACCAGCATCTGATTCGCAAACTTGCACGCCACTACAGTGAGGAAATAGAAGTTGCCATCATAACTAGAGGCGTCCAACAAGTAGATCAATTTGAAAGCTTATTAAATGAGTTTGCTACCATTCAACAACGAGAAATGAGAGGAGAGGATCGGCCGCCACAACAAACAACGGTTGACAACGGTGGAAGACATATTAACAATGGCTATCATAAAACGAAGGGTATGAAAGTGGAGACTGAACACGAGGGTCACAGACCTGGGTGGCGCAATAAACAAACGTTTGGTACAGAGGATAGGGGAACAAAACAGCTCATTGTCAACACAGTAACAATTGAGCGTCAACAACCTGGCCCTTCACAAGAATCACGTACAAAAAACGACCAGCCAACCCATTGTCGCGGCAACAATACTTAGCTAGTAGAAAAATAAATAACCAGTTAGACGTAGCATTAGATTATATTGATATTCGTGAAGAATTGGATAAAATGGATGAAGAAGAAACCACTAATTTCCCGTACAATAAATGTCCGGAAATAAAAATAAAATTAAATAATGTAGAAGTAACTGCACTTATTGATTCGGGGAGTCAATTAAACGGAATTGCCGAAACGTGGTTCAACCATAATAAAGATAAATTAGGTAGAATCGAATTATTAAACTTATCGAATACCAATATAAAAGGTGCATTCGGACATAAATCAAAATTAATACGAAAACAAGTACTTTTAGAAGCTGAGGTTGATAATTATAAATTTGACTTAGTATTTTTTATCATCCCTGGACTGAATAAAGACTGTATACTAGGAATAAATATGTTGAAGGAAGGTGAGTGTACTATAGATTTCCAGCAAAATGTAATGCATATTAAAAATAGAAATTATAAGAAAAATGTAGAGGATCCTAATGAAATTGTACATATACATCAGATCGCTTTGGATAAAGAAACGGCCGATGAGGAATCTATTAACTTTCAAGAAGCTGTCGAAGAGTTAACTAATATAAATACAGAAACGAAGAAAAAATTAACTAAAATATTAATGAAAAATAGAAATCTATTCCGAGAAGAACCAGGCCGAATTCATGGATATGAACATGAACTACGTATCACGGACAACACCCCCTTCTTCCAAAAGGGATGGCCTATACCAATTGCCTATCAAGACAAAGTCGAAGAGGAGATCCAGAAAATGTTAAGATACGGAGTGATCGAGCGAGCGAGCAGCCAATATATCAATCCCATGGTGACAGTTATAAAAAAGGACCAGAGCGTAAGATTGTGTTTGGACGCCAGGAAGTTAAACAAGGTGATGATACCTGACTTCGAAGGGGCACAACCAATCAACGAGCTCATTGCTAATTGCGGAGGAGTAAAATATATGTCATCGATCGACCTACGCTCCAGCTTCTGGCAGGTACCACTTAAGCGAGAATGAAGGGACTTCACCGGGTTTCTATATAAAGGAAAGACCTACCGCTTCACAGTCACACCGTTTGGATTAAAGACAAGTCTGGCCAGCCTGACGAGAGGATTGGATACTGTGTTGTCAGATGCAGTCAAGAAATTTACGATAATATATGTAGACGACTGCCTATGTCTATCTAACAGTCTGGAGGAACACCTCACACATTTGGATCTATTATTGACCAATTTATACGAAGCAAACATCACAGTGAACTTCAAAAAATCACAGTTTTTCCGTAGAGAAGTTAATTATCTTGGTTACTGTTTATCAGTGGAAGGCCTTAGTCCTATGCCAGACAAGGTAAAGGCAATCCAAAATTTTCCACGTCCAAGAAATCAAAAGCAACTAAAAGGGTTTTTAGGACTTACAAATTTTTATAACAGATTTACCAGTCGATATGCTGAAACAACATCTTTATTAATACAATTGTTAAAGAAGGAGCGCTACTTCAAGTGGACGGAGCAGCACGACCGACAATTTAATTTAGTCAAAGAATTATTTATAGATACTGTAATTTTAAAACACCCAGATCTCAAAAAGCAATATTATTTACAAACGGATGCCAGCAACTACGCACTAGGAGGGCAATTGTTTCAATATGATGACGAAGGACACATCGTCGTCGTAGCTTTTACTAGCAGAACTTTCAAAGGTGCTGAATTAAACTATCACACAACCGAGAAGGAACTGCTGAGTATCATACATTGTTTGAAGAAATTTCGGATATACTTATTAGGACATAAATTCACAATCATAACAGATAATAAAGCTCTCACATTCCTACACAAATGCCACCTATCAATTGCTAGAATTACCCGCTGGATACTGTGCATCCAAGAATACGATTTCGACATTGTGCATTGTAAAGGCAAAGAAAATATTGTAGCCGACATACTAAGCCGAAACCCAGAGGACTCTATGGACAGTAGTGATGTCAGTTTTAGTGAAGAGATGGAAATTAATCGTATTACCTTGAAATTGGATAAGAAAATAATAAAGGACATAAAAAATATTGAGAAATTGCAGCGCCAAGATCCTAAATTGAACAAAATTATTTGTGAATTAGAAAGTAAGGAAGACTCTAAATTAAGTAATAAATATCAATATGTTAAAAAAATCCTATACCGACAAGACAAGAAGTCATGGAAAATATATGTACCAAATAACATGAAAGAAAATTCAATTCAAGAATTACACGTTGTATACGGACACTGCGGCATACAAAAAACCGAAAGACTTTTTCGAGAGTACTTTACTGGAGACAGAATAAACAAAACGATACATCAAATCATTACTAAGTGCGATACATGTCAGCGATGTAAGGATCATCATAAGAATAATGTAGGAGAAACCATCCCGATGCTGCCAAAGAAGAAAGGGGAGTTAATCAGTATGGACTACTATGGACCCCTAATTACATCGACTGGAGGTGTTAAATACATTCTTGTTATCATCGATAATTTCACAAAGTACGTCAAACTTTATGCGTTGAAAAGAGCTACAACTCGTGCTACCATAAATAGACTCAAACAATATATAGCGTCATGGGGAAAACCGTTATCAATTGTCACTGATAATGGAACCCAATTCACTACTAATATTTGGACAAGGAGTTTACGATAACTAGGAATTAAACCGAAGTTTACCGCTATTCGGAACCCGTGTACAAATATAGCCGAGAGAACTAACAGACAACTAGGCAACTTATTTCGAGTATTTGTCAAAGAGAAACACTCAAATTGGGCCAAGTATATCCAAGCCATTGAAATTTGTTTAAATGAGACATACCATAGTACCATTGAGATGAGTCCAATCGAGGCACACTTTGGAAAGAAACCAACCAGAGAGTGGACCAAATTTATTGACAGAAGTGTGATTTCCGAACCAACTACTTATAAGCCGGAAGACATTTACTTAAGGATTAAAGAAAAGAGAGAGCGACATGCAAATAAGATGAACCAAAGAGAACTAACAACATTCGCCATCGGTGACCTGGTATTAGTTAAAACATGTCCAATATCCGATGCAATGAATAAGATAATAGCGAAATTTTGCGACCTGTACGAAGGACCATATAGGGTTGCGAAGCAAATAAGTAAAGCTACTTATACGTTAGAATATTTGGACGAGAAGAAAGGAACAAGAGGAAATTTCAATGTCCGACAGCTAAAGCAATATATTACCTGACAAGAAGAGCAGTAAAAGGAAATAATGCGTTAGTAACGATCGGTTACGTGAGTAAGCAAATTGTAGCACTCATATAATAAATATGATATAATAAAGTTATGTATAATAATTGTAAAATTTTAAAGTAATAATCGAAGTAAGGTTATCAACTGACGATGTATATCAGAGTAGAAGATTTATATTTTGTATATTATGTATAAGAATAAAAGTATATCTAAGAAAAACAAAACAAAGACATTGAACAAAGACTAACAATGAAAGTAATGATAAGAACTAAGTGATAATTAATATGATATTATGAATTTCTTTTTGTTGTATGCATTTGCAAGTAGAAAATTATTGACAAATGAAAAATATATAAGTGGATATTTAACTAATAACCACTAATAACAAGTAACTAATAACTAACAATAACTAATAACTAATAATAACTAATAATAACTAATAATAAGTAAGAAAGAACAGTAATAGTATCTAGGTGAATAATTATATGTAAACAGATGTACATAATGAATTAGATAGTTGTTAATTCTATACTTGAATGAGATTCCTAGTAAATAGAGAAAACGGCTGTAGTAACAATCAGGACGAATGGTAGTTCGACAAGATAATCACGTGTAAAGCAGAGATACTCGAAAACCAATGACGAATATACAATTTGTCACACTGGCTAAAGAACCAATAAGAGTATCCAAGCAGATGGAAGATTCAGCAGAGATAGGCGGGATGAGAGTTTACTTGGTAGATCTCAGAACAGAAAAACAGCAGTCTAGTACTCATCTACAAAGTGATCACCACGAGTCATCTTAACCGGTTACTTCAGTGCGAACATTCAATTTCTCAAAGTGAACAATGAAGTGAATACGACAAATCGTACGAAACTCGTTGTTATAATTATCACTAAATTCTAAACTCATAGCAAGAGATTTGAACAGTTAATCGCGTTCGACAGACTATTAGTATAAAGTAATATCACGCGAAGTCAACCTGTAAAAAAGACTTTACAATTAATTAACTTCACCGTAATTTAAACAAAGTGTCGGAGAATACGGATACACAGTACAATACTAAGTGAAGACAAATTCAATTAACAGACATTCTACAATTACAAATAATTCACAAGAAACTATAAACATTACAGCAGCGTTTATATAATACAGAACACATCAACAGAGAGACTCGGTGCATATTCTACCACAGAGATATTAGACATAAAATCAGCAATCTAAACAACTACTTTAAACATCAATTAAGGACACTCATATTCAACACAATACGTGTGCCGTGAAAAGTGAACAGTTCGAGAATTCGTCAATAATTAAACAGTGATTGTGAGGTGCAGTGACCGCGAAAGGATACGTAATCTACGACTACGGAGACCAGCAACTACTAAACACAGAGGACCACATGATGTCACCGAGAGTATGAACTACGAATAATCAACGCTCTCAAACTAATGGTACTTTAGAGTTAAGTCAACAAACTCAATTCATTCAAGTCAAAGAACTCACACTAATAATTAATTAACCTTGAGAACTGCCTCTCAGTGCTCTGCATTCGACTGAAGCGAAATAAAACGTCAATTAGTAAATTCTTAAAAATCATATCTAAACAGTAATCTAAATTTGCCAAATACAATTGTAGATTATAATTTACAATTATAAGTGTTAGAAAATTATTAAATGTTAATTAATCGCGATTTCAGAGATACTCATTGTTAAGATAAGAGAAGTGATTCTACTTAAGGAAATATCCATACAGATATTTGTAATTTGCTACAACTTAATTAATTAAATAAGCATTAGACATAATATTGTTGTTGTGTGTTTGGCAAATGAATCCTTTATATCCACATCCTTGTAGATATGAGGTGGCGCCCGGGAAATTGAAACATTTTGGCAGTAAGTGATTTTAATTATTAATTTATTACTTGTTTAACCACCCCGAGTAAGAATTCTTATATTTGCCGCCCAAAGAACGTGGGGCATTACAATTGTCAATTGCTCGATATAATTCTTATATGCTTCAGGTGCCACAAGGTCGCTAACATTATGAAGCCTACATTTGACTCTCTCCCCCCCAGTCATCATATCGTTCATTATATTTTGCTATTACATTTTCTCTGATTTCTAATGTACAGACAAGGTGGACAGGTTTTCTGCGGTGTTGTGGACACTTTGAATCAACCACTGCTGGTTTTCCACAGATGAAACAATCATTTTTAAAATCGAATTTCCCCTCCGAACTTCTCAAAACAGAAGACGCTGAAGGTGCGGTTTCACATGTTTCTTTTTGCTTTACACCAGCCCTAATACTAGATGGACGAGTATATTTTTGCCTACACGATTTGTGAACAGTAATTTTTGTTTTTCCTCTCAACCTCTCTGAAGTCCATCTTTTACTTGTAAACTTGCTTGAATAATCGATTCTAGTCCCTTCTCAACTAATACTGTATCGCTCTCCAACTTGTTTCCACAAAAAATACACACCGTATTTCAACTGTTCAATTTTATAAAAAAAACATTAGGCCTACGATCACTGAAACTTTTAAAAAATAAGGTCATTGAAAAATAATATACTGTACCTTGTACTTAGTTCTCTGGATATCTCTGACTGAACAATAAAGAATAACAAATTCATTAAACGTTTATGAATTAAAATTACTCACTAAATCCTTGAACACACATATTGAAAAAAGTACTGGTACACGTTAAGTTCACTGTAAAATTTATGAACACAAATAGTTTTAATTTAATGGCAGTTTGAATTTGAAACACGGGACACAGAGCTTAAAGCGAACTTCAAACTGTTCCTTGACAGTGAACACAAAGACACCAAATATAAGAGACGTTAAACAACTATTCTCTCCAACAGGCTGTACTGTACTTACAAGGTCAGTGTAGGGTGTGGGAGGGTGGAGTAGGGATGAGTCAGCGAGACAGTTTTTGTGGTAATAAAAACGATGTTGCCAACTTTTTCATACTATGACTACATGAGGTAATACCTATTGTCTATGTAGGTAAAAGTATGGACATGCAGGCCAAGTTTTACGAAAGACAGTTGATGCATTGAAAACCTATCGAAAGACATATCTCAAACAGATAGACAGACAGACAAATGCCAAATGGTCGATGGGCTCGTTTCGCTTGTTCAATTTCTTGTTCTGTTATTAAATGAAATTGTAAAACTGTCATTCTGTTAGTAATAGAATATTATAAAATTTTAGTAACACTCTGCTAACATAAAAGTAATTTTGTAAAAGCAGCATAAAACTTTCATTCTTTTAGTAATAGAATATTATAAAATTTTAGTGACACTCTGCTAACATAAAAGTAATTTTGTAAAAGCAGCGTAACACACAAAATGTTTTCCTGCTTTTTGTCCCTTAAAGAGCTTCCTCCACGTTCGCTTCCTTCACATTAATCTATTAATAAATGCATATCATTTAGTTGTAGGTACACAGAAGATTAGATTCAAGTAAAAAGTTTCTCTGAGAGTTTTGTCGCATAATTCGTAACAGCTGCATTGTGTGTTTCACAATCACATAAATCTGTACACACAAAAGTACAAAACCTAGCGACGTAATCGATTTCTCTTAAATATCCTTGTTAACTAATTAATTAACCTCCTTATAACATTTTATTCCTCAATTCTACCATCCCATGAGTTCCTAGTTTGCAACACTGTTGTTTCTCAAATTGAATTCCATTCACTAGAACATAAACGCCTACATAGTCATATAACAGTGACACGTATACGATTTTGTCGATCGTTTTGTTCTTCTATTTAATAAAGCAACTCAAAATTTAAGTGAGTTGTCTTGTGTTCGTGAAACGTTGACAATACTTCATCAGGAAATGGCCAGACTGGTACCTGAAACGACACTATCACTTATCGATCTCTAGTCGTGGCACATCACACACCACACCACCGCCCCGGAGAAAGAAATCTTCTTTGGACTACCAGACGGGAAAACATTTTTAAGACAGTTTATGCGCATGAAGGTCCTCCCACATATGCGTATTCGTTCCCCCCCCTTCCGGCGAATGGAGACGAATTTTCCGGTCCGGCGTTCCACTATGTTCTGCTACGTTTCCCCACCGTTCGCCGAAAGAAGGCCCGCACAAGCGTTATTGTTCTCTGACGCCGATATAGAGGAGAATCGCGCAGTCCAAATATAGTCACTAGCAGTAGCAGAAGGTGACGAAACACGAAAAATAAAGCGAACAGTGCCAAGCGATTCCGCACGTCCCCGTGATATGCGGTAGAAAACCGTTGACACACGGAGAGTGAAGAACGTACGCGAAGCGAAGCGAATGACGCCGAAAACTTTCCCACACGAATCTAAATTCAGTTACGTTCCCATACACCCGGTTTTGACCGAAAGAAGACGCATATATGAAGACGGTTTACGCTAGATCGGCCTGGCGAAGATTTCATTAGATTTCTAATTTTCCTAATTAAGGTTTAGTTTTTGAATGAATTCTTTAATAGTTAATAATATGTAGGAACAAAAATCTCGTATTTTACCTTTACAGATCCAGGTTTTCAACATCCGAAGCAGTAGGGTACATGAAGCTCATCCATATAGGCCTAATGCATTTCTTTACCTCGCGCATTGTTTCATCCGAGTCTTGAACACATTATATGCTATAGCCTATATTCCTTGATCGAACGTTCATTGATTATATTGATACAGATGTTACTAATAGGGTCTATGTAATTTGTTGCCAGCCACCGTGCTGACTGTGATCTATACTACTGTTTCAGCTTGATCATAGCATTCACCGATTGTTCTGGCGACGTCAAAGCTGGCCAGTATATAATCCAGAACAAGAAGAAGGGTCATCAAGAAACAGATAAACATTATCAACTTGAGCTGCATCCTACTCAGCAACGAGAGGAAATTGTAAGGAATAAGTCAACGTTTAGAGAATGAACGGATTTGTAAAAAAGCCTTTCCTCAATTTAATCTTGATCGTTTTCCCAAAGCAATAGTCTCTGTTACGATATAATCCACTTTAGTAATAACAACGACTTTGGTAATTATAATATTGAAAATTCAAACACAAACTGTAGTACACATATAAGTTTAAGGTAATTAAATATCCTATACTATATATTTTGTTGTAATACATTCATACGCGTATATAAGACTATATATAACGCTTACGTTTGGTATATGATGTTTCGTTGTGTTAAAATTTGTAGATAACACAAACTTGCGACAACACCCAGATTAGAGGTTTGAGGGGGTGACAAAACCTTTTTTTAAAAAATACCTTTCAAAACATGCATTTTTACATAGCCTATATTTTTTCAAGAATAGAATTTGAAATTTGTGTGATTTTATCGAGTCGCTTTTGGTTTGTTAAAACACGTAATTTGGAAAAACTAAACTAAATAGAGATATTTTAAAATCGTAGTTTTTGCCGAAAAGTCAGTAAGCACAAAAACAGCTTGGTGATGATGATAATAGTAATAATAATAATAATAATAATAATAATAATAATAACATATTAATTTTATATATTCATATAATTTATACTAATTTTATATATATCCTTCATATACACGCGCGCACACGGAGTGGCTTACCTATGGCGTTTATCCATCTAAATTAACTAGTTATTAGTGGTAAAGAAGGATTCTTCCTCTGAAATATAAGGCACTGCCAATGATAATGATGACGAATTATTAAAGTACAAATACTACGCTTAGTATGCAATATAATTAATAGATGGATTTGTATGACTTATAAGTTTAGAAACGTACATGCATTTATACCTTAAAAGCTACCAAAATATGACATAAAACTTGGGGGGGGGGAGACAAAGCGCTATTATGTAAATATTCTACCTCGATCAATTGTTATCCAGATTAAACATAATAAACTCTTTAACATCAGAACTCACGTCAGCTGTAAATTCATATTTTGATAAATTAGTCTATGTTAAATTGTAGGCTATAATTGTGAAGATATTTAAAAAGACCGGTTGTTTTACATCTTCGTCCTCACAACTTGAGGATGTTACTGCACTAGGAGTTCTGCCTAATTTTTGATACGTACGTTATTTTTAATGTATTCCAGAAATGTAACCTTATATTCTTTTTCCCCGAATTAGCCTCAAATACGTCTAACGCTGAGAAATCAGTGTCATATAGCTGTTGTAGATGGCTGAGTTAGAATGGGAACTAGATAAAGTCGGAAAAGTATTACCGAGGAACAGACCTTGTGCGTATACAAATCGCCTAATAATATATTCAGTATTCTCTGATACTACGGAAATGACCGACTGTTCGGAAGTTATGAAATACCGATTGTAGATTGAAACGGGTTGATGCCCGCCTCGCATACGTGAGTTTCACTTCAGGACTAAGACATTATGGTCGTGGGTGTCGACGTTTCGAAACATTAACCAGCAATCCTGTGTCCAAGAGTTGAAAGGGCATACACACACCGTCGTGACAAGAGATACTGTGTCGAAACATTGTTGTACACCGGCAATTACTAAATCGAGCGATTAAACCTTGAAAACTAATTCGTGGACATTAACCTCTGGAGCGGAACTAGACGACTTGCAAGTTTACAACACTCAGAAAATGTGTTCCCTCCCTAGCACGTGTGTAGTACGTAGTACCGAGCATGACTTACCTCCTTGAGCCGCTGAACTCGCTCGATGTTTTGAACGAAATACATGTATTATTCCTACCGGTATATAAAGTCAAATTAATATATTTTTTTTAAACATCTCGGATGTGAAAGAAGTATGAGACCGAATCTGATATAAAAGAAAAGATAAATAAATTTAGGAATATTTGTGGAACAAATCGTAGGAATCTTAAGAAATAAAACAAGACACTGTACAAGAATTAAATTTTATAAAACGTTTGCATTACCCACATTGACATTTGCGAGTGAGGTATGGGTCATGACGGAAAATGAATGCGGCAAGATTCAGAGTGCTGAAATCCAGTTTTTTCGAAATACTTTAAACGATACATTGCAAGATAGAAGAATGAATGAGGATACAAGAGCAGAACTAGAAGTAAAGGATGTAAATGAAATTATTTCACCTGATAGAATATAAGGTGTGATCATTTCCCAAAGATAGCGGAGGATCGATTACCAAAAGCGGCCCTGAAATATAAAGCCATTGGTAGGAGAGACGTTTACCACCGGTCGTCTGAGGATGAGATGAATGCCGGAACAGGTTTACATAACCTGTCTGAGGATGGTAGAAACAGAGGCTTGAAACATCTCCGTTATCCTTCTGAGTTCTTGTCCTTGTAGTGAAGAAGAAGAAGTAAAGTTCTTCTTAGAAGAAAAGTAAGTATGTAGATTGTTAGCCGAGAAACAACAGGAAGAGATGACCATAGTATTACATTGTTAACTGGTTAATGGAGGTTTCGTTGAACCTTAAAAAGTAAAGAAACTAAAAGTTACGAAAGCCCTGACTCTTCTACTGTTTTTGTTTGGTATAATAACAGTTGTGAAGCAGACAGTCATCATTACCTTTTTGTTATTCTGAATCCAATAAACACTAAAAAAAACCTGAACTCTGCGTTGGATTTTTTAGTTACATTTATAACCATAGTGCCTAAGTGACAAATAATTTCGTCATAAGAGTTATACGTTTATATATTGTTACGACGGTCTAACTGATCGTCGTATGGTCCAGTGGAAAACAAAATACAAGACACCAATGAAGTCACTAATCACCAGTTTTAATTATCACAATTAAACAGTTTATAATCAACAAGATAGTCTTTTACAACAAATCAAATAAAAATTGATCACACGCAATAATAATTTTAACTAATATAAAATACAATTGTATTACAATTGTCCCGCACAATTATTAAAAAAACATAACACTTCGCCACAATACTTCGAACCCCACTAGAATAAATCGCAACTCAAACTGAACTAAGAGCCGCTGAAGCCTTGTATTTATACCCCGCTCAGAGACCAGAACATTCCATACTACGCATCAGCGCTACACTAGAACGTAATTGATTGATGCCTTGACACAGTGCGCGCGGCTGGCGAAGTCTAGAAAAGTCTCGCGAACCCATGTTGAGATCACGTACGCACACAACATTACAACCGGATTCCACTGGAACATCCGAGAAACACGTAGATTGTTCTGTAATGTCGTAACAATATGTTTCCATAGATACCTATGGGCCTATGTGAAACACTTTTTACAAATATATGTGTAACGGACAACAGTATGTAAAGATTATTACTTACAAACATTTGAAGGCGCTCCAAAATTTGTAAGAAGTGTTGACAGATATTAATACTGTCAAATTATTAAAGATACCGAGTTTGTATTTTGAACAAAACTCCTCATAACTAGAAGCCCCATATAGACCTTTACAATTTAAAAAAATTTTACTTCCAGTTTTTTCCGTAATTTTCCCAATATTTAAATTAAACAGTGTAAACACTATATTTGGAGTTTGGTTAGTATTCTCTTTAGTCTGATACTCGGGATGGATTTTTATAATTTTTCAAAATTGTTATAGGTACCTTTTTTGTATCCTGACGTTCTAAAATTTTAAAATTTCCAAACTGTATGTTATATTCAGATTCTGGGTTAAAATTCTATTTAACTGGATATCCGGCTTGGGTATTTGTAATTTTGTTCAAAATGTCTGTTCCAGTTCCCCAACGTTTTGGAATGTTCAACATAAACTATGGATTGAGATTGTGGTTAAAACGTTTTCCTTAATTTGGTACCATACAGAGAATTTTGTAATTTCTTCCAAATTTTGACCCTCATGTTCTTGCTCCCTGCCGCTATTTGGGGGGGGGGGGGAGCAATCTCAAAAACAATAGATTTTTGTCCTGTTAAGGTGTGGACACGTCTGCCAACTGTCACGAAAATCACTTGATGCTTTCAGAAGTTATCATGACTCATATCCAAATAGATAGATAGACAGATAGACAGACGGCCAGTTAACACTGAGAACTCGCTTCGCTCATTACTACTACGGACATTGTTTCGATTCTTCCTATCCTTTTGCCTGTATTTTTTTACTTCATTTACCTTTTATTCTGTTCAGTTTATACAATAAATAATTTTTCTGATAAATAATCGATGACAAGTGGTAGACGTTAGTTAACCATCATAACTGTAGATCTCTTTGTGAGGTTTACCAGTTTTTAACTTCCGTATCTCTCGATCGTTCTTGCTACCCGTTGCCTATTACTATACAAGTCACTTTTTTGTGGCGGAACTCGTTTTTTCCGGTAACATTCGTTTTTCAACAAGTATTCGTTTTGTGGCTAACCAAAAACAAACGTACATTATGTACCATGTGTAGAGCATATGTTGTCATTCCTTAATACATTATGTTTTTTTTCCTATTAACCATAAATATTTCTGATTTTAAGTTTACATTTTCTGTTGTAGTTTTGTTAATTTGTCAACATAAAAACGTAAGGTTCTTTATTTTCAGTGTTACTCTGTCTGTTTTAGTGTTACATTGTATATACACATTAAACGTCATGTTTTTCCCAAACATGGCTTTTATTTATTTCAGCAGTAAACTAAAAACCCGAAAACATTGTTACCTAACCTAAAAAAAAACACGTATTTTCGCTTTACATTAAGAAATAAAACAATTTACAATTAGTACACTTCTTCTTCTTCATATTGTTATATATTGATTAATCCGTATTAAAAACATCGAAAATGTACTGAGGGTACGCATAAAGGAACAGTTCCGTTTGCTCGTTACTTTTTCTTGTGATAATATTGTCCCACAGAATACTGCGTAGTCCGCTGTTTATTATTATTCTGCCGACGTTATTTGTTGACAATCAGATGGTACTGGCGTCTCGTGGAGATGGGCTGCACAGAGCAGTACACCAACTCTACCTAATGTCAAAAGAATACAGATTGGAAAGTTCAAAACTAACATAATAGCATTTTGTGGCAAAGACAGCATTCGGTATCAACATAAGATGGATATTTGCTATATAGAATGCGCGGCACGATAGAAAGAACTCTGAACAGGCAGTCGTAGAAAGGTGCCACACTTGAAAATTTTTAAGATGCGTTCCTTGGGTTCGCTTAACAAATCAATTTGTATGGGTTCCCTGCTATACGTACGCGGATGACATAGTTCTTATTCAAGAAAATGAGGATGATTTACAAAGATCTATGTTTCAATTACAAGAAGTGACAAGAGACTACTCACTAACAATTTCAGTAAAAAAGACCAAAACCATGGCCTTTAAAGGTAAATATCCAGTGAGGACTAAGATAGTTATTAACAACAACACTTTAGAACAAGTGAGCCGCTTCAAAAATCTGGGCTGTGCAGTAAGCTGTGAATCTGAATATAATATAAAAGAGAAGATAAATAAATTTAGGAATATTTGTGGTACGATTCATAGAAATAAAACAAGATACAGCACAAGGATTAAATTTTGTGAGACAATTGCAATACCCACACTGACTATGCGAGTGAGGCGTGGGTCATGACACAAAAAAAAGCGAAAAAATTCAGTGCTGACATGCAGTTTCTTCAAAATACTTTGAAGTATAGATTGCAAGATAGATTAATGGATCAGGATATCAGAGCAGAACTCGAAGTAAAGGACATAATTGAAATTATTTCAATTTACAAAAGACAATGGTAGGATCATCTGCAAAGGATAACAGAGAATAGATTGCCGAAGGCGGCACTGAACTGTAAACCCACTGGTAGAGGAGACGTGGGTCGTCCGAGGATGAGATGGGTGCCAGAACAGGTTTATATAACCTAATCCTTGAAGAGAAGAAGAAGAAGAAGAAGAAGAAGAAGAAGAAGAAGAAGAAGAAGAAGATGATGATGATGATGATGACGGTACCAGCGTTACTACACGGGTGGTTAGGAAGAGTGATGAAACCAGTATTCAGTCAACACAAATGAAGATCACCAGGTCTTTAAATGGTAGCAATGAACGACATCAACTTAACAATGATGTTCGGGAAAAGCTCAGCATTTTCTTCTTAGTCGAGCGAGTTTCTGTTTATCGTAAGCGATGGTATAATCATGTTTTAAGAATGGCAGACAACAGGTTGCAGGGCTGGCTTTCCAGGCTGACCGTCCGAGGAAGAGGTGGATGGATTGTGTAACCAGAACTGGTCGCAAGGCCTAATTCTTGAAGTATAACACGGCTATTATTATTATTATTATTACTTTTTTAATAGAAAGAATTGCTAAGCTTTCGAGTAAGATTTTGTGAGAATATATCTGATATTTTTATAACCACTTCGGGCGTTCCGCAGGGCTCTAAAAAAACTTATCTTTTTTCCTGATGTTTATTAATGACATAACATCCGTCCTAAATTGTGATGTCCAAATGTTTTTAGACGGTATTAAGATCCCACTTTACATAAATGGCAAGGACGATCATCTTACAGTTGAACAATACGTAGATAATGCTGTAGCACAGACACGGAGTAATTTCAAGCCATTAAATCATAAGAAAACTGTAATAGCCACGTACACCCCTAGGGCCAATCCCTCTTACTTGCTTATAAGACTGACGATGTGGCTGTAGAAAGGAAGGACTTAGTATCTGATCCGAGTATTCTTATGGATTCTAAGCCTCTCTTTCCTCAGCACGTTGAAAGTGTTGTTTCAAAATTTCGGTTTATCAAACGGACTTTAAGACACTTTAAGAGTTCGAATTCCTGTGTGTTTATTTATAAATCTTTGGCCCGAAGCCATCTAGAATATGCTTCAGTTACATGGAACAGGAATCGTGAGTACACACCTAACTGTATAGTGGAAGTCACGAATGCTCTTGGTCATCCTTCACTCTTAACTAGAAGAACTCGTACAGACCTTCACTGACTTAGTGTATTACCCGCTACCATTGGTTTCAAGGTCCCTACCTACACATTCATGTAAGTTCCAAGCCTATAGGTGAACATGTTGGATCATCTAGTCCAGTTGTGAGATGCATTGAAGTTGCCAACCTCGAGTTATTTAGTGATACAGAGAAGTTTCAGCGGACAGTGAGGGATGGCATTTTCTTACTATAATTGTTTGACCTGCCACATTGATTTTGTTGTGTGACTTGTTAGAGGCGTGTTATTTAGAATTTACTATATCTTCTATTTTTTCTTGTCACAATCGTTTTCATACTTGATATACTAAATCCCACAAGTTTATGTCTTTTTCAAATGTGATATACAGTAAAACCTGGCTTAAGCGGCCACCCATGGATCACGTAAAATGTGGCCGCTTAGAAAGATTTAACACTTCTTTTAAACTCATTGGAGGTTCACTAATTCCCTCTTCTTCACTCTGTACGTTATCGTCACCCGTTTCTGCAAAAAGCAGAAAAATTACTCTATTGTAAAAATGTTTATCCCGAATAGTCCAGATGTTAATTGACCATTTCAAAAAGTTTTGATTGTAAATACAGACGTTTTTCGGACTTACCTTTGTAATCTTCCGGAAACCGATCCTCCCAATTGCATCAGTTGGGATTGTTTCAGCATTGTAGATTCTCCATTTCCACGTTTTCATCATATGGCAGTCCAAGTTTCTGAAGTTCTTGCGAAATTTCATGTAACCATTGCGCCTGCAGATCAGTGTCGCTAACTTTTTTCAATGCCAGATTTTGTAAAACACTTCTTAATGGTGGTAACAGTAAGCTCGTTCCAGGCTGTCTTGATCCAGGATACCGCATCGAGGACAGTGATTTCCTTCGCCAGGTCAAATGCCGAATTGCTGTCATCCATATGGGACACAATGGACCTAAGAACTCTTTTTCGATAAAACTGGTTAAATGTCTGATTTATTCCTTGGTCCAATGGCTGAAGTGGTTTGGTCGTGTTTGGTGGAGTAAACAACAGTTTGACATTGGACAGTGATGAAACTGGATGACATGTCGCATTATCCAATAATAAAATTACGCGGCTATTTTTTTGTTTTGGATTTTTTAATTAAATTCTTGTAATCAGTCTTCAAAAATTCTGCCCTCTTTCACGCTTTTTTGTTAGCATGCCAACTAATGCCCAGTAATGTTGTCCCTAAATTCTTGAAACACTTCGTTTTTAATTACTTTCCGATAACTAACAGCTGCTCTTTTTCACCAGCAGCACTACAACGTAACATAATCGTTAGTCTTTCTTTAGCCATTTTCCACCTTTACACGCTTCATTTTCTAGTGTTAATGATATATTTGGTACACCTCTAAAATATAATACAGTCTCATCAACGTTGTAATGTCACTTAATTCGCATTCTGCCAGAATACTTGGTAACCTGTCTTTCCAGTCATTGACTTCATTAACAGGTACATCCGCCCCTTCACCCGAAATTGTTTTGAACGACACGTGCCGCTTTCTAAAATACTCCAACCACCCATTGCTAGCTACGAAATTTTCGACTTCAATTTCTGCAGCAATTTCGAGTGCTTTCTCCCGTAACATACTTCCACTACTGTGAGTTTTTTTTAAGCGGGCAGTGTGACGATTTAATTGATAATAAAATCTTTAATAAATAAAAAATTAATTTACTAGCAATTAAGTATTTTTAAATCGCACTATTAAACCTAAAGCCCCTGTACTAACTCAGAATAAGTATGAGATGTAAATGGAAAATCTAACTAAACAATTAATAAAAAAATCGAATTGTAAAAAGCTATTAATATCACAGTTAACCCTTTTGCAAGTCATCATGCGTTGACCTGTTTAATTCCGGACTCAACGTGTTTAGCGAGTCGTCTGTAACTTAGGAAAGTATAAAAATCATAATGTTTGTAATTAGTAATTTGAAGGCACGAGTAGTAGTTAAAATAATTCACTTAAATTATATATGTATAATTAATGTATTGTTTCTTGTAATAATAATGTCACTTTAAATAAAAATAGGAACTATATTATCGCGGAGTACTCGCCCCGCTCCGTTGTAATGTGCCAGTCGAATCGAGAAAAGAGTGTCAATGCAGCCGTCAGACCGTACACACCTACGAGCGAGAGCTCTTCCAAAAATGCATTGATTAATTTTAAGCTTAACTGTTAGCTACCACTACTAAACGTGGCGAGCAAGTTTTAATATATAAAATGTAGAAAGTTGTGTTAAGAAATGTAATAAGTTAAACAAAGAAAAAAACTAACAACTAGTAAGCAAGATGACGTCTCCCCTCAAGAGGTAAATTCCAGTACAACTTTACCTATGAAGATGTGACCTGCGTAAACTTCACATGTGGATGTATACGAGCCATACGACGCTGACTAGGACCTACGTGGATCTACACCAACTTTAACCAGAAGAACTTCAATCTCCTCAGTGAACCAGCTATCTAGTACTCGCCGAAGACACGACCCAGATGACGACGCCGACTTCCAGAATTCCCAAGAGTGACACCCCACGACGAGGTCACCACGACTTATTGTAAAGGTGACTCGATAGCTTGCCTATCGAGAGTTAATTATATTTGAGACATAACTTACAGATGAAAGAGACTTTTCAAAGACAATAATTTTCTTTAAACTATAAATGAGACCAACTAAAAGTATACTGTAATATTGAATACCATACGTTGTAACGTTAATATGTAAATGTAAATTATAATCTCTTTAGTAGATAATACCATTCCTCAAATGGTAAAAGAAGTCTTGCAAGCACCTAGATGAACATAGTAATACTCAGACGTCTTTGCAATATTTAAAGTAAACTCGGATCCGAGGTAAAAATGTACATGATCATTATGATCCCTAGTTTCTCAGAAAACCCTTTGAATATTTTAATGTAATTAATGATGTATGGGATCTTTTCATATCATTTGTTAATAAAGAGAAGTCATCTTATTACACATTGAAGTGAGTGCATAAATCATTGATATACCTTCCCTTGTTTCCTAATAATTAGCTTAATTAATTTTGTTAATTGTGTTGAGTTTAACTTCCGTTCGTTACAACGTAGGCAGCCCATATAATTGGCTGGTGTCAATTAGGATGGCTTCCCTGGATTTGTAACGTGGCAACAAAACGTTACAGCAGATTTAAACCACTCGTAAAGAATTTCATTTACTTGTATACACTCTGATTCTCGCTTTCTTTTTATTCCCCAATTCGTATTGGATTCCCACTCTTTTAAAATATGGTCTTTATTTTGTATTATGTTGCTAATATGTGTTATTCTGCATTTAAAAACGTCGGCAAGTTTCCTTGCTGAAACACCCTTATCGCTTTCAAAAAAAGCATTTCGCTTAGTCTCCAAATTCAAACACACTCTTCCCTCGTTACTCATTTTTGACACACTGTTACACTATTAAACAATTATTGTTTAACTACTGTTAAATTACACTACAAATTATGAGAACACCTCTTAACCACACGCGGATCGTTTACGCCAATTCAACGTTATAAAGGTTTCGGAACGTTCACGTATTCGGAACGATCGCTGACTCTGTTTCAATGTTGTGGAAACTTCAGTAGTGTGTTGGTACAAATAACATTTTGTAAATTTAAAAATTACACAGATACATATGGCAAGGTCGTTTCAGTTCGTTAGGTATAAACATTACTTGAGTAAACACTGACTCGGCGCTAGTTAGGAAACCAGAGTGAACATTTCATTCCGGCAAACTGAGTCAGACTACCTACGCGCGTGTACCGGTGCCTGCAGCCACTATACGTGCTCTCGTCTGGTGCCTGTGTCGTGCGCACTGTACGCGTAACCTATTCTTAGAAATCTGCATAGTCAAAATACAGTGTTTTGTCTGCTGTAGACTACCGAATTCCAGATGACTAAACACCTCGCTGGCCGTTTAAACAAGTGAAAGATCCCGTTAGGGACTAGCCGCTGGCCGAGGGAAGAGGTGACCGTTTAATGGAGGGGAAATTTACAGTGATCTTACGAGAAATAAAATCCGTTCCTCAGAAAAGTGGCTGTTCATAGAGGTGATCGCTGAAAAAGGTGGCCGTTAGGTCAGGTTTCACTGTACTAGGATTCTATGAACTGTTTAATCATACTTGTGCCCTGTTCCTGTACTGGGTGTCCTTTTGTCCCAGCGGGTGGATCGGCATGATGTAGGGGGTGTGTGGGAGCCCTGCAAAAAATTATAAAGAAATGAACTGTCACATAATTGCCGGGTCTTGCAATTTTTGTTACACAAGGCGAATGTTGTATATACAGAAACCAGAAACAATTTATTATTAGAAGCAATTGGTATTATTCAACCAACAGGAGAACTTTGATTCTGTTGACTTAACAATAATTCCACCGTTCTTCAATGACGCTGTTTAACCGAGGCTTAAACATTTGCGGATGATGTTTATGGTGCCCAGTAAAGTCACTTTCTGAATGTCACTAAGTGCTGTTGCAACTCCTTGTTAATATCTCGCCACCCTTTGTCACTAACCCATTCGCCGATACTACTACTGCTTGGAATTATTTCAACTTTCCGCGACTTGCACAGTGGGCACACGCCTTCATCGCTCATCAGCCAGTGGTTGGTAGGCCTATAGCCTCTTCTTTTCAACATCGTTGACACAAGCTTGTCATTCGTGGAAACTGCAGCACCATTGAGAATTACTTTCCTAGCTATTTTATAAACAGAACGATATCAGTTCGGTTGGCTTAAACTGCCCTGTCAGTGTGATCACCTAGTTCCATAAACCACTGTTCCGTGCTTGCTCATTAGTGAATTAACTCTTTGATTGATGTTCTGATTAATTGATTGATGATGATAATGATGATGATGATCATCATCATCTTTATCATCATCGTCATCATCATCATCAATGGCGCAGCGAAGGGATTAAACCTCCCAAGAGGAATAAATAAAAAAGGAAACAATTAAAAATATATGCCGGTAAAGGTTTTTAAAATATATATAAACACTTGGTATGTTTCACAGTTTTTATATATTTACGTACCTAGTGTTTATATATTATTTAAAAAACCTATGTATTAATATGTTTCACCAAGTGCCCAACGAGTCATCAATTAATATCGTAACTACTTACGTGAAAATTAATATTTTTAATTGCAGTACTTTGTAGGGATCTTGCGAGAGCGAAATCGCTTCGTATTAATATTATTGCAGTTGTCTGATAGTTCGTTTAGGCATATAGGCTACTAGTTTTTGATGTTATTTACTCTTAACCAGGAGGAAAAGGGTGTCCTTCGAATGTTTATTCAGCTCGCAATGTATTCAACTCGGTTTATGGTATTTATAATTTATAATACAATAATTTATTCTACAGCAACCTAAAAAAATTCTGTATTAACAAGTTTCTGCTTGCTATTAGGATCTTATAGAGATGTGCTTAATGTTGTTCATGATCTCTTTATCCGTATTTAGTAGGTCTAATTTTTGTATTTTTTAATTTGATGTTTTATTACCATTTTAAAACAAATCAACAACTGAAATCTTAAAACGTGTCCCATTATTACGTGAGTACGTAAACCTAGGAGGTTCAGAACGCTTTTATAAGCACTACCGCTACCGATAGCTAACGACGTGTTTGTACGCCCCGTATCGTCATTTTGAAGTATTTATTTTTGAAACCCTGCAGTGACCATTTTATGAAACTAGTTTATTAATATCTGTGGCAAAGCGAGTAACACGATTTAATTATATTCGCTGCAAATGTTTACAGACGCGCACTCACTAAGGCTAAATACAATTTTGAAAATTCGTACAAAATGCTTGCAGTATCAGCGTCTGCAAAAGATAGGAGGAAAAGTCGTGCCCGTTTCCTGGTATCGTTAATTTAATTTCTACTCTAACGGGAGATGCTATCTTTACTGTTTCATTACGTTGTTAAATTTTAGATATCTATTAATGTAACCATTATGTTTACACATATGTAAAAAAAATAGTATATAAAACAAAGTATATATAGCAGATGTCGAGTTATTTTACCTTTGGTACAAACTAAGGAGAGCAGAACCTTTAGGAGATGGAACTAACAGTAAAGAACAATAAAAAGGAGAGGAGAGACAGACAGACAGCGACAGCACTCACACGCACGCGCGCATGTTTCACTTAAAAGTCCTTTAAGTTATTTTGTAGTATACGAAAAAGTGCGTTATTTTTGTTTATTTTATAAACAAGCAGATATAAAATCTCTGCACAAATGTTTCTCGTTTACAGTGGATTCCTTACAAGATTCATTTTGAAAACAGATTTTAGTAACATATTTTACTCATAACAAATAAATCACAAGTTTATAGGTTGTAAAATCTTATTTGTGATCTCAAATCTCATATTTTGTGCAGGAGCGAATCTATTGACTAGAATTTATTTTCGTGTAAGGTTACCACAATAAGTAAAGGCGAGACGTACATCTTCAAATATATCCTTCCTCTTCATCTGCTTCCTCTTTATATTTTTTTGTCTTCACTTCGAAGTGAGGCCGTCCCTCAGGCTCGATATCGGATATCGGATTATGGATTCTAGATTCCGCTATAGTAACTGATACCAGTAGCTTAGAACGTACTTAGTAATTCGTGTGTCCGTCGTTGTCAAGTTCTTTATTTATATCATAAGGATGATCCCTTCTTGGAGCTTAACAATTTCAGATGCTTGTATTTTTTAATTGATTTTTTCTTCTGATGAATCCGTGTACCCTTTTCGTGTATTAACGATGGTTCCGCCATAATTTTATAGAACTTCACCCGAGTCTTGTAAAATCTTTCAACCCAAAGGTGTAGAAACCATCCCTAAATAGACAAAAATTAATGTTAGAATAGATTTTTATTGTACATTAATAAAACAGAAAATTATTCATATATCAAGAAAAGAACTATAGACAGATTTAATTAAAGAATTGAATGTACGCTTTAGAAGCCTCTGATTACGAAGATAAAGTTAAAATAAAATATCGGTATGGAGAACCATACATGACTTCCATGTTCTAAGATTTATATTTAAAATCATATTCGAAATGAAATATTTCCATAGAAACTATGTCTTTCTACTTATTGCTTCAGCATTAACCACAATACTGTGGTCACTAACGTATACCACCTCACGTTTTCGCACTCGATTTTCACTGATGATGGCAGTCGATGCCACTGCCGAAAAGTCTGGTTTTGAAGAAAACTTGGACTACGGCTAAACAGCCCGGGAAGCAATTTTAACAAAAAAACTACTTCTTTGTTGCCGATAACGTAGTACACATATAAAAAATTCTCCCCTCCAACTTCAACTATACATTTTAATAATATAAAGTATCCCCACCCCGTTCACTTAACCTCTTCATTTATAGATATTTCATCTACGTTTCTACAGTGGATTATTATGAGCTTCTTATCAGGATACTTTATTTATAAAAATTAAGTAGGGGACTTTACTCTTGTTAAATCATAAAATGTTTCAGGTAAACTACCCCTTTCTCTTAACCGGTCTTCTCCAAAATCAATAGATCTTCAGTCCTCTACAATTCAGGAATGTATGCAAAAAAATATTTGATTCTGTTTGAATGTGCGGCAGTTATCTTTCCTCATAAAAAAATTACCCTTTTTAAAACATAAAACGTTGCAGCTAAACTACCCCTTTCCCTTAACCGATCTTCAACAAAATCAACAGACCTTGAGTGCTGTATAATTCAAAAAGGTATGCAGAAGAGTAGTTGATTCTGTTTTAATGTACGGCAGTTATCGTTCGTCATAAAAAAAATTACCCTTGTTAAAACATAAAATGTTGCAGGTAAACTACCCTATTCCCTTAACCAATCTTTACCAAAACCAACAGGTCTTGAGAACTCTACAATGCAGGGCTGTATGCAAAATATTATTTGATTCTGTTTGAATTTGCGGCTGTTATCGTTTGCCATAGAAAATACCCTTGATAAAACAAAAAACGTGACAGGTAAACTACCCCTTTCCCTTACCCGATCTTCACCAAAAACAATAGATCTTTAGTACTCAACAAATCAGGGCTGTATGCAAAAACCTATTTGATTCTGTTTGAATTTGCGACTCTTATCATTTGCCATAGAAAATACCCCTTTAAAACATAAAACGTTGCAGGTAAACTACCCCTTTCCCTTAACCGATCTTCACCAAAAACAACAGGTCTTGAGAACTCTACAATTCAGGGCTGTATGCGAAACATTTTTTGATTCTGTTTGAATTTGCGGCTGTTATCGTTTGCCAAACAAACAAAATTACCCTTGATAAAAAGAAACCGATGCAGGTAAACTACCCCTTTCACTCAACCGATCTTCACCAAAAACAATAGGGCGTGAGTACTCTACAAATCAGGGCTGTATGCAAAAAATTATTTGATTCTGTTTGAATTTGCGGCTGTTATCGTTTGCCATAAAAAAATCTACAGACATAGACACACAGACACATACACACACAGACACACAGACAGACAGACAGACAGACAGACACACAGAAACTTTTCGAAAAACGACTTTTTTCATGTTTTGAGTGTAGTACAATTAGAATCTGCAATAATCTCGAACACGATTTTTTTTGCCATCACCATACTTCCATTTCCTTAAGGAACATGGAAGTAAAAAACTAGAATAGAATAGAAGAATAGAATAGAATAGAATAGAGGCTTCAATATGGCCGATGTGTATGCAGTAAAATGTAAAATTAACCCGATTTTACGTTTTGATCGTGTGTAGCCTACGGGTTTTGAAGACGCGTAGTAATTTGATGACATTTTATAGTAAAATTCACTAGACATGAATCAACCGTTTTCTTGCTAACGGTGCATGTTACGAATTGCGCATGCGTCAGCAGAGTAACAAAACTCAGTTTCCTCCGAGACGCTGTGGAGATTATGATGTGCGTACTTTTCAAAAAACATCAGTATTCATCAAAAGTGTAGCGTTTAGTTTCATTTAGTTTGTTGCTGTTTCCGGTTTGTCGAGTGAAATGGATCAGTCTGGTTCACCGTCGACTTCTGTGCAAAGGAAAGTCATACATAGTCAGAGTCGGAAAATAATTTATAACGTCTACAAGTTTATGAAATCTGAAGGCAAAGAAACATCAGAAAGAAAATTACAGGAACGGGTTGCTCAGGCGTGTGGTGCGTCGCTAAGTAATGTTTTTAGAATCATCAAAGAAGCATCCGCATATACGGGTGATACAAAATCTTTCAGCACTCCCCATAAAAAACGTCCAAGAAAAAAAGTAAAAACCGATATAGACGATTTTGACACGTGTACTATTCGACGAATTATTCACGACTGTCACACAACGGAAGGGAAAAGACCAACATTAAAAGTTATTTTAAGAATTTTACGAGAACGAATTAATTATAATGGTAGTGTATCTAGTCTTAGGCAAATTATTCGACAAATGGGGTTTCGGTGGAAACGTGCTAAAAACAATAGAAAACTTTTAATAGAGAAACATGACATTATAAACTTAAGTGTAGATTTTATAAGAAAAATACAGCAGTACAGAGGAGAACGGCGGCCCATAGTGTACACGGACGAAACCTATTTTCACAGTTCAACGTCAGTTACAAAAACGTGGATAGACAGTGATAAAAGTGACCTAAAAACTCCAATAAATAAAGGACAGCGGGTGGTTGTAGTTCATGCTGGTGGTGAAACTGGGGTTGTATCCAATGCTCTCTTAATGTTTAAATCGGGTTCCAAAAAAGGCGATTATCACAACGACATGAACTACGAAAATTATGAAAAGTGGGTGAGTGAAATGCTTATACCGAATTTGAATAAGAACAGTGTAGTAGTAATAGACAATGCCCCCTACCACAATGTACAATTAAATCCACCTCCAACATCATTAACAAAAAAGGCAGACATGATTAACTGGTTACAGAACCATAACATTCCTTGTAGTCCATCTATGTTAAAACCTGAGCTCTATGCACTAATTAAACAACATAAACCAACATACAAAACTTTTAAAAAAGATGCTATTTTGGCAAACCATGGACATTCCGTTTTACGACTTCCACCCTACCACCCGGATCTTAATCCTATTGAACTGATTTGGGCAACCGTGAAGGAGCGTGTTAATAGAAAGAACGTGCATTTTTCTGTAGACAGTGTCATAAACTTAGCGAAAACAGAATTTGATTGTATTTCTCCCGCAGACTGGAGATCAAGATGTGACACGTCATGAAAATTGAAAACGACTATGTGAGATCGGACCAAATAATGGATACTGTGACAGATCGTTTAGAAATTAATATTGGACGGGATAGCAGCAGTGAAGACGATTTGAGTGATAGTGATAGTAACAGTGACGGAAATTTTAGTGGGGTGGAAGAACTGACCTAAATAATTGTAATTGCACGTAAGTAAATGAGCTCTATATTACTTAAATAGTTTTAGTCTAATTGTTGCATTAATATTGTCTCTCCTGTTATTTATGGAGAGTTTACATCTGCTTGTTTAAAAAAACACACACGCAGTCATTTTACATGCGAGGCTGTTGTTGATGTTACTTACTCAAACAAATTAAGATGCTAGAGCAATGTGGATCATATATTACTACGTTTTTTCGTGATCGTAACACAAAATGTTACACATTCCAAAATATACAGTGATTGTTGATGTCTAGGCTCGACTTTGGAGAAACCTTGCAACAGACACAACATGCCAAGTCACTGTTTACAAAATAATGGCAGTATTAAATATTTTGTAACTCATGAAATCTTTATATTGTCTCTTTTTGTTGTGTCTGACGCTTGATTCGTCTTACAAAATGTCCATGTTTACTGTCTCGTGTCGTAATCGAAATCAAAACTTACCTACAACCAAATTTTTAGTATTTAGTAACTTAGTAAAAAAAGTAGTGAATTACATATAAAACGTACTAATATGTAAAAAACTGAAAAACAATTAAAAAATAACAAATGATTTTAAAATTATATGAATAATTGGTTAGTAAAAAGTTAGTTACACACACACGCGCGAGCGCGCACACACATATAAGGGGTGTTGGGAGGGCTGTAAAATTTATTCTGGTAAAGTATTTAGTAATATGGTTAAAAATGTAACTAATGAAATATAGAAAACAATGAATGTTTCCGAAAACAATAAAAACATTAAAAATTAAAAAATGAAACGATATAAAACATTATAAGAATGCATAGACAATAGAAAATTAAGCAAATAAAGTTATAAAATTAAAAAAAAGAAAATAATTGTGAATCGACTAGGCAGTATAACTGATTTATCTCAGCTGTCATTACAAACGATATCAATTTTTAAATTTGTTTGAGTAGGCTACTTTTACAGGGGAAAACGTACATTTTTACTATGTTCTTTCATCTTTAATTAAAGATGCGCAACTTCGGCGCATTAGGTATAAAAAGTTAATCCGTCTCAAAATAGATTACTTATACGTGCGTCTTATACACCATTCAGAGAGTAGGCCAATATTTTCTACTGTGTTAGTAGAGATTTTACTCTCTTGTGCCTTCCACTGTTCCAGACTCCTCCCCACTACAACCTGGGCGCTGTTTCATGTCTATTTAATATTACTATAGCTGTTGTCAAGTTTCCTTTGTAGATGACACATTTAGCTATCAGAAAATGAAGAAAAACTATAGGTCTATACGCCTGAAGCACAATATTGTTATAAAATAAACCAGAAATTTATTTTGAAGCGTACCTATAGGCCTAACAGTAAAACACACACACACACTCGAAACAGTCGAATTGTGGTAACAGTTCACATAATCCACTTGGTCTTTGGAAACCAAAAATTTGCAGTGACTCGAGTTTTTTCATTATCTACTACGGAGCTAAACAGAGTCCGTCCTTGTGAAAAATTAGTTGCTTCTATTGTTGCCAAAGATTTGCATTATCACATGAAGGAATGCAATATTAAACAGTACAACCAAACTAGCTTACAGAATATATCAAGTCTTCTAAAATCGAAGTACAATGATTAACGGATTAACATAGCATGCAGCATGTCTATGCTAAAATTATTTTTTGTCTGCTTGGGCTGTAAGTAAACGAATATGTAGGAACTCTCAAAAAAAGCGATATGGTTATGTAAGGGTTAGTTAAAATAAATTTCCAACTCCTTCATATCAAAAACAGATAAAAAATGTGAGTACAAAATACGAGAAAAGTTAGGTGGTTAACATTTGTATGGTTAGTTATTAAACATTATGAGCCGTACGTAAAAAAATATTAGTTTAAAAACAAATGTTTACAACAAAATATATAAAAAAAAATATTCCAGCTACACAAGTTCCATAAAATTTTCGGGGTTTTTTCCAGAAAGCAAAGTTAATTTACAAAAATCAGTGTGTACAACAAAATGGAAGATGTAGTACAAGTTTTTCAAAATTTGTTATGCAATTTTTTTGTGATGTGTAAGAATGATGAATGATGTTATCCTCTATCTCAATTTCCTTTTAGACACCAGAAGTAGATGATGTCTAAAAAACGTGGTTATTGCATTTTTCATGTCTGCCAGAATTTATGCATTTTAAATGAAGTATATTACCAAAAGCATAAAAATTACATGGCTTGTTGATTAGCGGTGTTGTAAGAGTTAACGTTTTCGTGATCGAATGCGCGACCGGCCGTAGCCTATGTGCCGCGCCAGGCAAAGTTCACTGCTGCCTTCTCAATTAATAACAACACTATTAATTAAACTGTAACAAGTCTTTGTTTCACGTGACGTCTGTTCACATCCGGCGACCTGGTACTGTACCACGCTCACGTACACAGACGCGCGCGCGCTGATAATTGTGCGACTAATTATGTCTTGCACCATAAAACTACGGTTACTACAACATAATTTTTTTAATGAACTATCTTCAAAGGGGCATTGATAACGAAAAAATCTGATAAAATCATAGTAAAATTGAAGCAATAAATTTTTTTAAAACGTGGATCATTATTTCTAAAGATAACGTCAGATAAGGTTAGAACAGCTCCCCAGAAACTGCTGCTCCGTTCTTCTCCAGATGACGCAGGTATGACTATAAACATATAGTAAAAGGCCACATATACAAATTACAAATTTTTAAAATTAATTATGAGGTATAAATATTGTCTGATTTTTTAAATGAGATGTCAGATGAAAATGTAACGTCTCATTATAAATAACATTATAGAACATTACTAAAACTCTTACATACCGAGTTGTTGGGCAATGGCCGATTGCTTATCTTTTCATGTCTAAACATAAGAAATCGACGATGGCCCATCAGCCCGGAATGTAATAGTTTTAGTAATGTTGACTCTTGTCGTAACATCCTTCGTAACAGATAACTTTATCGAACTTTAAATACTGCATTTTACGTACATCTTCACGTAAAGATAATGTAAAGAAAAGTAATGAATCTTTGCAGTTTCTATTATTTGTAACGTTATTTTGAAGAACTTAATACAGTATTATTAAATACAGTTGTTAATAAAATGATATGCCTTCATATCTACAACAGATAATAGGCAAACCTTCTCTTCTTTTGCAGTTATAATGTTTGATGAGTTTTTGGCTTGTTGATTGATATTCTACCACATCTAGTTTAACTTCTTCCTCATACTTCCGCAATTGCTTTATCCTCTTCCACATTATTAAGCCATCTCTCTTAAGCCTTTTTATTCTTTTTATTCCTTTTATTCTCTTTATTCTCTCTTAAGCCTGTCTTTTTATTCCGTACTGACTTCCATTTCATTATTATTATTATTATATTAACGTTGTTGTTTTTATCAATGTTGTTGATATTATTATTATTTTTTATAATTTTTATTACTATCCATATTATATTATTATTCTTAATTCTTCTATTTGAGACGCATGTCAGAAGGTCCCGTTCCGTATGGAGTGTCCTCTATAAGTGTATCAAGCTCATGATTCGTCTTTTGTCTCTTCATGTTCTATTTTGTTCTTGTATGGGCAACAATAGCCTATATTATCCGAACTATTTTTTTTTTTTAATTTTCTTAGTCTTTCCTCGCCTTTGTTGGTAATTGCTTGTCTCACAAGCATTTCCAACATCCGGCCTAATGTTACACATACGAATACCGATGTGTATAGGGCCTATATATATATATATATTCAATCACTTTCTGCTACAGTCCGTTTCTTGATGTATATAATACATTTAATATTTATAATTAAATTTACATCAAGATATTATTTTTATTAAAAAAAAAAAAAAAATCTTGATGTAAATTTAATTATAAATATTAAATGTAATGTATATATATACTGTATATATATATATATATATATATATATGTATATAGGTCCAATATGTATATTTAATATTTATGATGACCATTACCTCAAGATGTTTTTTCCTTATTTGAAACATGTTTCGGATGCTTTGTGTTCCCATCCTCACCCTTCCTAATTTGATTCTTGTGAAGTATTTGTGTGTTGTTGGTTGGTTGTTGTTGTAGTTTCCTGTTGGCCCTTGGCACTTTAAATTGGTATTATTATGTGTGATTGTGGAGTATATATCAGTATTGTGTATTTTCAATGTTGAGTGCTTTGAAAATTGCGTCTTGTTTTGTATTGATTTGTATTTCTTCAGGTATTAGTTTGTTTTGTGTTAACATATTTGTAAATTTTCCCAAATGTTCATTATGGTTCCGTTGTGTTTCATTAGTGTCATGTTGGTTATGTCTGCGAATTTTTTCAGTTTTAACTCGAGCGTTTGGCATTCGTCTGTCAATCTATTTGTGGTATGTCTCACGAAAACTTTTGAGTGCATCGAACCATTTTCGTAAAACTTGTCACTCGTGTCCATAGCTGAACCCTACAGAACCCTATTGTAGTTATACAGACTTTTAACTGAAATCTGAATTTAGGGTTAAGTTTCGGAAATTTCAAAATTTTAGATGCCAAGGCCCAAAAAGTTGGCCAAAAATTTTAATAAAATCGCAAATTCTATGTGGGGTATCAAGTGAAAGAGAATTTTAACGGGATCTGAAGGTAATGTACAGTTTTAGAAATTTCAAAATTTTGGTATCCAATGGTCAAAAAAAGGGGTAAGCAAATTTGAAAATTTTGTAAAAATCATTCGGGCGCCACACTAAATGGAATTTTAACGCAAATCCGATGTCTACGATTTTTAATAATTATTTATGATTACCTGCTCCAGGATTGTTATTTTACTGAAAACAATTAGTAGTGTAATCAGGATTTTCGAAATTTTCTGATAATTGAAAAATTTCCGAAATCTATGTAACATAAATAGACAATTACTATAGTCTAATTAATAACATTATTTATCTCCTCCTACTTCGTTGTAAATAGCGAGATAGTTCTGCAGCTCAGTGAGCTTACTATTTTATGTATATAAACCTGTATGAATTAAGTTTTAAGTAAAGTAATATACATAATTCGCCAACTTATTATGAAGCGATGTACGAAGTGTTGTAATCTACGACGAATGGGACGAGTAGGCGAGTGTTAACAGCGAAGTTGTACGAAGTCATGGGTAGATGGCGCGCACGATTGTGTGTTCACGTTCCCAATGTTTGTTTTTGTAATGAAAAATTAAATATTTTTGTAACGTTTTGCAGATTGGCATTTACTTCTCATAAGACAAAAAAACTGATTAACTTTCTGTGCATTTGTTAGTGTACCTTCTGTCTGAATTATACGGCATAGCATTTATTAAAAGTCGAATTATTATAGCAATTAGTAACATTATTGATTCATAAATTAATAGAATGTTTCTAATAAACATTGTCATTTAAATAATAGTGCAAGTAAATTTCGTAACTTATGGTAAGGGTTGTCTTGTAATGAATTAATTTTAAATTAACAAAAGAAATTAAATCTGTAACAAGTAACAATTTTTTAATAAATAAAATAAATGTAAATAATAGTTTTGTAATAATAATTAATAGTTTAATTAATATAATTATAATTATGGTGATTTTGAAATTAATTACAGTTATTAGTTCTTAAGCTAAAAAATTGTTATGTGTAATTTTAATAATCTACTAATTAATAATTATTTAATTTTAATTTAATAATAACTATTATTATTAGATTATGAACTAGTAAAAATAAAATCGCCCTACTAATATACACAGCTAATCCAAAAATATCACAAATTAACACATACGTTTCGATACCATTAAATTTTAAATTAATTTCTAAGCGGTTTAATTTTAAATGTGGCCAGAAATCGTGTATAAAATATAATAATGCGAACTGAATCATAATTAGATTTAAAACGTGACAAGGAACCGTAAATATTGTTTAATAACGTCAAATAAATTGGAAAAAATTTTCGCCCAGCAGGTGGAGTCGAACCACTTTGACGCTAATCAACTACAGGTTTGAAGCCTGCACTCCGGACCGCCGAAGCTCAGCTGGGCAGCTTGCCGAGACAGAAATGTCTATTTGAACCTACTCAGCCAGTGACGACACACGATGTAATCGAAACCGCGCGCTGTTTAAATGTGTACAATATCTATTATTTTTTATTTTTATTTTTTATTGTATTCTTTTTTATACAGCCTAAAGGCACCATATGATGTTATTATAGAGCGATCGATTTCGATCAATAGACCATCTTCAGGTTATCACAATATTATAAAACATTATAGCACATTTGTGTTCACAATATTATAAAACATTATTATTTATAAAAAACGAATTTGTAGACAAATTCTACATAGTCTACAAATTCGTTTTTTATAAATAATAATGTTTTATAATATTGTGAACACAAATGTGCTATAATGTTTTATAATATTGTGGTAACCTAAAGAGGATCTATTGACCGAAATCGATCGCTTTATAATAACATCATATGGTGCCTTTAAGCTATATAAAAAAATAATACAATAAAAAATATAAAAAATTGAATTATAGGTAGCTTACCATTAATAAAACAATAAGTGTAAGTATATAAAAAAATGTAAAGTACCGTTTACCAAATGGTAAAAGCTTAAGAGCATGATAATGTCTTTCAGCCGCCAGCTAAACGCAACATTATTATTGTTACTGACTGACTGATTGGTTACATACCTATCTACAGCTATGCAGTGTTGTTTGCTTGTTAGGTCTTTAATCTGCGACGGACGTTAGCACGTTAGCGGTCGCGGTTTTAGTTAACGATTCCCGGCTGGTAAATGATGACGTCATGCAGCGTGATGCGTTACAGAAATTTTCAAATGACCCCCAGCCATAAGACATTATCATGTCAAAATACATCACATTATCATTAATATCTATTACCTGGAAGTATTACACTACGAGTTCACGATTCTAGCTGTTACCAGCGGCTTCGCACGCGAATATTTTACTTTTAATAAGTATTTTAATATAATTTTTTTTGTCTATGTCTATATGGCGTTCTGTCAGTTCCTATAACAACTTTGTACTCATTAGTCAAATTCTCTCCAAAGCTGTTTTCAACACTTGTACTGTTTTAACTTGTACTAAATTATTATGTTGGCGCACAGCCTTTGAAGATTTAAACGTGCCCGTTTATAAAGCCTTTGGAGATATTTATAAAGTAACTGTTATATCAAAACGCTAAATTCTTTATTTTAAGTGTTACTGTGTTAGAAGCATTGTATAACATATTAAACGTTATGTTTTCCTCAACCATGGCTTTTATTTATTTCAGCAGTAAACTACAAACCAAAAACCGTTGTCGCCTAACCTCACAAATGAAAACAACACGTATTTTTGCTTTGGATTAAGTATAGGACAATTTACAATTAGTACGCTTCTTTTTTTACACATCGTAATATATCGATACAATCGCATATTATATAAAACATCAAAAATATACTGCAGGAACGGATAAATGTACAGTTCCGATGCCGCTAAATAGCTTTTGTTTATTTACTTGTTACTATGGTAATTAATTCTGGTTTCCATGGTGTTGTTGACATCTTTAGTAGTGGTATTTGTTATATTTCATTACTTATTCATTGCATCATCAAAAATATTGATAAACATAAATTTTATAATAGTTTACGACAATTACAAAATATATATCTTAAATATATATATATATCTGTATCTGTATACAAAATTACAAAATATATCGATACAATCGCATATTAAAAATATTAAAAACTGCAGGAACGGATAAAGGTACAGTTCCGATGCCGCTAAATAATATTTGTTTATTTACTTGTTACTTTGGTAATTAATTCTGGTCGCCATGGTGTTGATGACATCTTTATACGCGTCAACGAAAAGGCATAATTAAAAGGGCCTAAATCGTGCGAACGGGACAAAATATCTAATTCCAAGTTAGACAGTATTTTTCGCCTTGTGTCAAAGGTTACCTGTGCAAAATTTGGTGGCAATCGGTGTAACGGTGTGGATTTGTATTCAGTACCCATAAATTCTCAGACTTTGAGTTTTATATAATATATAGATATAGATTATTTGTTATACCAAAGTGTGAAATATCAGCGTCAGTGTTACTCACGTACTGGATATCTAATTTCTTAAAAAAAAAAGAAAAATTTCATTTTGTTTACATCGTAAGTAACAAATGTTTTTAAGTAAGTTGAGTCGACTTTTATGTATGTTTATGAAACATAGTTAACTTTGTTACAAATTCAACAATTCCATAGCAGAACTGTCTCGTTATTTTGAACGAGCTACATTTTATTAACTATTACAAATTTCGATATTAAATAATTTTCAGTATAGAAAAAATTACTAAAATTCCGATTTCTCTATTATTTCTTTAGTAATGCAACAATTTCTTGAGCACACAGTCTTACAATAAACACTCAAAATTCGAAACATTTGGATTTGGGTTACTATACCTTTTAGTCTGATACCCTGCTGGGATTTCACTATTTGTTTCAAATTTATGATCTCTTTTTTGGACCCCGGGATCCAAAATTGTCAGATTTCCAAAACTTAACGTAGTTAAAATTCTCTTTAATTTGATATCGCACATGAACTTTTGCGATTTTATGAAAATTTTTACCCACCTTTTGGCCCCTTACATCCAAAAATTTTGATGTTTTTAAAAATGAACACTATATTCAGATTTCGGTTTAAATTCTCTTTAATTTGATACCCACATGGGTTCTTGTGATTTTTTTACAATTTTGGTCCCCCAAAATGTTTGCCTCCAGCCCCCTGTTTTGGAGGGATCACTCTCGTAAACAACAAGGTTTTTGAGGGTAAAAGTTTGGACGCACGTTAGATTTTACGAAAATCGGTTGATGCGTTCAAAAGTTATCGTGAGACATATCCCAAATAGACAGATAAAGATGCAGACAAATGCCAGACGTTCGAGTCAAAACAGAGAATTCGCTCCGCTCGTTCAACAATTAGTGCTGAACTCTTATACTAGTTTTTAGCTCTTTGTGTTAGACTTTATATGATTTTGTACGTTAGAAAATTATCTATAACCCACATAAACAATATGATTACAAATAAATAAATAAAGTATATGATGATGCAGTCCTACAATATAGTCCTATATACATTTCACTATCATCACCTTTACTAGCGTAATGGTTTTGCCGGTGTAGATTTTGACTTTAATGTTTTCATTTTTTTTTTTTTGCGTGGCGTCCGACTAAGCATTGGTGTGGAGCCTCTTCCCTCCCTTCTTCTTCTTCTTCTTCTTCTTCTTCTTGTGTTTACCATCCCGTCAATAACGATACAACACTTCATATATAGGCCTACTGATTTCTGATTGCTCCCAGGTAAGTTAATTGACATTATCTCGCTTGGCAAATGTATATTACGAACACAGCTCTTTAAGTAGCAACGGAAGTTAGTTTTTTAATTATCTAATTTATTGAAGTCTATCATAAATATGACATTCGGCAGTAAATATGATATATAATATTGTCTTATCAAGAATGCATACAGCGATATAAAATATCCTAACTTTTACCCAGCCTTAATGACTGCTAAGAGCACCAACACTTCACACAAGATCAGCTGACACTATCCTCTCTTGAAGCGATATCGTAAGTTCTTCGTGGTAACGGGTTCCGATGTATTCACATTCTCAGAATCTTGTCGTATCGCACATCACATGCTAGTATTTGTTGCTTGACCGTAGGTACAACCAAGTCACGGAGGATGATCTTATTCCTAACGTAACATCGTGGCGCTTCTGTAATAAACCTTAGAGTCTTTGATTAAAATATCTGTTTGATTTCTATGTTTCAATGAGAGGCAGTTCCGCAAAGTTGTAGCCAGTAAGTCCGTAACGGTTTCAAAATAGATTGGTAACAAGTAATTTGCTAATACGTTTTAACCAATGAATCAAGATCAATCAGCCAACCCAACTTGCTCAGCTTTCTGTAGAAGGAAAAACGTACTTAATTATAAGTGAACAAAGCTTTGATTTTCCTCGCTTCATAGGTCTTCGTTTTTCTGTTTCGTTAAAAATCTACGAACAAATGATAATATATTTATGGAGTAAAAGTATAGAGTGAAATATTTATAGACAAATTAGTAATATTTTATTTAGTATTACTAAAAAAACAATTATAAAATGTTTACCAATATTAAAAAACCGTACTTACCATTTACCAGTTACCAGTCATAGCCTAGAATCATTGATTGAAACGTCTGTACCATATCTATGTTTGAATGAAAGACGATTCCCTAAAGTTGTAGCTCGTATGTCTATATCGGTTGCAAAATAGATTTATAACAAGGAATTTGTTAATAAGGTTTAACGATGAATTACAACACATCGTTTAATGAAGCTTGCTCAGTTTATGCCCAAGTTGATTTTTCTTGGCCTGTATAATTTATTTTCAATTTAACCTCCGGTCGAAGAGGATCGTTAATCATACGTATTTAAAACAAAGTCTTTCTGAACCAAATTTTATTAAATAACGTACTGTTCTATAATCCCAGGAATTCCACGACCACGTAAGTGGAGGTTTGCATTAACTTCGTTGCTGTTGATTGTTTCACAGCATCAGCATATCGTTTTGTATTTGCGAAGACAATAAAGCAGAAGGCAAAGTGTGCGCGCGAGGTTATCCAGATATCTAAAATAAAAACAGTTAATCCAGTCACGAGAACCCTACTGTAGGTACATATTTTGTAATCAAGTACAGTAATATGTTATGAGTTTTTGAAGCATTACGACCAATCAGCCGACAGAGCTTGCTTAGTAGATGAAGATGTTTTCTCTGTCCTGTAGGACATTTTTTCCATTTTAGGATCCTGTCCAAATGGATCCCCAAGTACTTTACGTCTTCGACGTGAGGATTATTTTGTCATGAAGCGTGACTGGTAAAAGTTATCTGTGTTGATTTACTTTCATTAACTTTGATTTTCCATTTCTTCACCCACCTTGTAAAGTTATTCAGGATATTTTGCAATCGTTCTGAATCGATGGAGGGAGCATGATAAGGGGGCAAGGTAACCGGATGACAAGGAGGCAATCGTCGGTAAAAGTTGCTACGGTAGCCTCAGGAGTTGTAGGTAGGGGTCTATTGAATACAGAAGTTAGAGAAGAGGCCGCAGAACGCTACCTTGTGGCTCTCTAGCTTGTGTGGGTTGTGGCTCTGAGTACGTATTGTGATCTTTCACGAGAAAATTATCTGCCTTTAAGGTAAGATCTGAGGTCAGTATAGTAGTTCACTATAAGTAATTGTGTACGCTTAAAGAACATACCAATGTGCCAAATTTTACCAATCGCCTGTCCATCGTCCAAGAGACTGCCGAGTAGATATCATACAAACTTAAGTTGATCCTTGAAAATTAGATGATGACTTATTTTCGGTGTAGCGAGCAGCACACGTCACAAGAAAGTCGACAATATTATGGGAATCCTTATAAAAAAATCGTTTGTCGGAACTGCACTATAAATTTCCATCTTGGTGAAGTGTTCCACTTACTAAAGCATGTTGGAGTCACCTACTGACAGGCTAGTGGTGACTTAGGAAATACAGTAATATTTTTTAGTTAGTGTTATAATCGACCGTTATAAATATTTAAAACAATTCTGGGAATTAGAAAAATAGATAGTTCGCTTTTTGGTGACGTAATACGCATGGCAGTGGGTAACAAAAACACGGGGGGGGGGGAGCGTGAGATATATGCAGGTATGTTTACACACAAGAGGGCGGGTTGAGGGTTGAGGAGAGAAGCAGGTAGACGCCCCGCTGAGGTACCGCTTCAATTAAAAGTAACCAACCCTTCCAGCTTGTCTCGATTGCATACAACATACCATCAGTTTGTACGATTCCTTCCTCTACAGACCTGATTCGCGGGTCGTACGGTATCCTAGACGGAGAAGTCTCATACATCTAGTATTAACCGTAATCTGTACAGCATCATAGTTTTAATTTATAGAAAAATTCATGTGTACCGGAAATTAAATATAAATTCGCTAACTTTCTAACACTTATGGCAATACTTTTCGTCCATTAAAAAAAGTCAGTAATGAAGTAACATTAAGTTAATAACAACCGACATTCACCTTCACTGTGGCTTTCATAATCAAAAAGCGACTTGTTTCGGTTGAGAACACACATTTGCAACCGCTGTCATGACACACAGTTTTCTTCTTCTTTTCTATAACGGCATTAAGCCATTTGACTTATTCTGGCTTGTGTATCGTCCACTTCTTTCTTGGTCCAAGCCTCGATTCCCTGCTGGTCCTCTTATAAGGCTTCATTTATTCTACTCTGTCTGAAGATGCAGCCACTTCCGTCTGATCTTCTCGATTTTTTTAAATTTAGAATATGTTTAAATCTGTCCTGATGAAGTCGCTGGTAGAATGGCATGATCTTCTGCAGCCTTTAATTGATCTTAAAATTTTATCTCCGCCGCTCGAATCCTTGACGAACTTGAACCAGTTACGATATTAATTGATGACTCGTTGGGCACTTGGTGAAACATAATAATACAAAGGTTTTTTAAAAATATATAAACACTTGGTACGTTTCACAGTTTTTTTATTTAACTCTGACAGCTGTTTCGACTTCTTAAGTCATTGTCAAAGAGCAGAGGCAATGGCTTAAGAAGTCGAAACAGCTGTCAGAGTTAAATAAAAAAACTGTGAAACGTACCAAGTGTTTATATATTTTAAAAAAACCTTTGAACCAGTTAGTACCGTATACGAGTTCTGGAGTGACCAATGTCTTGTAAAACTTAAGTTGGGTGGATTCCGCAGTTTTTGTTCGTAAGGTCTTCCTCATTTTGCCACACTTCTCTATACTCTAATTGATCTCATTATGCCATTTTCGTTCAGGTAATGCCACACCCCAAATATCTGAATCGTGATGTCAATTCTATGAATTTAATATTAATTACTATTTTCTCGAGTAGTATTTTACATTGAACATATTATATTGTGGATTAAGGACGCGCAAAATATAACTTTATTATTTGAAATGAGTCCAAGTGACGATTAGAGAAACGCGTGTAAATAAGAAACAGAACACAGAACACAACACATTATTTGTATTCGCCGTTAGTAGACCATTCCTACTAAGAGCTCACTAAATTAGCTCACCATTCCTATACAGCTAAATTAATTAGACATGAAACAGCTGTCTGGTTGGGCTGTGTCAAAAAATCTCATTGCGCATGCGTTACTTTGACGCGTTGTTTTCGGAACAATTATTTTGTGTTCAGAACAGCTGCATGATTGGTGTGACACATGGTTGTGTGTCATGGTTGGTCACCTCTCACCCCACATCCTGCACTGCCTTCCCTGCTCCCCACTACGATCTGCGCGAACCGTTTCACGCCTTGTTATTGCATCGGTACTTTTCTGTTTTTACATTTAGCTTTCTTATCATTGAGTCTATCACGACATCATTACTGATTTTCCGTCGTATTCTTTCCAATGTATAGCCTAGAATTGTATAATAACGCAACACTACTGCGGCTACTTTCGTCACCTTCTTCTTCTGAGCCATTCTCTCTATACGCTTACATACTGACCGCTGTAGTATTCTTGACTTCTTCTTCTTCTTCTTCTTCTTCTTCTTCTTCTTCTTCTTCTTCTTCTTCTTCTTCTTCTTCTTCTTCTTCTTCTTCTTCATCATCAGGCTGTGGACCTTACGATGCTTCCGATATTCTTGATTTTTTTACCATATCGAATGTCGGGTTCATTGGAAGTATTGTATGTCTTTTCGATTGGTCTTCTTACTTATTTTTCTTCCATCTTCCTACCTTTCAGTACCTTTATAATTATCTTTAAATCGGGATCTATAGTTCATAGCTATATTTTGCTGTTGGTCTAAGTATCGTCTTGTACATTCTAAAGTCTTATTTCTGGCGCATCAATCTTACATCTATTCTTTTGTTTAAATTTTGTTACTTTGCAGCCTTGTTACGAAATATGCAAACTACCCGCTTCTTCACATTAAATTTCTACAAATGTGAAACCACTTGTAATTTTGTACCCACACATGGAGTTTCCTCCCTTCTTATCGCGTTACATTTCTTTTGGTTTTTCCTACGTCTGCTTCTACCAACCAATCTTTTCGTTGTTTTCTTTGGTAATAGTGGATATATTACAAATAGAAAGTAGGAATACGTATGATTAAGTGCGTGTGGTTCTTCTGTTGCAGCTTACGATTACCAACGTCTGTGATCTTCCTTTCACTGTTTGGTGTGTTCTCTACCATCGAGGTTCTTGTTATTTTGGTGTTTATATATTCTGTGACTGCCACTTGGACTGTGTCACATTTTACTATACTTTTAGTATGCATTTTACATTTTACTTGTCATACTTTACTAACACGACATCGACTTTATTTATTATAATATTATACCATACATTTTATTGAACGTTGGAAGGCAAAAGTAATAATTTGTGTCCGAGTGAATTAGCCAATTCCGTGTATTCTTATCACAGCTGTTGGTGTTTACGTCCTCTCAACATGCTTAACCTATTTGACGTTTTTGCAGGAATATGCGGCTTTTCTGTTTTGTATCCGATAAGACGTGTTTTATGGTAAATTCAATGTGTGCTTTGATAAAGTGCTCCATTGAGTATTAGCCTTACTGGGGTGTTCAAATTTTAGCAACACTTAAGACGTTCGTGTCCAAAATGACCCATACGGGAAATATTATTTTTTTCAACAAAAAAGTTTCTTGGTAGCCTATGCATATTTATGTTTTATACATTAGGCCTAAGTTCTGATAATGAATGACCAAAATAATCACCTAACAATGCAGTATATCAGCATTTTTATCATATATGTTGCCTTGCACATTTCATCATATTTTATTTTTATATATGTAAGTATATATTTATTTGTGTGCTAAAACTAACATAATTCTGTATTTTTATTTGTTATGAATACAGTAAAGATTTCTAAGCACGAAACGAACACATTATTATATTCTGAAACAAAAAACTTTATTGATAATCTAGCTATTAAAATTCTGTTTATTGGAAATTTAAAAATCTGTATTATTAAAAAAATTTACATTATTTCATGAACATAATTTTTATGAAATACTATTCTATACGACAAAGATTAAAGTCATTTCTAAATTATTATATAACACAGGCAAAAAACAAAATTGAAAATCTTATATTTGTATGTTACGAGACTATCTGTCAGGTAAACTGTTTCTGTTACGTAAACTTACACAATTCCACTGAAACATTTATTACATATATGGGTGAGGTGATTCTTGCAAGTAAACTTGTCACATTTTGAGCACTTCACAGAAGACTTATTGTCAGTTTTTGGGCACAACTGGCACCTCCCTCTTTTTCTCTGCATTGTATCTGGATTCTTCATAATAGACTGAGTTGGTACTGCACGTTCAGCTTGTACGCGTTCAACTACATCTCTTGCAGCTTTTCCTCTTGGCATATACTGTCGTCTGTCAATGTGTTTTTTGATCAAAGATTCTCCAAGGTTTTCTAAAAATATTCTTCTCCGGTCATTGCATTTTGGTTTCCATTGAAGGTTGATGGAAGTAAATAAAACAAAAGAATTGACACCCGAAATATCAAGTATATTTGAAAAGACAACTATGGGCCAACGATTTGTTTTCCTTTTTGAAGTATAGTTTGCACACATCTTATCTAGAGTATCAACTTTAGTTTTGTTGTAATCTAAAATAAGCAGTGGTTTTTTATCATCATCACAACTTATTTTGTCATCGTGGTGTAAAGTACTCTGTAGTACAACACACTTATTCTTTTTTGGAAAGTAAGAGACCAGTGTAGTATCCTTCGTAAATGCAAACTTTGAGGTCAGTGCAGGTACATTTTTTGTTTCTAGAAGTTGGGGAGGAAGTGTAGGCTTATTTTTCTCGATAGTTCCTACCATTGTAATACCTCTACTGAGAAGCGTTTGGCCTAATCCATACGATGTAAAAAAGTTGTCACAAGTAACATTGTGGCCTTTTAGACCAACTGTCAAATCCAGAACTACCCTGGTTTTTCTCTGGTAGTGCACCTTGTGGCTTTTCTAAATATGACTGGATATTCCAAACGTAAATAGTGGCATTATCACATACAACCCAAAACTTTATGCCATATTTATCTGAGTTTTTAGGCATGTATTGACGGAAAGGGCATTTTCCTCTAAAACCAACTAACCTTTCATCCACTGTGGCATATTCGGTAGGATTGAAATGTTTTGGCAAAATTTCAACCCATTTCTCCCACAGCTCTCTAATAGGTGCGAATTTATCACTAGCGCGCCTGCTTGGTCGAGTTTGACGATCATCAAAACGGAAAATACGAGAAATAATTTTAAATCTTTCCAGTGACATTGTTGCCCGAAATATTGGCCTTCCTTTTGTTTCATCCCACAAACTCTCAGTTGATTCATTATGTGATTTATAAACACCTGCCAGTAACAAAAGTCCAATATAAGCCTCTAGTTCTATTGAGTCAATTTTTTTCCAATTCTCCCCGTAAATACGGTTGCCTTCTTCATCTGTTTGGGTCAGGATTATATTTTCAATTGGAGGGGGAAAAATACTTTGAATGCCGAATATTCATCAGTAACACGTGCAGTTGCATACCTGGTTGGTCCTGGCGTAAGTGTCATTACATCATGAGAAGGACGTCTTCCTATCTGGAGCTCAGGCTTGGTCTTCCACTGAATATCAACGTTTTTAGATAATAAAGTGTTATTTCCTGGTTCATTATGTACTTCTTCATCTTCTGAATCTGAAGACACACATTCAGAAATATTATCTTCAATTTCTGAAGCAACTTCTTCGTCGGAGATTTCCGATAACACTTCTTCAACGTCCATCATTGTTCATACAAAAACCACTTCAGGTCAAACACAAGTATGGTAATAAAACCAAAGAAAGAGCACTAAAAATTACTGAAATTGAAAAAAAATTGTTTCACTGCATAACATAACAGCAACCTCACTTACACTCTGCTCAAGGAGCACTGACTGACAGATGGAGAGGGAAAACATTCTTGTAGGTGGGCAGGCACTGTTGCTAAGTGGAGTAGGTGGGAGAGAATGTAGCAACCAGTGTGACCTTGTACTATGAGACTATGCATTGAATCATCAAACGAGACAAAGTTATGAAGCTTTTGAATCAGAAGTACAGCTTATAATATTAATAAAATAATTACTTCACCTATGGGTCCAAAACGACCCGAACAACTTTTTTGTACAAAAACGTGTCATAAAATTTTATAAGCGGTTTAAAAAATTTATATTAGAGAATGATACTTATTTATAGGTATTTGACAAAGTCACAAAACGGAAAGTTGATCTAATAATTTTTTAACAAACAGCAGCGTAAAACAAAATCTTTTGGGTCAAAAAGGACCCGAACACCTCAGCAGGGTTAAACGACGACAAATACGCAAAAGTCCTGAACGAAGTTAAAAAATTCAACAGATTTAAAATTTATTTATGTGAATCGATCACAACAAGGTTCAGGCTGTGGACAGACTAGGACTGAAAAATTAAATTGGCCCATTATCATAACTTTTTCGACTTTATTATCATACTAATCACTTTTTTCCACTAATTATCATAACTTTATCATACATACCAGTTTTTTACTTCTCCATTTTTTTTTACAGTAAGTTAAAACAGTAGTTGTCCAGTCACATCAGCAACGATATTCTGTTTGCCTGGAACCAAAACTCCCAAAATAGTTGAAATACAATATAGTGACTGGTGCCGAACTATAAACGCGTCTAACTATAATTATAATTTCCTCCGCTGATGTCGGGCATATGTGAGTACACTCTTGTATAGAGCTTATAATCTAGACTTATGGAATAGTATTTTACTTCTCGTATTCGACTTAATATCTCTTCTTGAACAAATATCTCTTCAGTCACAAGCGTTCTACGTCGCTTTCCTTATAGTCCACCCGTTTACGGACCATGGCGGGTCTGGTATCAACCCTCAATGACCTTCAGTTGTATGAATAGGTTTTAAAACCCGGCATGCAGTCGTGCTAAAAACATTAACGTCGGCTATCAAAGCAACTGGCTCTTTGTAATTTGATTGAAAGAAAATTTTAATCGTAATCAAATAAATTGATTTACAATAATACATAATTTATTCACTGAGATAATTATAAAATAATTTTTTATTGATTAAATTGTATCTCACACACACACACACACACACACACACACACACACACACACACACACACACACACACACACACACACACACACACACACACACACACACACACACACACACACACACACACACACATTACGTTAGTGTATTATCAACATGGTTTATGTGCTTCATGTTTTTGATGTAATATCAAAAAACAGCATATCTGATGACGTGATGCCTTATGCCTTATGGTTGTAACATGACGCAAGCAAGAAAAAAACATATGTTGATAGTACAAATTAACATAAAGTTATAAGTTATTTAGTAATAAAAAACAGAACTGTGTGATATCTAATAATCTAATAAAATAGCCTATATCACGCGCCGCGGGCGCGCGCGCGCGCGCACACACACACACACACACACACACACAAGTAAATGTTTTTTTTCTTTACCTATATGCATATTTTTCGTTGACATCTTTACGTTATCGTTATCAGAGTAATTTATTAATTATCAGAAAAGAAAAGAAAGAAGAAAAGTTTCATAATAAAACAGATAATTTTTTCCCTGTTTCCCTGACAGACTAGCAGGGAAACTTTTTAACTATTTCAGAAAGCTCAAAATGCCCAATATGTGTTTCAAAGAAACAGAAAAAGACATAGAAGAACTTCAGATTATTCAAGAAGACATTGAAAAATGTCAAACAAAAATTAAAAATGCCCAAGGTTGTCAGGAAAACCCCAAGAAGAAGACAGGTGCCATCTGGACTGATGAAAGGAGGGCGAGACATCGATCAAGAATGAAGGAGATATGGGAGAGGATGTAGAGAGAGAAGTGAGGAATCAGTTGAACCAAACGTATTCCACAGTGGGTCATACAAAAAAAAAAATATTAAAAATTCATAAAAGAATTTCTCTCTTTGTCTCCATTTACCCACGCCCCCCCCCCACACACACACACAGAGTTAATAGAATTGATCTGAAACATACAATTTTTAAGGATCTGTTGTTTTCTATGAAATAAGAAATTTTTTCCAAAACAATATATTATTGAAATACGTATAATATAATTTGAATTAAATATATATATATATAGGCCTAAATATATGTAGTAGAGTGTTAATTTATTAATAACCATAAAGAAAGAAAAAATGAGAGTGAATTTTAAAAACGCAAAGAAAAGGAAGTAGTAATAATGGGGTACGTTTTACCGTGTAGGCCTATCTATACCATATTTTAATGGATGAACCACAAGACGATGAATCCACGTGTTTAGAAACTGAGTGAAGAATTCTAAATGAAATGTTCCGCTTCGCGCACGTAGTGGCAGGTGAAAGAACCTTTAGAAATCGAAACAGGAACCAGCCTACTCCTTGGCGTCGATCGCAGTGAAGATGGAAAAAAGGAAAACTTGAGTTTCAAGTGAAAGTTTGTTGTTCAACTGGCATAGTAGTAAATCCCAAAGAAATATTATATAGCCTACAGTTGTCTCTAATAAAACATAAAAGTTATGAAGTAATAAAAATAAATTAAAATATACACTATTGTTTTATATGCACGATAAATTATACAGTTGTTAAGTTGCCATTTATGAAGTTTATTGCGTATTTCTATTTCAGTTATTCTATTTAAACGTGTACGCATATGCACACATCATAAAAGAAATAGCGGACGGTTTAAAAAAGTTGGCCTTCTTCCAGCGGTATCAATGCGAGGCAGTGTGATTTTATAAAATAATAATAAAAAAATAACAAAACAGATAACCTTTTAACCTGGCATTAATTGTGATAAACCAATTGCGTTCATGTTTTAATTTCGCTTGGGTAAACATTATTCTGGGTACCGGGAATTATTTATGCGTTCTTGAAAATCTCTTCTGCTATTTCTGGCGATTCGAGTAAGTATTTTTATTTTAGATATCTGAATAATCTCGCGCGCACTTTATCTTCTGCTTTATTGTCTTCGCAAATACAAAACGATATGCTGATGTTTTGAAACAATCAACTCTCAGTATACAGTCATACAGAAACGATGTTAATGTAAACCTGCACTTGTAAGGTCGTTGCGATTATAGAACTGTTGTTGTATATTATTTAATAGAAGTTGGTTCAGAAAGACTTTGTTTTAAATATGGATGATTAACGACCGTCTTCGACTGGAGATTAAATCGGAAAAAATTACACTGGTCAATAGAAAACAACTTGAGCATAAACTGAGGAACCTGTATTGGACGGTTGGTCGTCAACCCCGTTTCCCCCTTTGTCCGTCACTGCGTATATCATGGATTGCTGATAGTCATGTTTATGATAGAGTGGAATAAATCACATAAAACACACACACACATATGTATATATGTATGTATGTACGTATATATAGCCAAGTGGTGTGATTATAACACTGTAACAGCACTTATAAAGTCAAATACTTATTATTCTTGAATACAAAACCTGTACACTCTACACTCGTTAAGAGAGAAAGGACGAGCAGCCAGCCAGGGACCTCTCTATTGATAAGCGTTGAAAAAGGAAAAGATTGCAGTCTGTTCGATTGTTAATCGACTACTGAACCCTTGCAGAGGTCGCTCTCAACTCATAATTTTTTGTCACGTTTCATTATTTGACGTAACTTATGTTTCTTAATTCTGTACACACGTATTAGTCTTTATAAATATACTGTTACGACATCACAGAACAATCTACCTGTTTATCGAATGTTCCAGATGAATCCAGCTAAATCTGTGTGGCATACGTGATTCTCGACGCATTAGCTAGACTGTGACAGAAGCCGGGCGAACTGTGTCAAGGCCGCAATTAATTACGTCGTACACACTGGCGCTAACGCGCAGTATGGAATAATCTAGTAATTTGAACTAGGAATTTTTAATTTGAACTGTTGTAAGAGACTGTGTTGTTAATTACGAACTGTTTAACTGTGAAAATTGAAGCTGGTGATTAGTGACTTAATTGGTGTCTTGTATTTTGTTTTCCACTGTACCTACGACGATCAAGTAGACCTTCGTGACAGTGGTGTCAGAACTAGGATAGAACCGTTAACATTGAAAACAGTGGACACTTCATACAAGACGAGTGTAATTCGTAATTAGTCGGTAAACAATGGATGTCAGTCAGATGATGGAAAATTTACATGCACTGCTGTTACAGACAGAGAAACGACAGGATGAGAAACGCAGGCAGGAGGTGGAAGAAGCAGAAAGACGACAAAAAGAAGATCGAAGACAAGAAAGAGAAGAAGCAGAAAAACGACAGGATGAGAAACGCAGGCAGGAAAGAGAAGAGGCTGAGGAACGTCAGAAAGCACTAACGCTAGAAACAGAAGAAAGACAAAAAGAAGAACGGAAGCGTGAAACAGAAGACATCAAGGAGTTAATACAGGAGCAAAAGCAATCACAAGAACAAACCGCTCCAGAGTTGGGTCTCCTACGAGGTGAGCTCAATAAGCAAGTTTCTAAAAATCGGAGGTACAAGAATCAATGACATTAAAAATAGCTGAAGTAGAAAATTCTGTTTCGATTGTTGAAGAATAGATGTCTACAAAATTGTGTCATAGAAGAATCGATGTCTACAAAAATATCTGTAGTAGAAGAATCTGTCTCAAATAAAATATCTGCAGTAGAAAACTCAATGGCAAACATAAGAGAACAAATTAAAAGTGAAGTTGAGGAGTGCCTGAAGATACAACCAAAACAACTTTTGTGAACAGACTGTACCAGTGATAAAGACAGAAAAAGACGCAGAAAATACGTTAATATAGAAAATTACTTTGCCTGCAGTAGGGACAGCTCATGTCAAAGCTCCAACCGTTGACGGAAGCAGTCGATGGGCAACGTACCTCCGCCAATTTGAAGCTGCTGCATGCGCAAATAATTGGATGGAGAAAGGCAAGGCAGTTTCACTTGTTCTTTCATTAAAAGGACCCGCGGCAGAACTACTACAGAAAGTGCCACCTGACAGCCAAAACACCTATGCCGAATTGATAAAAGCTCTGGAATTACGCTATGGTGATAAACATTTGCGAGATGTGTACTGCACCCAGTTGAGAGCAAGGCGACAGCATTCCAGGGAGAGCCTTCAAGAGTTTGAACCAAGTATCGACAGGCTAATTACACTGGCCTATCCTGAAGCGCCAGAAGATTTTCGAAAGAGTTTTGCGATGCAGATATTTACTGCCGGTGTCCGAGATAACGAACTACAGCAAGTGTTACGAATGGCAAGACATCAGAACAGTGCGGACGCCCTGGTACATGCTTTGCAATTTGAGGCCGCCAAATCAGCGTCTGGTTGGACAAGTCATAAAGTGCGCGCGCTAAAAGATCGCGACGGCACAGACGATGAGGAAGAAGAACAAGGAACAGAGACTCGACGGTCGGCGCCACAACGAGATTGTCGGGTTAGAATTCAGCAGCAGGGAAACGAGCAATAGTCGGTACAACGGGGCGTGTGCTGACTAACTGGAGGAACGAAGCCCCTAGACAGTACGCAATTTCTACACTTCAAAAAACAGCGGGAGCTCGGTGGTTACCGGATTAGTTCAAGAAAGGCCAACCTCGATTACAGTTGACACAGGCGCAACAGTTTCCATTGTGCGGCCCGACGTGGTGAAAGATCTCAAGCCTATCTGGTGCTCTTGCAGCTTGCGAACAGCTACTGGACGGCCTGTAAAAGTGTTTGGAAAAGTGGATATACACCTACGCCTCGGTCGACTTGAGTTTAATCATCAAGTACTTGTTGCAGACATTGTGGATGAAGAAATTCTTGGTGTGGACGTCATGAAAGCATACGGAATTAAAGTCGACTTCAAAAACAATGTCTTGAGAATCGGAGGAGAAGAGGTAATGCTTTCCACAATGACTACTTCAGAAAAATCGATGGACGTCATAAACCAAGTGGCCGTAACTGGTCCGCCAAATTCCGAAAAAATCATCATGGTTAGAACCGAGGTAGATACTAGAGGCTACCTGTGCTCTATATTCAAACCCCAGGTAGTCAGCACACCGGGCATACTAATTGCCAGAATTTTAGTAAAACCTGACGAAACCGGAAATGTACCTATTAGAGTGGCGAATATTTTGAATCAAGTTGTCACTTTAAAAAGCAATATGCGCCTAGGCAAATTGACTCCTGTGGCCTGGGTAGCGGGAATGACACAACGAAGATACAGTTCTTCGGATACTTCCAAATTACCAGAGGAACTGCAGGAATTATTGAACAGATCTTCTAACGACCTCTCAGACAGTTTTTACATTAATTCAAATATTCTTTTGCAGTTCGGGGACAGTAATTGCGAAGAACCTCTCTTGTACAACATCGCATCAATACCGGGGACACAACACCGATACGCCAACCTCCTCGAAGGTCTCCATTAGCTAAGCAAGAGAAAATGTCTCGGTTGGTACAGAACATGTTGACAGAGGGAGTAATCGAACCTTCGTCAAGTGCTTGGTCTTCTCCGGTAGTGCTGGTAGCGAAGAAAGATGGTGGATTGCGTTTCTGCGTAGACTACCGGAGGTTGAATGACGTCACAAAGAAAGACGCTATCCATTACCTCGCGTTGACGATGCACTCGACACGCTGTCTGGAGCACAGTGGTTTTCCATATTGGACCTGAAGAGTGGATATTTGCATGTGGGTCTTCATCAAGAAGACAAGGAAAATACCGCTTTCTCAACCCCAAGTGGGTTATTCCAATTTAACGTCATGCCATTTGGACTCTGTAATGCACCGGCAACATTTGAAAGATTGATGGACCTGGTACTCCAAGGCCTGACATGGAAAACTTGCACTGTTTATTTATACGATGCCATAGTCATCGGGAAGACTTTCAAAGACCATTTGGAAAACCTTAAGGAGGTTCTAACTAGAATTCACGGTGCCCAACTGAAACTGAGCCCGAAGAAGTGTTTTCTATTCCAGAAGGAAGTACAGTATCTGGGCCATCTGGTTTCATCAGCGGGTGTTAGCATGGATCCTAATAAAGTAGACACCGTAAGAGACTGGCCAGTGCCGAAGAGTAAACACGAAGTTCGGAGTTTCCTGGGATTATGCTCATATTCAGACGTTTTGTGAAATGCTTCGCTACTATTGCTAAATCACTACATGAGCTAACGGAAAATAAACGAAACTTCCAGTGGTCGAGAGAGTGTGACCAAGCATTTAGGACTTTGAAGATTGCATTATGTTCGCAGCCAATTCTCTCTTTTCCAGCTTCTGAAGGGAAGTACATCGTAGACACAGATGCAAGCAATACTAGTCTAGGAGCAGTTTTGTCTCAAGTGCAGACCGGTGAAGAACGAGTAATAGCGTATTACAGCAAGACGCTTTCTAAACCAGAGAGAAAATATTGTGTTACAAGGAGAGAGTTGTTGGCAATTGTCAGAGCTTTGGAGCACTTCCATAAATACCTCTATGGGAGAGAGTTTTCACTACGTTCCGACCATGCCGCGCTTGCATGCTCTTGAGATTTAAAAATCCGGAAGAACGGTTGGCAAAGTGGCTCGAACGTCTACAAGAATACAACTTCGAAGTACAACATCGGCAGGGGCGCCTGCGTGGTAATTCAGATGGCTTATAACGAAGACCGTGCCCGGAAGACTGCCGACATTGCCACAGAAAGGAAGAACAAACTGAAGCGAACATGTTCAAGCCATCACTGTAGATTTCCTGGCAGACGGCTGGACAACACAAGACTGTCGGCAAGAACAGATGACTGATGAAGACATTGGATCGATCTTCACAGGAAAAGTGGAAGGTCACCGCCCGGATTGGCAAGATATCTGCCATGGTTCCGAAGTGCTGACGGGCTACTGGCCACAATGGGAATCTCTTACCATAGAAAACGGATTGCTGAAAAGGGCTTGGGAAAGTGCAGATGGACGAGACGTGGTCATGCAGTTCATAGTTCCCCGAAGTAAAGTGCAGTCTGTTTTGAAGGAGATGCATAATGGAACATCTGGAGGTCATCTTGGCGTTAACAAAACCCTTGACAAAATACGGAAGCCATTCTTTTGGCTTCATCTTCGCCACGACGTAGAGGAATGTGTTCGGACGTGTGAAATATGTGCTGCAAGCAAGGGCCCACAAACCAGAAGCAGGGAAAAAATGAGACAGTATAACGTTGGAATGCCTTTCGAGATAATTGCCATAGACATTGCTGGACCATTCCCAGTTACCGATGATGGAAACCGGTACATCATGGTTGTAGGTGACTACTTTACTAAGTGGGTGGAAGCCTACGCAATTCCAAATCAGGAGGTTACCACTGTGGCAAATTAGTTAGTTCACAACTTCTGCTGCCGTTATGGAGCCCCTATGGAAATCCATACGGATCAAGGGATAAATTTCGAATCAGGAGTGTTTAAAGAATTATGCCGTCTACTCGGAATTCTAAAGACCAGGACAACGCCTCTGCATCCTCAGTTGGACGGGATGGTTGAGAGATTCAATAGGACACTTGAGCAGCATCTTTCGAAGGTTGTTGACGAGAACCAAACACTGGGATCAACGTATACCACTATTCCTCATGGCGTATAGATCATCAGTACACGCCACAACCGGCATTGACACAAACACAATTCTCCAGCAAAATTGGTGTTTGGGCGGGAGATTCGTCTTCCTGGGGACTTGATGTCGGATCACATGAGACTCAGTCCCAAGAGCCACAGAACTATTCCTCGCAATTAGAAAACCAACTGCGAGAAATGAATCGCTTGATAAGAGGACGGCTGAAGATTGCCAGTTATAAAATGAAAACTCGGTATGACATTCGCAGCAATAGTGTGGGTTTCCAAGAAGGAGATCAGGTCTGGTTGTTCAACTCAAAGCGCCGTCGTGGTCGCTCACCTAAGCTTCAGACTAACTGGGAAGGACCCTACACTGTAAAAAAAGAATCAACGATGTTGTTTATCGGATTCAACAGGAAGGACAGCGGAAGTTCAAGGTCGTCCACCTAGATCGCCTGGCTAAGTATTACTTCAGAGACGGTTTGCCAGTTCGGGATGAACAGGCTTAAGGAGTGGGAGGTGTTACGACATCACAGAACAATCTACGTGTTTCTCGAATGTTCCAGATGAATCCAGCTAAATCTCTGTGGCGTACGTGATTCTCGACGCATTAGCTAGAATGTGCCAGAAGCCGGGCGAACTGTGTCAAGGCCGCAATTAATTACGTCGTACACACTGGCGCTAACGCGCAGTATGGAATAATCTAGTCATTTGGGGGGGGGGGTATAAATACCAGTACTCAACGATGTTCAGTTCAGTTTATTGTCGAGTGATTACAAGTGATTACTGTGTGCGTTCAAGTGGTTATTAGTGAAGAGTTGTGTTTTATAATCGGGCGGTATATTGTAATACAATTGTGAATTAATATTAGTTGACATTTTATTGCGTATGAACAATTTTTATTTGATTTGTTGTAAGAGACTGTGTTGTTAATTACAAACTGTCTAACTGTGAAAATTAAACCTGGTGATTAGTGACTTAATTGTTGTCTTGTATTTTGTTTTCCACTGTACCTACGACGATCAATAGACCGTCGTAACAATACACTTGCAGTTATCCACATGCACGTGTAATTAACATTCAGTAGATAAATTAAGTTTTAATAAATTAAAAAATGAATGTAATTAATTAATAAAGTTTTCTTCTCAAGTGAAATTTGTTTCATTAAGTAAATTTTTTGGAAATTCCATTGTATATGTAATACTTTCTAATATGTACAGTAATGCCATTGTTTTGGGAGATATGAAATTTTATCAATACATCTAAAGTTTTTTTCCTAATCCCTTTTTGTTATTGTTATATTTACTAAATTTTATCAAGTTATGGCAAAAATACTTCTGATATGATAAAGGGCGTTGGGACTTCATGCCAAACCTATCTGTTTCGATGTTCAGCTTATCGCTCTTTTGAAATTAATTTTGGTTTAAAATAAGTGACAAAGTGTCAGTTATTTAATTAACGTTTGTGTAATTTTCATGATTTCCTTCCAGTTTATTAGCTATAATATTTACAATATGTTTATGGTAAATATTGGGAATATGTTAAATATAAAAGAGTATAATTTTGGATTTTTGAATTATTAGTATTGTATTTGACAAACAGATTTATTTTATGCTCAAGATTAGTTATTTAATTTATCTACTTTGTAATTTTTTTCTATGCTTGCTTTTGTTGATGGCCTAATAAGTTTTTAATTTTTGTGATTTTATTAAGGAATTTAATTTTGATGTACGTGGATCAATTCATTTTACACTTCGATGAGTCTTTAGAATTTAAAATTTCAATAATACATTAGTCACTGTGATGAAAAATGTATTTTTAGTATCTTTTATATTAAAATCAGTAACTATGGTTTATAAGCCTAATTTCTTTCTGGTTTATAGTGCAATTCTTATTTAGAAATTAATATTGTGGTGTGTAGATGGTACTGTTCTGTAGCAGGTCAATAATTTTGAATATCTGAACTGTAATGTGTCTTACATTATAAACAGTGATGTGGTGAAAAAATAGCACAAGTTCAGCCATATGTGTGGAACCTTCATGGGAACTCTAAAATCAACGCGTAAGGAAACACGCCTGAAGTTATATAAGGTGGCGGACCTTCCCACACTTCTCTATGGGTCTGAGAATTTGACTTTAACGAAATCCCAGGCCTATCGTATTCAAGCGGCCGAAAGGAGATTTTTTCAGGCACGTGGTAGGATGTACTATTCAAGATCGCAAAAGAAATGTAGGCTAGATGTACGGCAGGAACTGAATGTTATGAGTATACTTGATAGGATTGCCTAATCTCGGCTAAAATGCTTGGAATATCTTAACCGAACGGATGACTGCCGCACCCCCAAACATGTATTGAATTGTTGTTTGAATTGAATTGAATTGAAACAATAAAGAAGCGTTGTAGTGACCAGCTCTAGTGTGACTGCTTGGGATCGGAACAAACTGTAGTAATCTTTGCTGAAGACTATTTACTGATGATGACTGTAGTAATACTGATGATGATGACTATTTTAGCGTTACTTTTATCTTTTATCAGCTTTAGTTAATGTAAGATTATTGGTTGATAGTATAGGCTATGTATATACTATTAATAGCTTTAGCATTAATCTTTGTTATGAAGATTTTGATAAAATTTTTTTGATAAATATTATTATTTACAAAAAGCACACATAGATATCAGTTTTATAGAATTTTTTCAAATATGCGATGTAAACTTTCAACAAAACTCCTTATTTCTACTAGTAATTTTATACAAACCACTATGTTGTCTTTGGTATTGACAAGCGCTTTCGGCAGTCAAGCCATCTTCAGGTCATTTACCAATCGTTCAGGTCAGGTCGTCGTGTAATCGTATTGAAGGCTCAGTAGACCGACTGCAGGCGCTAAAAACAGAAAGTTTTGTATTTTGCCTGCTACAAAATCTAGGTACGGAGTCGTCGATGCCGTACAGACGGAAACTCATAACAAATGCATATAAAAATTAATTAACATTTTTAGTCTAATCTTTAGTGTCAGTGAAAGGAACAATAAATTCTACACATTTAAAAATGTAGGAAAATACAAAACATAAAAAAATACTATAATTATAGAGTTTATGTTGGCACTCACTGTATCTGTCTCATTGTCTGCGTTAACAACCACCACGGGGTTTGTGTGTGTGTGTGTGTGTGTGTGTGTGTGTGTGTGTGTGTGTGTGTGTGTGTGTGTGTGTGTGTGTGTGTGTGTGTGTGTGTGTGTGTGTGTGTAGGTGGAGATACTGGGTTTATTCGCTCAGGTATAATAACTCCACTATCTGGACGCGCTGAGTGTATAATTAGAAGATTAGAAAGAAAACTAACTGTTGAAACAGACAGTGGTTCCGGCTGGATTTTATAATTAAATTTAATTCCATGTAAAAGTGTATACACATATACACACTCACGCACACACAATAATAAAATCCGTGCACACATCTAGATACGATTAATTACTCTATTAGTCTGGTACGGTCAAATTAGGGCCGTCAGCTCGCGGCGCAAATTAATAACTGATTTAATTAAAAAAAGTAATAACAATATTCATTCATTAATAGTCAGTCGTGGCGGACTGCATCGTGTTGTGTTGGATTTCTTCATAAATATGCGATGAAAAAGATAAAACAATTTAGATTGTTATCTGTTTTCTTCTATTTTAATTTGTATTATTATTAATTACAAAGGTATCAGTTCAGATTAGCATAGTAGGTCGAGCAAAGCCGAATGTTGTCTTCAGTCCCAAGTAATGACCGCTGCCATGTCTCTCGCTCTTACGCCTATAGCTAAACCAACACGCATGGTCTCGTGAGATCACCGAATGGAATCTCTGCCCTTAGGAGCGAGCCACCATGCCGTCGTGTATACCAGTGTTATATTAATACATCATGTAATATGGTATCGGGCATGACATACCACCACTGTGTACTCCAGGCCAAGACCCCATATCAGTTTCGAAGACCCTGGCTAACTCCATAATTTCTAACTACCTTCACTGAAAACCACTAAAATTACTAATGCAAGTTATGAAAAGTCCTCATTCCTCGTCCACTGATAACGTCAAGTCGGGGATAGGGCCCTAGCCTTATAAAAAGGAGACTAACGCGTTTCGCAGCTATGCAATGTGAAAGTACAAACTGTTAACACAAAACGTAACGTTGGCCAGACGGGACCTCGTGGAGATAAAATTTCGTAACCCACATAAGCGACAGGGAGACACCAATCCATCCCGAACACGAACTGAGTAAAGACTTTAGCAGCACCTGTTGCGCAGACTTCACAGAGGGGCGCACCACCAAACGCTGGATGCACGCTTTGTACCGATCGTCAGCCCTGACACCGCCGAAAATCTGCGTTAACTCCGCGCATCGTAAGGGAGGGTGGTTCTGCCAGAGAGAGATGAGATATAGCCATCACTCTCACTTTCCAGAGCAGTAGTACCGAGCTCATCTGGCTGGGTTCGCAACGACCTATCCTAAACGCCTTCCCCTCCACCTGAATAGTGGTAGGCTTACGTTACGTAGGCAGGCTGTGGTACTCTGGGTCACTGGGTTTAGGTGTTAGTGAGGTCCACCGGGACGGGAGTGGTTACTTAGCGCAGGGACCATGCAGCCCTACTTCTTGTTCGAGGGGAACACACACCTTACATTATCCCAAACCAGACGAAATACCTCATCCGCGACCGCGCGAAGTTAGGAGCCACCGTGGATGGAGGTAGAGGTACCCTTTGTAACCCCTCTTTAAGTGTGACTTGTAAAAAAATTTGTTTTTTGACATTTTTTTTTTTCTAAAGAGGGGCCACAAGGTAATTAAAACTAGGCCAAAGCCTAGAGAAGCCAAAAATGCGCTGGATCCAGTGAGACGGGACTTGCAATTAAAACTCACAAAATTAACAATCAATAAAATCTTTTTTTATTATTATATCTCCTTTAATATTGTTACCTACAAAATCAATAAATATAACATGTAGATTTTATGTTCTCCTTAAAAATGTTAATTGAAAAAAATTAATTCTCCTTAAAAATGTTACTTGAAAATTATTAATAAATATAAAATTTATTTTCTATATTCTCCTTAAAAAATATTAATTGAAAATTAATAGAGATAAAATCTATATTCTCCTTAACAATGTTAATTAAAAAAAATTAATTCTCCTTAAAAATATTAATTGAAAATTAATAGAGATAAAATCTATATTCTCCTTTTAAATGTTAATTGAAAAAATTAATTCTCCTTAAAAATGTTACTTGAAAATTATTAATAAATATAAAATTTATTTTCTATATTCTCCTTTTAGCCCTATATCTAACCCCCAAAAATACACACGAATATACAATACATATACACGTTCCACAACACAGGACAATTATAACATCTATCATTAAATCTTGCCACACCCTTTTCACGCCATGAGGTACATAATTAACAATTTATAAATCTCCTTGCCCTAACACCCATTGCAAGGTTTTAATACCTAATATGTGTATAACATTTTATATGTGTATAATATATTATATGTGTATAATTAGATACATGTTTGTAACACCAGTGGCCCCAGGACAAACTACATTCAGGAGTTGGCATAGTGCCTGTTACTATTATAAAGTGCTCCCACATTGAGCACTTAGACTTGGAGTAATTATAATTAGAATCCAGTAATCACACAAGTGATCATAATCAATTAAAAGAATTTAAATATGATAAATTTTGTTGAATATTGAAAACAGTTACGTGTCATAATGCCTTATAACCTTTGAAAATTAATTTGGCCCAAAGGCCGACATGTTCCTAGGCAAGATAGTGCATAACTCAACCTGTCCCAAGAGCATGTTCAAGTCTGCATGAAAATGCACCTATACAGGATTAAACTGGTGACCCGACTTAACTACCAAAGAAACTTCTATCCCTATATGACCCAAACTGAATTTAAAATGAGAAATTAAAGCATAAAATGAAAACTAAATTTAACCAGTGAAATTACATGTTGATTGAATGAATTAGTAGCACTCCAACCTCTGGGCTCACAGATTATACAAACAGAGTTACAAAATGTACAAAAGATTCTCCCCCAAGTCCACGCACTATTCTGTCCCGTTAACCGGGGACCCAATTAAAATGTTTAAAGCTTAAAGTCATTGGTGTAGAGTGACTCTATGTCCACTGGTTCTAGTGGGTTACATCTCACTGTGTAAAAGTAAATTGGTTTGTTGTCACCTTATTTATTCCATGGGTGTGAAGCGGTGGTCTTCTGGTCTACATGTTAGGGTGTTTGTGGCCCTTCCTCGCTATTCTCCTCCGGCAGATGAAGTTGAGAGAGAGTCTAGATTTTCATGTTCAGGATGGAGCTGTTCCTCGACTTCCGGCGAGGGACCCACAGATCTGTATTAGTTTAGCCTGCCATAGATGAAGAAGATGGTACAACTAAAAACTTCTTTCTGTCGGAGTAGCCGGCCACGCGCTGTTTGATTCGGAACCAGAGTAGAGACAGGTTTAAAATCGCTTTTTCTGGCTTTCTGAACTCGCAATCAGCACCGAGCACCAGAGCGCAGCACTAATCGGGCGCACTTAATTACCACTGCTATAGATTGTGTGCGTATATCTACCGCTAAATACAGTACAGTATTTTTCGTCAGCTTTGGCGTTAAATGCCGAATACGCGCCGATCTTTCTTAGACTCGGCACACCCCACCCCAAAAGGGCAACATAGTTGCCCCACACTTAGACAGAGGAGCACCCTGCAGTGTACCCCAATGTTTTTTACAACAACGTAGGTGTTCCTCGGTTTTCCCAGAACAAAAACTCCTCACAACTGCTACCATCCCCATGCGACCCTCTCCGCCATGCCAACCCCACAGGACCGCCCCAACACGTCACCCTCTCTGGTGACCACCACCTACTTCTACTGGTCCCACTCACATACTCGTCCGAAGACCAAACAAGGTATCACCCACCTTGGTATGTGAGTGACCGTACTACTCCTCTCGTCCACCTCTCGGACCGACCAGCCACATGCACCAACAAGGCATTCCATCCTTGCCATATGGCTGGCCTACATCCCTACACTAGGGCGGACGGCCCCGCTTAGCCGGACAGAGAAAACCGCATAGAGGGCACGCGAACATCAATCCCTTCATTTACTCTTTAAATACTGCGTAACTAGCAAGGGGGGGTTTACTTCAGCACGGCATCTTCTAACAACCCACACTTAATCCAAAAATAACCTACCAGGGAAATCAACCGGGGAATGCGACATGGCCCCGACCCTACAATAATCAACAACAACTACCACAAAGAAAAATGAAAACAACACCAACAATCTAACACTAACATCACTACACCAACCTAGTCACAACTCTTCCAACTAACTTCTTTTCTAACTCCTTTCTGATATTTTTCTTTTTTCCTTTTCTAATTTTTTTTTCTTTTTCCTTTCTAATTTTTATTTGTTTTATTTTATTTTATTTTGTTTTCTAAGGGGAGGGGTAGGAAAATTGGGAAGATGAAAAGGGCAAAGATCATTGAAAGGTCAATAGCTAGGACTAAGGGTAAGGACATGGTTCCCTCCGAGAATAAGGATGGGTGGAGAAAACCACGGCTCGCGGAGGCAGGGGCGCAACCCTGAAGTAGACGAACACCACTGGGACTGTGGGGAACATCTACCCGCTACCCGTTAACCGCTTCTTCTCACCTTTTTATGACGAACTTTAGGTACCCGTTCCTTTTGGACACCTCTCTCTGAGAAACTATCTCGTGTTGAGCTGTACTGATTTGTTTCTCCTGAATTAAAATCAAGGCAACTTACCTGACTACTTTTACCCCGATTTGGATTATCCTCAACCTCTAACTCCTCTGCTTCTTTTTCTTCCACCTCTTCCTTTTCCTCCTCTACATAATCCAAATCACCATCACGACACTGCACATCTTCATCCTCTAGTTGCTCACCTGGTCCGCATGAAACTTCTTTCCATTCCTCGGAATCCTCAACTCTACTTACAGAAAGCGTCTGCACATCTTCACACACTACATCATTCTCACTCACACACTCCACAACGCTGCCACCCAGTTTCTCCTCAACTTCTACCTCATCTACTTCTACCACACTTGCAGCATGGACATCCCCTTGTCCATCCGCAACCTCAGAAACACTTGCAGCCTCCCTAACACTTACACTTATACTCCCCTGCGCAGCATGTGCAGACCGCTCTTCTGCCTCTTCCTTCGATTCCTCTTCTTCCTCACTCCCAGCAACTACAACTTCCTCAACATTTCCCAACCTGGAATCCAGCTGTCCAGGTCCATGTGCAATGTCTAAATTAAATTATACTGACGATGGTAAAGCTCCACCATCAAGTGACTTCTCATCTCCCGGCGTAGGCGATGATGATGTTACCGGATCTGGATCCGTCATGAACCGAGATGGAGATACCGGAACAAATTCTGCGGCATCTGGATTCAACCAAGACGTCCTCTCAGAGTCCTGTAATTCAATATCAACAGACGTGATCTTGTCGTCTTGTATTGATCCACAGAAGTTACTTCGCTTTTCTTCTTTCTCCTCACCTTCTTCATCCACTACCCTATTAGGCACAGGTAATTCCTCTGGAAGCTTCAAAGTTTCTTTTTTCTCCGAATAGGAATAACGCCTTGCTACAGGCTCCCTACTTGCCGATGTTGGTTTACTAATATAACTTCTTCTTTCCCTGTTAATTTCATACTTATGTCTTTTCTCAGCTGTAACCGTAGCTACCGTCTTCTCACTTGTCACCCCCTTGTAGCCTCCATTACTTCCGGAATATTCAGTTTTTCTGACAGTCTCTTGTGTTCTTCTCCAACCGCCATGTTTGTCCTTTTTAGCTCTTCCTAACAGACCACTGGAGTATTGGACATCCGTAGCACCTCTTCCCCGGGACTCGTCCCCTGCCTGGACAGTCTTAGAAACCACACACAACCGGTACAGATCCGCGAAACAACGTGGGCGGTCTGCGAATATCAAACGCGATCTCTCTTGGGGATTCAGTCCTTCCAGAATAGCTTGTATTACTTCCGTCTCGGGCAACCCTAATCTTAATACCCGGGCAGCTTTCCGTATGTCGTGCACGAAGTCCCCCAACGCCTCTCCATTGGTCTGTAAACGATAGAATAAATCTAACTTAAGCTGGGAACGTCGTCGATGGGGTATGAAGAAATCCAACACTTCCCCATGAAAAGCGTCGACACTGCCGCCCCGACGCAGAGTATTGGTGACCAACCCTGCCAATGAACCCCGGCAATACGGGTATATAAGGGACAAGACCTCCCCATCGGACACACCCGGGAAATCTGCCAACTGCAGGACAAGATCCAAGAAGACCAGCAACCCGTCCTCGTCTATTCCATCTACCACCGAAAGTTTCTGGAGAACTCCTGAAAGGGGGTGGGGCAATTTCTGAAAGCATACCGCCGCCAGAATTGCACAATTCACAATACACAATCAGCAAAACATAATTCCCACAAAACACCTAACACCCTACAAAATAATGACAATAATAACACAGGAATCAGAAAAAACTCGAGTACTATACTCTTCCTTCGAGCAGAGTGCGGGTCCCCCTACCGTTGCGAGGACCCAGCACGCTTCCATGAACTGCTCTCAACAACACTACACATTAAGGAACGCGACACACACACTAACACACAACATGACAAAATTACCGACCAACGACAAATTCTCAAAAAATTTGCAATGACTTCGGCTCCCGTATCTCGGAGGAGAAAGATATCAAGAGAGCTTTGAAAAGTGGTTGTGGCGACGAGTGATTCAGGTGGAAAGGACTGACAGAGTGAGAAGTATTGATGGGACTAGGAGAGGAAAGAAAACTGCTGAAAGTAATAAGAAAGCTAAAAACATCATATATGAGAAGAAACTGTCTCCCGGTAAGTATCATAAAGGGAAACGTGGAAGGAAAAAGAAGACGGGGAGGGAGAGAGGTTGGAGTACTTGATAACATCAGAAACGGAAGGAGCTATAACCAGATAAAAACAGTTGCACAGGACCAAGGAAAAAGGATACCATCGAGCTGAAACCTGTCGGAAGACAGTTTTACTAAAAGAGATTATATTCTACTAGAGAATATGTTCAGTAGGAACGTGTCTGTTTTAGTAATTCGGTAAGAACTGACAATTGGTAAAGTACTTTCGGCCTGGGTTTCCAAACCTGATGTGTATTTTTGTAGCTTAGTGGATAGTCACCATCCTGTTAGAGCTGGGCGCTGTAACTGTTAGCAGGTTAGGACGTGATGGAGTCTACTAGTATACGCTTTCTCGATATAACAATCTGCTGCGAATTAATGAAAGAGATCGATAAGATGTTCGTCAATTGTCAGAAGGTTGATCAGGAACTAGCGTGCAAAGACGTCAATGGAGCTATTTGTACTGGCTTATTTGGGGTGGTTTCCAGTCTGTAGTAAGGTACCGTGCTAACGGTAAATATGATGAGTTGGTTCGCGTAGAAGGTCATAAAAACGAAAACAGAACACAACGCAAGACCATAAGTAACTGCCAGTATCGGGCGATAAATCACGGAAAGGCCAGACAACTCATTTATTTGTGCTCACGGTAAGTTTATGGAAAGTTTAATTACGTAACTCGTGGGACAGAATTTTGTAAGTGATTTCGTATTAATTGGACTGTCCGCTACGCCGTGCCGCGACGTTTGATTTATTGCGCCCGACGAAAAATTCTGTCCCTTACACTACTGGGTAGGACAACGTTGCGTCATGACGTGGGTGTTTGATGGACAGTGCGACATTATGCCTTGCCATTACTGAGTTCTCTGTTTCTCACTGATTCTGTGTATTTGGAAACAAAAATTAATTTCATACGCATTCTTTTAGGTTTGAGAATTCATGTCTCCTGGTAAAACGCATCGAGAATACGTAACGTTTTATGTTTACGTAATCAAAAAATTTTAATTTAACTAGAAATGTGCAAATATAAAATTCGGTTTGCATACTGTCATTACAACAAATCGCGTTTAATTTTGCTGATTCTGTTCCGCTCCATTAAACTTTTTGTTTCGTTAGCTCTTGTGTACATACATTCTCTTTGTCTACTTTCCTCGTAAATTCACAAAAATTCTTGAAATGTATCTAGTGATTTTAATTTAGTTTCAGATTTAATTAAGGGCTGAACTAACTTCAGCTGAACTATCTACTGTAGATTTCAGATTTTTTGATAGTTGCACACTATCCATTTAAACTATACAGAGTTTTGAAACCTTACATTGGAGTTTTCAGTACACGGTAAAGAACATATAGGCCTACAATTAGTTATAGGCCTACTCTCATCTTCTATCGCGTCACGACTTTTTTGTGGTCAGATTATTGCAGACAAATGTCACAACTAATTTTGATGGCTAATCCTATTCAAACCTATCACATTTGATTCTGTGTTGCAGGTTTTTTTCAGTAATTTAATTTTCTTATCTTAATTTAATTGGTCCTGTTACTTTCGTGCAGGTTTGGCGAATATTTTAGATTTCGATGTCTATTCATTATTTCCATAACTTTCCAATGTGCTGCTTCGTACGGTGGCTGTCAGAATCCCGTTTCTACTTTAAGCCTATCCGACCATCTCATTGTACATACATCTATTATTTTACAACGCCTGTTCTTCTCTATATACCGAAAAAGCTTAGGAATATTAATATTTAAAAAAAAAAAACAGTTTAATCTGTAGTTTTTGTAATACGAAGGTTTTCGCTCTCAGAGAATAAATCTGTAGAATGCTTAGTTCGAGGGCTCTGATTAATCAAGTTCTGCGTGTAAATTGTGTTCGTGTATAGGTATTCTTTAACAATACTTGAAACCAATCACTAAAAACAAAATTTTTAGTTTGCGTAATATGAATTGAATAATATTTTTTCAAACCATTGTTAATACTTAAATGAAAAATTTACAAAATTGAACCAAATACCTTGGTTTACTATGTTCTTCTTTTGTTGTATTGAACTTACCGTGTTCAGTGTTTTGAATCCCACTCCTCACACCAAATATTACGGCGGTTGCACGCATCATCTTATTAAAACAATGAAATTCGAACGATTGAAAACAGATAAATCGCTAATTACAACTTTAGGCCGGCCGCATATTTGAGCGACATTTTGTTCGTGGGTTCGTCACAGGCATTAAAATGGAAGGCATGAAATAGGTAAGTGTAATATAAATTCCCCTCCTTGTGAGGCTAGAATCCAGCGCATGCCCAGTTCAGAACGTCGCAAGCTGTTTTGTTGCGAAACATAAATTGAAGGAGCTTCGTCTTTAGTCGCGAGGGGCCTCGCGAAATCTCTAGACAAGGTCGCAACCAGTGTGCGGAGCTTTATACATCCTAATAGCAGTAGAGTCATCTCCGACGACGCTTTGCAACACAATGCGTCAAAACGGTTCTGTTGTGAAACAAAATGTCGCTCCAGTGTGCGGTCGGCCTTAAGTACAGTCGAATAAACAAGAAACTACAGTAAACTATCGTATACGACGGTTCTTCAAGCTTACGATTGTCCAACACACACTAGTGTAACTCACAATAAAAGTCATTTATTTAACAGTGTCGCACTAAATAATACAAGTCACCAATTAGAAGTGTCCGCAAACAACAATAATCACTATAATCACTGTACACTAAAGGCACTCTGAATCGCTGCTTCGGAAACGGCGCTTTTATATTTCGTTTGTGTGGTGTAACGCTTCAAAAAATTCATCTGAACGCCTGTAAAATAATTTAAACGTCAGGAAAGATGGGGACGCATAATCCTACTGCTCACACAGCGCATACGAAGCGTCACGTAGGCACTCATTACCTCAGCGTAGCATACATTAGTGCCTTCAGCAGGTAATTTACATAGATAGTAGGGAGTGTAGTGACCAATGATTAAACAAGAGATTACAAGTAGAATAGCTACAGGGAAGGAAACCTTCAACAGGAGAAAGGAATCGACTGGAGCATGATGAACTTGGAACTGAGGAAGCAGTGGCGTAACTAGTGACTCAGGGGCCCCTGACAAAGTTTCAAGGTGGGCCTTCTTCGAGTTCTATAGATTATTGTCTTACTTGTTTTTTATAATGTTCGAATAATTTCCATACATACTGAATCTACTGGCCTTGTGACTAGCCGAAACGGGGTCAGAAATGAAGCACCAAGCTAGCGCCGATACAATAAAATATGACGATAGGCGACGAAGAATATTAGAAATGCTTATCAAATGAAAACAACATTTATATACATACATACATCCTCGGCGCTACAGCCCAGTCCGGGCCCTGGCCTCCAAAAGAAATCTTCCCCACTGGTCTCTACTCCCGACCAATGTCCACCAGTTTGCTGCACCCAGCCTCACTGCCTCCTTACCAATCTGGTCCAGCCATCTTGTACGCGGTCTTCCTTTCCACATGCGCTCTGCACATGACCAGCCCAACGCAATCTGTTAATTTGAAACAACATTTATATAGGAACAGAATTTCTAGTTAAATTTTGTAAATATAACATTTTTCATGGCATATTTTAAAAGGCTTTCATCTCGGCAAAGTTATTTATAACTTCCTCTAAGTTTAGCTTCCTAGCTACGAACTGCTGGATGGATAGAACTGCTAAATCGTGCAATCTTTCCTGGCTCATGTTGCTTCTCAGATAATTATGATTGTAAGTTTTGAAACTGAATGCTCTGCACTGGCAGTTGTGACAGGACTGGTCAGAAATGACATCTAAACTGTACAATCTTCCGGAAACTGGACGCAAGAAAGTGATTTTTCAATATAAGAAGAGAAGCGAGTTCACGGATTGTTGCCACTTTTGAGATCTCATCACGAAGTGGTGATCGCATACTTAAAATCTCACGTGAAAATGCTGGGCAAATGTCTTTGCTGTATGTATCTAATAACTTTTCGGCATTATGCAGGAAATCAGCGTCATTTACATTTTTCAGATATAAGGTTCAAGAAAACTGAATGTTGATACCACGTCACCAAACCGCTAAAACGATATTGTATTTTACTTATAATAATATCCAGCGTGCAATAACTCCCCCCCCCCCAAAGTTCGACTTTTTGTCAGTCTATTGGAAAATAACTTGATAATTTTTGCTAGAATTTTTTCCTCAGTGTAAAAAAAGAAAGAAGGTGGACCCCCTTCACCTTGTGGGCTCAGTCTAGCCACCCGGTAGTTAGGCCCTGTGAGGAAGAGATTTAAGAAATATTTTGTACGGATTCTTTTACTTTATGAGATAGACATTGAGGAATAGGGGTAGAGATTCCTCCTGGAAGCAGGAGGTGAACGCTGAAAATCTGAACTTAGAAACGATGGTATAAAATGAGGGAAAAAAGAAAGTAATTGAGAAGTACTCAAAATATTAGTACTTCTGCGGGTTATAAAGAAGAGAAAGGAAATCGGACTGGACATATCCTTTTCTTTAAAAATCATACTTATTAAATAGACATTTTAGAACAAGGATCAATGGTGAAACGTCTGATTTCTACCCTATCAAATTTGGAATCCTATCAAATTTGGAATCCCCCAGGGCAGTGTCCCGGGGCCCATCTTGAATTTAATATTCACGTTTGACCCAGGGCAGCCGCTAGGCGTTCGTGAGCCTGCGCGCAATCTTGAACTTGCCGCTTCATGTATTTCTTTTACTTCAGGGTCTCTAAGGTCGATCTTAAATAACACTTTGTTGTTTTTAATTTCGAGAATCACTTTTGCCAGGTATACAAATAGGGAATATTGAGAAAAAATAATTTAGAAAAAGAAAGGTATTGAAAACTGCTTTACGGCTCGTCCAACGGATTTTTGGGAAAAATTCAGTTTTAAAGCATTTGATTCATTAAAAAATCACACACTCGTCGATATCCCCTCATCTCGAGAATTGTTCTGAACTTATATCTCTACAATATATAATTTATTCGTCTCTAGGGTAATGAAACAAATTACTACAGAAAAATCCAAATACGCTATCAAATATTATCTATTTTTCTAAACCACTGTTTAAAGAGGATAAGATCTGATTTCGTACTTTGTAAAAAAATCTGTATTTGTTATTTTTCTTATCCACTTAATATTTCGGGGCTTCGGGGTCTCAAGTTCGTACAAGTTTATTATACGAGAAATAAGTAATATGGATGCAACTGGAAGACTTTGAGATACATTGAAAAGTTGAGATTGACCAGGTAAGACACATCATTTATAAACGTTGATGATGAGGTGATTCCCCCCCCTCATTGTGCACCCGTGTGCAGTCCACACGTCCGCTTATGGCGGCCCTGGTCTGACCTCCCAACTACTGTTTCTTCTATAACACGTAGGCCTACATTTACAGATGACACAGCTGTCCCGATTCTTCATGAGGACCATTTAATAGCATCATTAAATTTCCAGATTCACCTCTTTAAATAGAAAAGTGGCTCGGGAAATGGAACACGAAAATTAACGAATATATCACGGCATGTAACTTTCACTTTACGAAAATAGCAATGTCCGCCAGCTTTTTATGAATAATTTATAAATTCCTAGATCATCATGCGTTAAGTACTTGGGAGTTCATCTTGATAGTAACCACAATTGGAGGGAACATACCATACAAAAACTAAGCGGATTGACTTGAGGATGAAAGAACTGTATTGGCTACTCGCTAGAAAGTCTAATCTCTTCTTAGAAAACAAACTCCTTCTATACAATGCCGTACGTATTCCTATCTGGGATATCAGTATAGATTTATGGGGTTGCGCCAGTAAATCTAGCATTGCCATAATTCAACGGACATAATAGAAAATCTAACATGCAATAATTGATGCGCCATGGTATTTCAAAAACCAGACGCTACATTTATATCTCCGAATATGAACCGTCCAAGAGGTTGTCCACGAACGAAGCAAAAATCATCGTGGAAGATTATAAATGCACGCCAGTCTTCTCATCCAACCACTTGTGCTAGGGCGTCACACCAGAAGATTGAAAAGAAATTGGCCAATAGACCTGACATAGGGTAAGAAAGCTCTTCTTACTGGAGAAGTCTCATCACTCCAGAAGAGGAGCTTAACAACTAGTTCCTAAGCCAGAAAAATGGCATATAAAAGTTGTTGCAGTTTCCGACTGCTAATGTAAATAAATTAATAAAAAAAAGAAGACATTCCCCTGAGGGCGAAGTAACTATTGACAACTGTTACTGAGGGAACAGTGTGAGGAGAAAAAAGAGCGGGAGGAGAAGGATGAAAATACTATGCATGCATGACCACTGCTGCATGATATACTATGTGGTGTATTGTACAGTATGAGGAAATGAAGATTGACGCTTACGTTAGACGGAGTCATGACGGAGATGGGAATGGTGGCTGGGATTGAATGACGATTAGTGACGTGCAAGATGCGTATATCAGCTCATATGAAATGGAAAATGCAGAATAGAGAATTTTTGTATTTCGTACACAACGAACAAAATGGTTTGCAAAAAGGTGTTCCAGATATAAGATAGAAAATACGCGTTTTCAAAATGAAACTAAATTTATTTCTTTATAATTGTAACGAATACACATGCAGACGACTATCTGTAATACTACTTCATAATAATAAGTAATAATAGAATTTGATACTATAATACTATTATAGTAATAATGACTAAAAATAATTATAACTAGATAATAACTATTTCGTAAGAGGATAGGTAGAGCAAACATGTTACAAAAACGAAATTTTTACACTGATGTTAACTCTTAAGAAAATTAAGCCTTACTACCTTGCAATCACAGTTGTTAGAATGTTTTTTTAATTAAAATTTGTATGATTTTGTGACAACCAGTTTTTTTGAATAATTGCTCATTCATTTTTAATATGATAATGTTTTTAGGCTGGGGGTCATTCCACAAAAATGTAACGTCATCGAAAATTGTAACGCTTCCACACTTTCGATTCCCCACAGTCTAGAAATCTTCGGTCTCTGTCGTTTTAACATGATAATGTTTGTTATATAGTAAATATTTGTTATATGCACATTATACGTTTCAAAAGCCTAAAAACATTATCATGCTTCGATGTTTCGGTTTCGTCGAAATTTCTTTAAATTTTTTTCCGGTGGGGTCTCGTGATCATTTCCACTAACGGAGAAAGTTGATGTTCTATTAGAGCAGAGCTTGATAGGAAAGTACCGTACTGTAAAAATATTTTTTTCATTGTAGGGAATGAATGTCATGCTTGTAGGGATGTTTTCGTATCTTGAAGATGTTGAAGGGTTTGTAGATCACACAAACTACCATTATCGTTACCAGCTGATGAGCCTGAATCCACGTGGAACACGTAGTATGATTCAAAGTTCCCTTTCCTTTTTGTACTGTTGTTTCTCTCTGCATTTGTTTTTCTTTAGTTTTATCTTACAGACTTCTATTGAGGTTAGTTCTTTCACTTGCTGTTTCTTCTATTTTGGTACTTATTTGATTTTAAAAATTGGATGGAATACTGAAGCTGATATTACATCATTTGCTAAAGGTGTAACGTTCCGGGCTACGTTACAAATCCAGGGAACCCGTGATAATTGCCGCTAGCCAATTATACAGGCTGCCTACGTTGTAACAAACTGAAAATCAACTCAACACATTAAACAATAATATTTACTCTAATTATTAGGACACAAGGGAAGGTATTTTCACTGATTTATGCACTCACTTCAATCTGTAATAAGATGACATCTCTTTATTAACAAATTATATATATAGATCCCATTACATACAAATTTATACTGAAATATTTAAAAAGGGTTTTCTGTCAAACAAGGGATCATATTGATCATGTAATTTACCTCGGATCCGAGTCTCTTTAAATCTAGTAAAGACGTCTGAATTTTACTTTGCTTATCAAGGAGCTTGCATGATTACATGAACCATTTGAAGAATGGTACTATTTAGTTAAGGGATTATAACTTATATTTCAAGATTAATGTTACAACGTATGATTTTAGAAATTACTGTTTACATTTCTTTTTGTTTTACTTAATGCTTAGAGAAGATTATTGTCTCTGAAAAGTCTCTGGCATTTATGAAAAGTTATATTTTAAATGTACATAATTCTCGGTAGGCAAGCCACCGAGTCACCTCTCAAATAAGCCTTTGTTGTCCTTGTCCTGGGGCTTGAATCTGGTAGTCTGGGTAGTCATCTGGGTCGTGTTTCCGGTGAAAGTCTTCTAGGTGTATTAATGAGGAGATGGATGTTATGCTGCGTGAAGTCGGGTTGATCCTCGGCGGTTCTGGTAAGTGTTGTATAGGTGGTAGTCGTCCGTATAAGCAGTTGAGCACGTCACATGTTCACTGGTAGAGTAGTACTGGAGTTTGCATCTTCTTCTTTTTACATTACTATCTGAATTACATCACTCGAACAATATTCGAGAGATCATCTTTTAATTAACTCGAGACATCACCTTATATACGAGTTCTTTTTATTTTACATTAGCACATTTCTTTAACGAATTCCTCACTACATCTTATATATAATTAGAACTAGCTCTCCACGTTTTTAGTGGTAGCTAACACTCATTTAAAAATTTAAAACAAACATTTTTTTGAAGAGCCCTCGGTTGGAGGTGTTTACAGTCTGAACGCCGCATCGTAACTCTTGCATTGCTACGACAGGTAGATTGCAACGAAGCGGAGTGAGTACTCCGCCATAATATAGTTCCAACTTTTTATTAAATATACATTCTTATAGTAAGACAAAACAAATTATCTAGACTTATTTAGTTTACAGGGATTATTATAACTACTTCTTGTGACTTCAAATTATTAATTATTTAGATTACGATTTTCAGATATTTCTAAGTTACAGACGGTTCGCTATGCACGTTGTGTCCGGAATTAAGCAGGTCAACGCATGATAATTTACTAAAGGGTTAACTGCATTATTTTTAACTTTTTATATTTCGATTTTTTTTATTACTTATTTAGTTAGATATTCTTAATTTAATTCTCATAACTATTCTGAGTTAGTTCAGGGGAATTTGGTTTAATCGTGCGATTTAAAATACTTACTTACTTTCGTTTTCTTTTTTTTTATTATTAATTTTTTTATTACCATTTAAATCGTCACAAAGGTGCCAATTGCAACAACGTTTTGAAACATTTAGGCCTTAAATTTCTGCCAATAACATCTACCAAAGTGCAGCAATATTTAAGATTTTATAGCCCTATGTTTAAGGATCTTGGGTTGAAAATATTGTATTCAGTTTGTATACTGTACACTGTTTGGAAATAAGCACTGAAATGTAAAATGGTTTCTAGTAGAAGACGTTTAAAATAGAATAGCAAAGTAGGTAATTTTGCATTTTGCATTTCCATTTTAAATTTATCCATTTCAAATAATCACAATTTTGCTGCTGCTGCTGATGATGATGAGCCGTTACACAAACAACCATTACACCCATCCCGCTTTTCAGATGAAAGCGACATTCTACTTTTCTACACCCTTCTGCACTACTTGAAGTTTTAAACGCTGTTGTCTTAGTTAATGTTCCTGCAGTGTATATTATTTCGCGATGCGCTCACTGACCACATACGTAGCTTTCTCTTTGAAGTAAAAGGGATTCTGCTCTCAAGAACATCCGTCATTATCGTTATGTAATATCAGTGGTGGCACAGTGGATACACATTTCACCTCTCTGTCGTGAATTAGGCTAATTTTTTTTTTAATTTCGTCAGCTAAAACTATCGTATTTAACAATCTTTGTAGAGGCCCCTGACAAAGGACTGAGGAAATTTTTGAGTAGAACATTAACGGAGCAATCATTTTAAACATGACCTTTCTTGTCATTTCTGTCGAAACACGGATAACATATAAAAATATGCTGTAACAAAAATAAGAAATCCGGAGCGACCAAGGTTTCGGCCCGTTGACGTGTGCGAAGCGTTAGTATGGGTTCCTCAGCGCACGTGAAACTCTGAAAGGTGAACAACATGTCATGCTCTGACAACTTACAGAAATCTGTAAACACTATGCCCACGTACATAACGCGAACGCGCGCGCGGTGCCGACAACGGCTTGTACCTTCCGTTATTGAATTTTCAATTACACAACAAAACCTTTATTTAATTTGTTGTTTTGCGTGGGAGATTTAAACAGTTTTTAAATCCAGTGTTTATATTAACATAATTGAATTGTAAAAATAAAAAATTAAAAACATAACGCTTGTAATACATCAACCTTCACAATAAACTTGTCTTAAACCGGCTACGCACTATCCATCGCCGCTGTCCAGCATTCCCGACATCGGTGATGGATGTGTGCACCACACTGTCGTGCAACTCGTCCGGCGTGCCAGAAGTTTTTTAGTTCTTGTTGTGTTTTGTAAAAATCATTTTATTGATTTTTTCTGTATTAAAATTAAAAAATTGTTCTGATAATTAAATTTGTTGAAAGTCATGCCACGCGTTTTATCAAGACATCAAAAAATGGGTGTTGTTTTATTGTAGCATTCAATCTGCCGAGGATACGTCCCACAGGCATCTATTTAATTTATATTTTTCGATAAATTTTGATGTTATTTCACGGTCCATTATGAATTGTAATTAAAACAATTTAATATTAACAATAATTAAAATAATAACTGCTAATGATATTTGAATGTATTATGTAAACGAAGAATAAACTAAACTAAATATTAAACTGAAATTTTATCTGAATCGTTACTTATTAAATATAAACTAAAGAATGAATTTAACGTAAAATTAAACAGTAAGCATTTATTAAACGAATGTGCTCTAAAAACATGCTCGAAAATGACGATTTGATTAATAGCAAGCGTACGCATGATCAAACATGCAGGATGCACGATTCCTTGACATCCGTCAACACTACACACGATCCATCCGCACGTCGTGCGGGTCGAGCTGATGGTCTTGCTGGACTCATTTTTGGTCGTGCACATCCTTCAAAAAATACACGACGTGCGGATGGATGTCAAAGCTACGCACTGTCGTTTTTGACTTTCTGTCCGTCATGACGTCCAGCGGGGATGGTTAGTGCGTAGCAGGCTTTAGTTGCATTCACGAAGACGTGAGCCTGCGGTCTGAAGTACAGAATCATTTGTGTCAGAGCCTTCCAAATATTATGCGTTAATTAATAACGATTAACTTAGAGACTACGCGTAACATGCGTAGTTTTCATTGGTTTCAAATGTCAGTTCAGTTTTTTATTAGCGTCACTTCACTGTGCATTACCGTCCATGAATGTGAGGATAAGGTAATGACGTTTGGGTATGATCTACTTATAAAGTACGCTTCAGCTGAATATATGAGTTGCATGCACTTGTTTTTATCCCAGTTCTTTCACATACAAAATAATCATAATGAATAAGCATGGCTTTTTTCGACTGCGTGTACAAGCCAACTTATAATTGACTGCACCTGGTTTTCAGAAGGCGTTTAATTTGTCAGACTTCCATGAACCCTTTAACAAATTTTTTGGTAAGATTATCGATGCGAACAAGATGTTATTAAAAAAGCTGAGAGAAAAGGAAAAAATATTTTATGCGACGTATTTATACTTAATTTGCATATGATTTATACAAGGTATTTACGTAAAAACTCAAAGGCGTAATACGATGTTAACTAAAAGTAAGAAAAAATTAATTACAATTTTCTAATGTCTCTTAGACCATCAAGATATAACTTGTGCTAAACGAGAAAGTAATAGAACAAATAATGGAGTTAGAGTGCGTAAAACAAGAATTACAAGTAACAATTGAGCAGATGTAGAAAAATACTCGAATTGGCAAAATCAGAGAGAATCGCTGGGTGGATAAATAACTTTGTATTGAACAAGTACGTGAATGAAGAAGCAAATAGCAGGGTTTGCAAAAGCATAACGCGACCGACCGATATTATCCTACGCATCAGAGACCAAGCAATGTACGCAAGAACTTAAAGAAGACGACTGTCAGTATTACGGAGATTACTACAAAGTCAAGGTTAGATAGTTTGGCGATCAAAATATGAGAGAAACATGTACAGTATTATTGTAGCGGGCATAAATATCTGATGCAAGTAAGCTCCAGACTGAGACAAGTAAGTTATGGAGTGAACGCATTTCGTGACTGGAGAAAAAAGGGTTTTGGAAAGGGCAAGGAAACTGCAAACGAAGCATCGAGAGGAGAGTCGGGCTTCCAAAGAAGAGGTGGCGCTAAGTTGATACAGGAAGAGGATAAGATCCTAACGGAAAGTTTCAAGAAGAAGAGAAAGAAAAATAAGAAGAACAAGAAGAACAAGAAGAAGACAAAGAAGAAGATGAAGAAGAAGGTATCGTACTTATTGAGATCGAGTGGTGCACTGGTCGTACGCTCGCTTCCAAAAGTTGTGTGTCAGTTTCACGTCAGGGTTGACCGAGTTTTAGGATATTCAGCCCCAGTGGGTACTTGACCTGAGGAAGCTAAAAGACGGACCAGCCGCTACCCTACTTGATTACTTGAATGACTCAACGTAATCTGACCTGTATTGACCCAAAATGTTGTCAAATTAAATATTAAATTTATCGCAAATATTATTAACTACTATGGAAGGTTAATTTGGCTCATCTGCCGCAGAGAAGAAAAAAATATGACACTCATGTGAATATAAGAAACACGGCAAGTAATAACAGATCTGTATGAGAGAAACTAACGAGGAAAAGAGCAGCACCTGAGAGTTCCAGACGTGGAAACTGCAAAAAAATTGAGACTTTCTTCCGGGCTCTGATAGAACTATAAAATATGTAGTACCACTAAGAGATACTACACACATTTCTCTCTTTCTGTGTACCTCTTCCTTCTCAACGTTCGTTCTACCTTCTATTCGTTCCTCTACATTGTCTTTATTCTCGGGCTGACGGGTCTTGAGCCCGAAACAGCCCAGTATTTGACTTCGACAAGTCTTAATACCACAAAAAAGGAGGTACTGTAAATTGCATCACTTCACGTAATTTGTCAACGGATTTTGAATTTGAATTTTTGATTGATTTATTGCCGAGAAGATAGACTACCAGGATTTGGACTTACAAAAAACGAAAAAAAAACACCATTTACCGAGAGGTGAAAGCAGTCACGTGAAAAAATACCAACAACTAACCAACATTCAGAGCGTTTCGAGTATGTTAATGTTGTGGCAGTATGCGTCAGCTTATATAGTGTAATTCATTTATTGCACACACACACACACACACACACACACACACACACACACACACACACACACACACACACACACACACACACACACACACACACACACACACACACACACACACACACACTATAACGTTTCATATAATCGACGTATCAGATCGTTATATGAAAGTGTCTGTGCTAGTCTAGCGGCGTAAGCAAGAGAGAGAGAGGGAATAATCACAGCCATCTCTGTCTAACCTCCCCACTGCTACTACTGACGCGTGCACAGACATGAAATTTTATTCAATTAATTTTATTTATTAAAACTGCAATATCTTCAAAACTAATAAATATACGGCAATTCTGAAACCCGCATAGTGTTCAGCAATTAAAGCTCTATAAGTAGCCAAAATATCAACTAATATAATTAACATTTAAAGAAGTTATACAGAAGAAGAACGCCAAGAGATATAACTAGAGAATTAGACTAGGTACGAATTAAGTGTTTTCACACACATACAGAGAAAGACCAAAGCAATAATGTGGTCAGATCTTTGAAAACACGTTTGCAAATACCTTTAATCAAACGATTTGCAAACAGCGGAAGTATGAAATTAGCCAGAAATTCTCTACCATCTCAAACTTGTTAAGGAGAGTTTGACCGACCTGTTCGATATTGTTTCAAATGGAAAACACATGATTTAGTTGGAACAACCAATCACAACCCTGTATTAAGAGTAGACGCTAACTCAGAATGAGGGAATTGATCACTCTTCGTTCGGGCATTAAATAAGCAAGACATGTGTTAAATACGATCTCAATTGCACAAACAACGCAAAGTATTTATTTAAATAAACAGTTCGCGAAGTGGTCCGCGGTAGTAGAGGAACTAGTAAAGTTCAATAAATAATCTCGCTGCGTAATAACTAATTAATTAATTAAATAATTAATTAGTAAATAATTCATTAACAGTGAAGTGACCTGTGCACCAGAGTAGCTACAGCATCTGTAATTGTCCAGGATCATCAGTCAACGTTATTGGTCAACATCATTTCTTCTGAGCCGAACCATCAAAAGGAGTATCTCTACTGATTACTATCTACGGTCGACGCATCAATCAGATAAGAAATATATTCATTGATCAATGAACATAAAATAACGAAATAAATAATTAAATCAATCAACATTTTAAAAGACACTATATAAAATCAAATTTTGTATTTAATTATTAAGATTAGATATAAAGTAATATAGGAGTGTTGAATGGAAAGTGAGGTGTAGTATTGAACGTGCAAATTATTGCAGACATGTTCTTTAGCACTGGTTTGGGTGATATATAAATCCCTAAATCAACCAGATAAGAGCAATTGGTCGTTTGGACGTTTTAATCTTCACTTTTCAGGCACACATTAACCAATAAGATTTATGTTAGCAATAAGTCATTAAATTAACTTTTAAAGAATTTAATTCAATAACAAAGTCATTAATTAAACAAATTTCAACATTATTTAAGAGTTATTTGTAACGATTATATTGCATATTGTATGTGGTTGTTGTTTCTTGTGATGGTATACAGAAAACCAACATCTACCAACATCATCATACCTAACCATTCTGACCACCCACCACAACATAAAATGGCAGCATTCTATTCGCTATTTAACAGGATGTACAAAATCCTCCTAAACAAACAAGAAACACACAAAGAAAGAAATATAATATACCAAATTGCTCATGAAAATGGATACAATAAAAATACTATAAACAAAATAGAAAATAAAACAAAATATAAAATAAAAACTGAACAATTAAGAATTAATCAAAATGAACAACACATAAATAATAACAACAACAAAAAATGGGCCACATTCACATACATAAACAATAAAATGACAAAGCTGCCAAATTATTTAAAAACATAGATATCAAAATAGCATACAAAACTAATAAAAATAATTTACAAAACTAAATAACCCACACATATAGTATTAGTATTATTATTTGGGTAACCCCTATTGTTATTATAATACCTTTCGGTATTATTGGTTTGGTTCGGGTTTCTATGGCTATTTACATTGGGATTTGGGTAATAATTGTTTCTATTACCGGGGTACCCGTTATTATTTCTGTTAATATTTTGATTTACATTACCGTTGTTATTATTATTATTATTACCGTTGGTATGGTTCTGATTATTGTAATTGGGATTATACCGGTTCCCTTGGTACCCACTGCTGTTCTGGTGATTATTATTGTTCGGGTACGGATTATTTCGGAATTCTGGCCGCTCATTCCTTCTTCGGCTTTGCCTATAGTAGTCCTCATTCTCATAATTTTCTAAGAGTTCCGTCATCGCCTGGCTGGTCTTTATTTGGCTACCTCTTCGTGCTCGTATGACCTCTTCATCATAATGGTAGGAGAGCTTATTTACCAGGCATTCCTCTGGTATGGCCGGTTCCAGGTGCTTCACCAGGCATACCTTCCCAAGGAAGTACGCTGTCATTGTATTACCAAACTGTGTCTTGTATCGGCCATGGAAGATGTTGTCCCTTATTAGATTTTGGGTGGTCTCCGACCAATACTTGGCCTTGAACAAATTTTTAAATTGTTGGTAATCCTCTATCTCGCTCCGGTTTGCCATCCACCAGTTGTCCGTCATTTCACGGAATGATTCGTCCAACAGCTCTCGATTATTTAACCATCTATTACCCCTATGTTTGGCCATATATTCCTCAATCCGGGCCAAGAACTCCATTGGCTTCCTTTTATATTGGCGGAAGTTCAGCCATTCCCTGTTTTCGTTGATGGGGATATTTGTGAAGTTGGTTGGTCGGTTCCGAATTGCTTCCATTTCCTCCTGGCTCTGCCGCACTTGACCAGTGATGTTAGTCATTACTACCTCCATTCCGTCGCATCTTTCAGTAATTTGGGTACGTACTTTACTTAGCTCTTCCTGACTTTCCCTTCGGTTCTCTTCTGCCTTCTTGCGACTATATTCTTCGAGATTTGTGACCTTGGTGTTTACCACTTCCTTGAACTCTTGTACCTCCCCTTCAGTTAGCCGACATCTTTCATCAACTTCTCTGAGCTGTTGATTTATAGTTATTGTTTCTTCTTCCAGCCTTTTATTCATAGATTTCTTATTATCCTTGAGTTCTTTGTTCATTTCCTGTCTTAATAGTTCCATTCGTTCGTCTAACTTGTCTAGATTCTCCTGGTTAACTTCCCGTAATTCTTCCCGTAATAGTTGGTTATCCTCTCTTAACTCTTCCAACCTTTCCCCCATCGTCTCTTCCATTTTCTTGTTATTTTCTCTTAATTCTTCCTTTAATTGTTGGTTGTCACTTTCTATTTTCTTACTGGTTTCTTCCATCTTTTCTTCCAAATTCTTCTTATTTTCTTCCATTTTCTTTTCCACCTTCTTACTGGTTTCCTCAATTCTCTTGTTGGTATTTTCAATCTTACGGCCCAATTCTTCCTTTGTGGATCGGTTGTCCTCCTTCAATTCCTCTATGTTTTTGTTTATTTCACTCAAATCTTCCTTGGTGGACTGGTTGTTGTCATCCATTTTCTTGTTCAAATCTTGACTCAACTGCTTACTATTTTCTTCCATGTCCTTACTCAACTTCTTACTGGTTGATTTGTTTTCTTCCTTTGTGGACTCCATTTGCTTACTTAACTGTAAGAACATTTCCATTATCTTATCCATTTTGCTTTCTTCTGTGGTCCTAGACTTTTCCATTTCCTTGTCTTGGACATGGACGTTCCCTGTTTGAGTGGGTCCCTCGGGTTGTTCCTCTGGTGGTGCTAGTTGTGTATGTTCCACTGTGGGTAATATCGTTTCTACGTCCTCCACTGGGGTCGCCTCCTTATCCTCCATATTAATTTCTTTTTCTGCCTCTGCCGCCCTTTTCTTTGATGTGGCACGACGTTGCATCTTTCCTGTTTCTCTGGCTGGATAACCGCTGCCAAGCTGAATTAGAAATTGGGCGAGTTATTACAGCCTTTCAATCCCTAATTACAGCCCTTTAGTTGGTCGCGAATTTTGTAACGTTTACTCTTGGTTACAAAATAATAATGTTATAATTTGAAAATGAATTAAAAATTTTTTTTTTAATTTGAAAATTTTGTTGTTTCTGAAAAATATTTGTGTCTTGTTTTTTATTACTAATATTTAAGAATTAATTGTGGTTATTGTTTGGTGTTAAAATTTTAATGGTATTATGGTTGATAGTGTAGTGGTGTCACTTTCTGTAAATCACTTATAAGTTAATCTGGTTAACTCCAGTACTAGTCGATAAATGGCTCTTCTTCTTCTCTTATGTGCTCTTTATTTTCGTATATACCGCCTTTCGGTTAGTCTGTGTCCTTGAGTTAACTTATTCTTTAAGTATATTTAAAGAAAAATTCAACCAAATTGTATAAATAGAAGGTTTATTAACAATTTATGAAAAAATATCGATAATAATCGATATTTGACAACAGTATCGACTCGTACTCAGGGCCGGTCGACAAAAACTTTACATTAACTGTATATATAAAATATGTTCTTTTAACGGTTATGTTAGAATAGCCAGAGAAGGGTAGGGACAAGAAAGTATAACACTTACAATTAGAAATGTCTTAAAACTAACAATTACAACGTTATTAATTAATATATGAAGTTTATATAGTATATATTTCGAACCAATGCAGTCTATAAATTCGTTTGCTCCACCTCTGGAGGAGAGTGATGAAAAATCAAAATGGCCGACAGGAGCATGCGCAGTTACACGTCTATCACCTCGATGAATATTTCTTCCAATAAAGATGTCCTTTCACCGTTTATTCGTCTCAGCAATTGTGGATATTGGTTCTGGAGTTAATTGAGTGTTCCTGGAGTAGTGTTTATTAGTTCACTTGGTGTAAATGTGTTTTATTATGTCTATCTCACTTTTGTCAAATGTGTCGTATTTAACCTTTTTTGTACGTCCGTAAAATTTATTGTAGTGGTGTTATTTCAATTATTTAGGCGTGTGTGGTTCTGTTTATCTGTAATGCACTGTTTATTGTTTGTTTTCACTGGTTCAGAAGTTAAAAATTCAAATTAAAAAAATTACAAAAATTGTACTGAACTCGGTTGAATTATCGTACGCCATTAGTTATGTTACACGGAGCAAAACCTCGTTTAAGTGTTCACTTCAACGGATAATAATTAACTGTTCTCATTTCCTTCGTCTCCTGAAAGTCTTAGCCAATTTAATATATATTATACATTGTTTCAAATTATCTTAGCTTCCGATACATTTTATTTGAATACATTATACACGGAAAATATTTTCGTTATTAATTAACTGTATGAAATACTAAATACATATTCGGTTTCTTTAATTTATTTCGCTTATTTTGAAACTAATTAATATAGTTTTACAAAGTTTTCATTTAAAAAAGTTATATTTCTTTCATGTTGGAATAGTAGGTTCAAATATGTGTTTCCTGTCCTTGACCAGATCATAGCCATTTTCTCTGATGTAATTATTATTATACTGAATCTAAGATTGATATAATTGTCTATTTTTACTTAATTTCGTGCAATTTAGTTCATTAGTTATTGTTTTTAAATATAATTCATTTATCTATGACTCCTCCTCTGAAATGTTAGTTAATACATTCCATTTTTATTTATAATTTTACTTATCTTCTGACAATATCTTTATAAAGTATAAGTTACACTGTATTACTATATGGTGGGTTTATCTTACATAAATATCATCAGTTTAGTTGGTTTATAGGACTAGATTTGTCAATTATTATGTAGTCTAAATTTACTATTTGGCCTAGATTTTATCTGTTGTTACTTGCAAAGTTTTTAATAATACAGTTAGTTTATACCCTTTTCTGACCTTCTATTCTAATATAATATTCATTAATAATTTGTTCCTTTACTACTATAACATTGAGTATTGATTTTAAACAATTAAAACATAACAATTATTTACTATTAAATCTGGTATTTTGAATCATACCTTTTTTGTACTGATTACTTACAGTAACTTATAAAAACATTTTACAATATAGGAATGGTTTCTACATTCAGATATTGCATTCCTAATTCAAACTACTAACAATATAACATTTGATAAATACAAGTATTAATCTCTACTTCTAAATCTTATTTATAGAGTTAATATATATGGAAACTGGAACATAACATTTTGTTCCATTAAATGTTTAACACTCCCTTAAAACTATTTAGTTACAGTCTTATCTGTTTTCCTTAATTTTAGGGATGTATTCCCCGTCACCTTAGGTACTAAACCCAAGCTATCTATTTATATTATTTATTCTACGGAATGTTCTCATATAAACAGTGGCATTTTATTAGAAAGAGTATTCATTACTCCTTCACCATATTAATTGATTAAATATCATTCATGATACTATTTAAAAACACTTAAAGTTATTTAATTGTCGTTAATTCATGTACCTTCTCAAAGTTTATTTATTATAATCTAATAACTTGCACTTGTCCCTGGTTATTTCTTGATATTATCACTAGTCCTTTCATAGTTTTATAATATCAAATTGTTTAACCATGGGGGAACTGTTAAGATTTGTCTATATAAACTATACAATAACTTTTTTGGGTGCACTTCTACTTAGCACTTTAAACACTTTTTGTTTTTATCAGTTTTACATGAGTTTATGGTTTGTTGGGGTGTTATACCTTCTATTGTGACATTTATTTTCTTTTGGGGTTTTTGTTTTCTCCCTATGGGGTTTCTATTGGGTATTGGTCGTGTTCCACTTCCTTTATTCTACGTGATCTTCACTTGTCTCTGTTCATTAAGTCTATTTGTTTGTTTTAGGTATCTTCCTTCTTCATTCTTGTTTCTTCAGTACCATTTCGTTATTATATACTTTTGTTTATACTGGTCTGTTTACTTTGTCGGTTTACTTGGTCTGGGTATCTTCCTTGCCTGCTCCTATCCTACCTGGGTATTATTGTTATTTTAATTTTAGTTTTCTGGGGTTTTAATTTGTTGTACAATTATATTAGTTGCAGATTTTTTCTTTATGTTTACTTTTTCTTGTTATAATGGTAATTTATAGTGCTTTTTATTTGGTTTTCATTTGGATTTTTCTGGATATTCCATATACTTGATTTTTTTCTAATGATCATCTGGTAATTGATTTAAGTGGATTATCTGTCATGCTACAGATTGCTCTCTTCCAGAAGTGATTAGTTCAGATCATACTTGGTTTGTCTGAAATAATTGCTTATGATATTTATTTATAAATTATATTTCTTTACTTCCTTCACATTTCTAAAAAAAAATTTTTTTTTCTTCTTTATTTTTGAGCTTATCTATATTTCATTATTAACTGGATTTTTCTTGATAGTAATAGTCATCTGAGGTTCATTATTTTTTATTTTTCATTTTTTCTTTAACTTGGTTCTTTATCCTTGGGATATTTATTCCCTAATATTCCCTAACACGTGAGCTGGGGCAGTTCAGAGGGGCACTGTAGGCTTCACTACTCTGCTGGCCATACTACGTCATTTATTGATTACAGAGGCAAATCATCTCTGCTCAATACATAATAATACTGCTGGACTTATCTACAGACAGTTATTAATAAAAATTATATAAGAATAGTCCACCTTATGACTATAAAAAAAAATTAAATATCTTTGGATATTTCCCTTCGTATTTGCTCAGATCTGTTAATATTTCTATTTTAGTTAATTTTTATCTCAGTTACTTTTCTCAATGGTTAGCTCTGCTGGCATTTTATTTCTTCTTATGGTTGGAAGCTGGTTTAATATACTTGTCACTTGTTATTCAGTGTAAAGTTTTTATTTATTTTAATTCTCTGTTAATCCTTGACTGTTATTACAATCTCCTTCTGGTCATTGGTAGCATATATTTTGTATTATATTTTTGTTTTTTCTTAATTCTTATGATTCGTTCCACTAGTTTTATGTTCTTGCAATTACTCTTTTAATTGTCCGTCTTATAATTGACATTTATTTTATGATCATATTTTTCTTATGGATTTATTTATACATAGTTATTTCTTTCTTTTTCAAAATTTTATTCTGCTCCTGCTTTTTATCCAAATGCACTCTTTAATTATTAATTTTATGTGGTCATTGTCTCTGGTTATTTTGCATAAAGTCTTATTAATTTCACAATAAGTTTATTCATTTTAATAGTATCAGTGGTTTTTACTGCCATTTCTTTATTCTCAAAATTTTTTCATAATTGGTTCCATATATAATTGTTTGTAATGTGAACTTACTCTTCCTTTTGAATGTTGTGGTTATTCTTCAAAATTCTTTGTCTGTTCTTTTATATTCCATGATTTGAGTTTCATAGATGTTTGTTAGCAAGTTGTACTTATTTGGTTTTTTGAATTTGTTTTATTCAATTCATTTTCTTTTTACTTCCAGGAAGTTTTTTCATAACTTGTTGTTTGTAAATTGATTTTACAATATATTTGAATTGCGTTGATTTTATTCTGAATTCCTTTTCCTTTTCTCTCTTAATTAATTTCATAAATATTAGGTAGTAAGTTGTGCTTACATTGTTTTTGAATTTTGTCATTTTAACTTCTTTTTCTTTTTTCATTAATTTAAAAATCGTTTCATAAATATTCGGTAGTAAGTAGTGCTTACATTGTTTTTGAATTTTGACATTATTCTCTTCTTTTTATTTTGTATTCCAAAAGTCGTTTCATAAATATTGTGTAGTAAGTTGTGCTTACATTGTTTTTGAATTTTGTCATTAACATATAAATTCTTTTTCTTTTTTATTCCAAAAGTCGTTTCATAAATATTAGGTAGTAAGTTGTGCTTACTTTGTTTTTGAATTTCGGCATTTTTCTCTTCTTTTTATTTTTATTCCAAAAGTCGTTTCATAAATATTTGGTAGTAAGTAGTGCTTACATTGTTTTTGAATTTTGACATTTTTAACTAAATTCTTTTATATACATTCAATTACTCATAAAATTTTTTCATGGAAGCCTTGTTATATACACCCTTTATCCTTTCTGAATCTATTTCCTTTATTTCATAAGTATTATTATTTTTTATATTGGATATTACATATGGTCCGGTGTATAACAGCAATAACTTCTACGTTATTCCTTCCAGTGTGCTGGGTAGTTCACGATTTTTTAATAAGATTTTTTCTCCCTTTTCATAAGTTATTAATTTACCACTAGCCTTTCGATACTTATTTTGCCGTTTTTCCTGGTCTTCTGCCACCTTGTTGTAGAATTTAGTTTTGTCAAATTTGTAAATATTGTTTATAGGGAACTCGAGGATATCTGCTATCTCTCGTGGGGGTGGTTTTTCGTACATGGCGGAGTATGGGGTTATTCCTATAGCTGGATGGTATGCCAAGTTGAGGAATTCCTCCGTGGCTTCTAGATAGTCTTGCCACCTTTTTTGTTGATGGTGACAATAAGTTCTTAGGATCCTCCCCACTTCTCGTAACACCCGCTCTGCCGGATTACTGCTCGGGTGGTAGACCGAGGTTTTGTATGTACGAATGCCCATTGACAATAAGGTATCTCGCCATTTTCTACCCTTAAACTGGGTTCCATGATCAGTGATGATCGAAGATGGTTTCCCCATGTTTGGGATATACTGTTCCGTTAATATCCCCAGAATTTTCCGGGTAGTCGCTCGATTAGTAGGGTATAGCTTAACAAACTTTGTGAAGTGGTCCATTATGATTGTTAGGTATCGATATTGGTGTCGACCTCCACTACGGGGAAATGGTCCGCAGATGTCTAGGAATACCTTCTCCAATTTTGCTTGGGAGGTGATAGGAATCATTACACCTTCCTTCTTCTCGTTATTTGTTTTTACGAGCTGACAGATTTTGCAGCTTTTAATATACATTCGGACTTTCCTATTTATGTTTTTTATCTGGCAGCTCTCCTCCAGAGCTTTTATTACCTTTAGGGCGCCCATATGCCCATATCGTATGTGGTAGTTTACTATTAATTCCTTTTCGATCTGTGTTGGAACAACCACCTTCCAGGTCTCCTCCGTCAGTGATGTTTTAACGAACAAGATTTGTTTGTTTAGTTGGTAATATCGAGCAACGGTTTCGTCTCCTTCTTCTAATCGAGTTTTAAGGTTTCTCAATTTCGGGTCTGCTTGTTGGTGGGTGCTCATATTTGTTAATATTGTTGTTAAATCGGCTCTGGTGGTAAGAAGATGGTATATTTTTAGCACGCTTTCCTTCTCCCCTTCGAAAGTTTGCTCTTCCACATTGACCCGGGATAACACATCAGCTACGACATTCTTTTTACCTGGGATGTATTCCCATTTTAGATGGTATTCTTGAAGGGCAAGTATCCACCTCGTTAGTCTGCCATGGTTCAATTTGCAGCTTTTTAGGAACGAAATAGATTTATGGTCTGTTCGGACTGTAACAGGGTAACCCAAGATGTAAGTGCGGAACTTATCGCAAGCAAATACTACGCTCAGTAATTCTTTTTCAGTTACAGTGTAGTTTTTCTCAAACTGGTTCAAAGATCTGCTCGCGAAGCTAATTACTTGGTGTTGACCCTTCTCGTCTTCTTGATACAATGTCGTTCCCAGACTGATGTTGCTGGCATCGCAATTCATAAAAAAATGGTAATTTAAAATTTGGTTGGCGAAGTATTATTGTTGCCAGAAATTTGTCTTTAATTAGTTGGAAAATCACATCCTGCTCTTGACACCATACCCATTTAAGTTTTGACGACAATTGAGGTTGAAATTTTGCGGTTAATTCCGAATATTGTTCCTGGAACTTTCGATAGTAATTACATAGTCCCAGGAACGACTGTAATTGCTTTCTGTTTTTGGGTGCCGGGAATTTTTGGATGCTTCCACCTTTTCTGCCGACGGTGAGATTCCTTGATCGTCCAAGTTAAAACCCAAAAATTGCACTTCTCTGGCAATAAACTTGGATTTTTCTAACTTCAGCGTGACGTTACTGACAGATAACGTCTCAAGCACGTGTTCCACACGGTAGCAGTGTTCCTCCCACGTTTCTGATGTTATTAGTAGATTGTCTACATACACGGTGGTAAACTGAAGTGCTTCGTGTCCCAATATCTGGTCCATGCAGGTCACAAAGATGGCAACTGAGTTTACCAGTCCGAAGGGCAGTCTTTTGAATTGGTAATTGCGTCCCTCGAATATGAAAGCCAGATACTGGCGACTCCGTGGGTGTAACTCTACCTGCCAGTAACCGCACACCGTGTCCCAGGTACTGAAGTACTTGGTACCGTGGAAACATTTCAGGATTTCTTCAATCTCACCGGGCGATGTTCTATCATTAATTATTTTTTTGTTTATTTCCCATGCATCCAAGCAAAGCCGGACTTGGCCGTTTTTCTTGGGAATAGCCACAATAGGGCTGGTGTATGGGGATTGGCTAATTTCTATTATATCGCTATTTATCATCTGGTTTATTTCCGCTCTTACAGCCTCCTTTCGTGAATGCGCAATAGGGTAGGATTTTCTATTAAACTCCACTGTATCTCTGAACTTAAGGGTACATTGATTATTTTTTACCTTGCCTGGCTCGTCTGAAAATACTGAACGGTACTTCTCATAAATTCTGATTAATTGATTTGCTTGATCAATGGGCAATTTCTCCCTAGTAATTCCGCTCCGGAAATCCCTTATCTCTTGTATCTTTTGGGACCATAAATCTTCGTCCGTGTTGTCGTATACTATTGGGTTAAATATAGTGTTATTTTTCGTATAGTTAATGTTACGAATTTGCTGGTGGATACTGCTGGGAATTTCTATCTTGCTACCGACTAAATCGGCCGTCCAGGTCAGACCTCCGGTAAACAGCGATACCTTCTCTGATCGCAAATCGATGATAGCAGAGTTTTTTCTCAGCACATCGCATCCCACTAATATATTGAAAGGTAATCCTGCCGCAATTAGAAAGACCATGTTTATTGCTATACCCTTACTAATCACGTTTAACGATACTTGCTTTCTTATTGTTTTGTTTTGGCGACCAGTGGCACCGATTAATACAATATTATTGATAGGCAAAGTCGGCAATAATGGACCACATTTCTCTTGGATCCTCTCCAATTCTGTTGAGTTGATTATAGATACATTCGCACCTGTATCAATCATTAGCTGTGCGAATGTTCCTTCTATTTCAGCATTAACATAAAATATCTCATTATTTATACTATGGAGGCGAGTGTCGTTCTCCTCCAGTAGTTCGTTTCGTATGTTTTTTAAGTAATTACAACGAATAATAGTAATCTTGTTATTATTACTTGCTCTTGGCAATTCTCTTTTATACACAGGGGATAGAAGCAGCAAAAGGTCCTTATTATTTATTACTGCCTCCTCCCGTTTAAATTCTCATCATCCTGGTTATTAACATTTGGACCAACAGAAGCGTCAGTTGGGAAACCTTGAGTAGTTTCCAGCCGTTCCGTTCGCTGTTCGTATATTTGTTCTCTATTTGGTTGCCGCTCTGGGTCATCTAGGCTGGTACTTCGCCTAGGCGGATTATATCTTGAATTATCCCGTTCTCGGCTTCTGCGTCGGTCTTCGTATTCATGGAAACTGTTCCGCCGTTGATGGTTATATCTGCGTTGACTGTTTCCTTCGGCGCGTATAAAATTTACCCGGGGTCGGGAGAACCTGTTGTTGTTATTATTATTATTATTTGGGTAACCCCTATTGTTATTATAATACCGCTCGGTATTATTGGTATGGTTCGGATTTCTCTGGCTATTTACATTGGGATTTGCGTAATAATTGTTTCTATTACCGGGGTACCCGTTGTTATTTCTGTTAATATTTTGATTTACATTGTGCCGTGTTTAGAAAAACTCGGCGGTGTTTTTTTTTAACGGGAACGGCCTGCCCGTAATTTGAATTATTAAATTACGTATTATCGGCGTTTGCCGTCGTAATAAATTACGTTCGCCGCGTTATCTTACCACCGGGCCGATCCGCGCGCTCTCTGTGTCCGGCGCTTCATACCATTTTTTCAGCAGCAGGACTGTTCAGTCCAATTCTGTCATTCAGCGTAGCAACGTCTGGATTCGCCTGACAGCATCGATGTAAAATTTTGTCTACTATCTGTTCCTATGTATAAGTAGAAGTCTACGCGACCTTCCGGGTTTCCGATGTAGACGATAATCTGTCTCGCTCCAGAGGATGGCCGAATACCTGCTTTCCATGAAATAAGTTCAAGCACTTCCGTCAAGCTGTCAGGCCGGATGGACGGACACACTCGACAAGATCCTCTACCCTTATGCGGTTAACCAGGTGACATTTAAGCTTTTTTTTAGACACAAAATGTTTGTGGCCGATACACTTCCTTTGAGACACTTTTGGAGATGCTCCAGTTTGGGGACTTTGTTCTGAACAAGTCCAGCGGGACAATTGGGTTTACATGTTATTTTCATTGTTTTTTTATTAAGGCTTACGCCTCATTAACATATTAGTGTTTATCTCATTCAGAGAATTGTAAACTCAGCCAGGGTCATGCATCACCCGAGTTGATGTGAGTTTTCTGTAAATATGGTCGGCATTTCCGGCCACTAATTTATTTCTGTGTTAAGCATGCATGCACGGGTGTCTCGGTCCCCGTAGGGGAATTTTATGGTTAATTACTTTTCCATTTAATTGGGTTGTGTATTGGATTATTAATTTAAAGGTCGGAGGAGGTGTTTTAACCTGTGGACGACACCTGTAGGTGCCGTTCACCACAGGACCATATCATGTCATATTTTGCTGGATCTCGTCCGGGCGCATGACCGTGCCTGAGGCCAAGTGGATTCTTTATGAACACCTCAAGCATGTTTTAGTACATTAATTCCATAGATTCTGCTTTTCGAAATTCAGTTTTACGTTTCAACTAATTTTGTAACCATTAAATTTTGCCATAGCCAGCACAATAATTGTTAAACTTTTAGTACTCATAATACCAATTCATTAATAAATGTTAAAGAATACCAGACAAATCAGTACCAATTATAAGTAATTATAGGTGGTCACGTTCCACTGATTTTGCAAATTTTTGTCAGGAAAATAAAAGAAATGAGAAATGCAGTTATGCAACCGGGCATCCATGTTGACCTCGTGATGGCACTTATTATTATTATCATTATTGGGATCCGAAATTGATAATTACCTTTTTGCTTGGTACTTGTGTGCCGTTCGGACTATTTAGCCAAATTGACTTTGGCTGTTCATATACTTAGAATTTTGGGGCATGTCTACTCTACTCTTTTGGGATTTATTAGTTGGGTTTGAGTTTGTTAATTGAAAATTTAAGGGGCCGGATACTTGATCTGAATAAGAGGATTGAGGGTGTACGATGACAAAATATACGCTGTTAACCAGGTGGACATAGTGTGTGCCATTTATATGTAAATGTGTATCTATGTTAATTATATGTTGTGTGTTATGCCTTATGTGATTGTTAGATTGTTATACGTATTATGCATATATATATATATATATATTTTGTAATAAAACAATGAAGTCCGCCTTATTCGAGCCCCGCGATGGAAGCCAAATTTGTAATAGAACGATGAATTAATAAATAAATAAAAGGTTGATGTATGAGAATTGTGCTCTCCTGTAAGTCCCACTGGTTGGGCTAGTCAATTTTGTAATAAAACGAGATTATTTCAATGTAAGAATGTGTGTAGTAACGTAGCTAATATCTTCTTGTCTTCTAAGCTCTCACTGTTGATCTTCGCTTTTGTAATACAACAATACTATAATTGTAATTGTATAGTGTTCTGGTATAATATTACCCAGGATAATTTTTATGGTGTGTATGTGTAGTAGTGACGTTCCGCTCTGGGAATCGTCGATTTGGTAAAGTTCCTGGTCTTTGTTATTATCAAATAAACTCAGTGTATTTTGCTGGGGTAGCAAATTGAAATAAAATATAAATTTAGAATTTATATTTATAAAAAAAATAATTTCGGAAAAAATATTTTCGGTGTATTTATGTGCTTAATATTTAGGAATAAATTGAGGTTGTTGATCGTAATTATAATTATAATAGTATGGTGTTTAATTTGGTAATAAATTTCTGTTCGGTAAATTTGTTAAAAAGATAATCCAATTAACTTCAAGTTAGGCGAAAAACGGCTCTCTTCTTCTTACTCTTGAAATGTTGTAGTTTCGCGTATACTGCCTTTAAAGATTATCTAGTTTTCTTGGTTAATTAATGGTTATGTCCTTTTTCAAGAGAAATCAACTTCAATTTACCAAAAAACAAACAAAAACGTTTATTAAACACAATAATAAGGTTGGTCGATTAATTAATCGAGGTTACAAAGCCATATCGACTCGCTCAGGGTCGGTCGATATTAGAAGTTTTACAGTTGTATTATTTAAACAGGTTCTTTGAACGGTTATTTATATAAAAAGCCAGAGAAGGTCAGGGACATGAAAGTATAACACTTACAATTCAAAAAATGTCTTAAATTTAAACAATATAATGGTAATTATTAATAATAAAAGTTTATATATAATTTTATTCGAACCAGAAAGCAGTCTAGTCGTGTCTTATTGTGGTGACGATTCTGGATCAAAATGGCCGCCTGACGCATGCGCGTTGATAGCTTCTAATGTAAACAAAGTACTTGTTGAGATAATATGGCCTTTCTTCAGTTAAATGTTCTTCGCAACTGTATATGATCTTCTGGGGTATAGTTTATTGTCACTGGCGTATCATGGAATAGTTCACTTTGGGTAAAAATGTTGTTAAATGGGTATATCTACTGGTGTTTATGCGTGTCAGTTAACCTCGAATTTTCACTTGGTGTTTGGTGCGATTTCAGTGTTATTTCATTTAATTAGTTATATGTGATTTCGTTTATAGGTGTTATGTAGTTCATGGGTCAACTTCACCACTTCACTTTCATTAAAATAGTTAAAAATTTAGTTTTACATAAAATGATTCCGAACTCCGTTATAACGTAACGGCCATTAAAGGTTGGTTCTATCAAATATTCACATGAAGTGCTCTCTTCGAGGTATAATAATGAACTGTCTGTATTTCCTTCGTCTCATGAAAATCTTAGCCTATATAATATATATCATACATTGTTTCAAATTCCCATAACTTCCGACACACTTTAAAAATGTACATTATGCTCATAAAATAAATTCGTTATTAGTTAACTGTTTGAAATATAAAATACATATTCGTTTTCACTATTCTATTCTACTTATTTTGATAGTAATTACGTTAGTATTACAAAGTTTTATCTGAGAATTATATTTCTTATAATTTTTGGGAGGTAGGCCTAAAATTATACTTCCTGTCTTCTATGTAAATAATAGCCATTTTCCCTAATATAATTATTATTGTATTAAATCTGAAATTTGTATAATTATCAATTCTCACTTATTTTATTGCAATTTAGTATACTAATGATGGTTTTTTAATATAATTCATTTGTATATGACTCCCCTTAGGATAATGTCAGTGAATCTATTTCGGTTTTAATGGTATCTTATTAGACAATTAAATAATTTTACTCATATAATGACCATATCTTTAGAAAGCCTTATTTACATAGTATTTAATATGTTGAGTTTATCTTGCCTAAATATTGTCATTTTATCTGGTTTATAAGACTAGGTTTGTTAATTATTCTGCAGTTTAAATTTATTCTTTGGCCTAGATCTGATGTGTGGCTAATTTCCAAATGTTTTATTAATGTAGTTATTTTATATCCTTCTCTGACTGGTATAACATAAACTATTGATTATATAATTAACATATAACATCTCTCTATATCAAAACTGGTGTTCTGAATAACATTGCTTAGTATATTACCTAATAACATAAATAAAAATATTCTATAACATTGGAATGGTATCTAATTTTAGATATGTCATTCCTAAATTAAAATGAACAATAAAATAACAAATTATAACACTAACATTTCTTATGGATAATCCTTACGTATCTAATTACTATATGTAATAGGAATCTGACATCCTGGTCACATATAATGGTTATCATTTTTTACTACTCAACATTAACAATTTGTTTTGTAATTCCCCATTTTACAGGATTTATGCCCCCTCTTTAAGTATAACCCTGGCTATCTAAGTTATATTCCATTCTATGGAATGTTCATACAGCTTTAGTAGCTTTTTATTAGTAACATTACTATTTCATTATCAAAGTAGACACTGTTCATAAAACTTAAAGTTTATTGCTTTGTACTGTAACTCATGCACCTTTTTAAAGTTTATTATTTATAATTTGATCACTTGCACTTGTCTATGGTGAATTATCAATATATTTACTAGTCTTTCTCTAGTTTTTAACATGAAATATTCAACCATGGGGGAACTGTGAAGATTTGTTTATACAAACTAAACAATAACTTTTTGAATGCACTAATATTTAATACTACTAACACTTTTAGTTTTTTGTCAGTTTTACAGTGATATGGTTTTTTAGGGTGTTATACTTTCTCTTTGGACATTCATTGATTTTGGGGTTTTTTGGGGTTCTATCCCTATGGGGTTTTTGTTTTATATGGGTCGTCTTAATTATTCTTCTTTCTTCTTTGAGTTTGGTTATTCTTCCTTCTTCTGTAGTTTTGGATTATTCTTCTTTCTTCTTTCTTCTGTAGCTTTGATTGTTCTTCCTTCTTCCTTCTTCAGTAGTAGTAGATTTGGTTGTTCTTCTTTCTTCAGTGGTTTTGGTTATTCTTCTTTCTTCTCTAGTTTTAATTATTCTTCTTTCTTCTTTCTTCAGTAGCTTTGATTGTTCTTCTTTCTTCCTTCTTCTGTAGTAGTAGTTTTAATTAGTCTTCTTTCTTCTTTGGTTTTAATTATTCTTCTTTCTTCTGTCTTCAGTAGCTTTGATTGTTCTTCTTTCTTCTGTCTTCAGTAGCTTTGATTGTTCTTCTTTCTTCTGTCTTCAGTTGCTTTGATTGTTCTTCTTTCTTCTTTCTTCAGTAGTAGTAGATTTGGTTGTTCTTCTTTCTTCCGATACATTTTATTTGAATACATTATACACGGAAAATATTTTCGTTATTAATTAACTGTATGAAATACTAAATACATATTCGGTTTCTTTAATTTATTTCGCTTATTTTGATACTAATTAATATAGTTTTACAAAGTTTTCATTTAAAAAAGTTATATTTCTTTCATGTTGGAATAGTAGGTTCAAATATGTGTTTCCTGTCCTTGACCAGATCATAGCCATTTTCTCTGATGTAATTATTATTATACTGAATCTATGATTGATATAATTGTCTATTTTTACTTAATTTCGTGCAATTTAGTTCATTAGTTATTGTTTTTAAATATAATTCATTTATCTATGACTCCTCCTCTGAAATGTTAGTTAATACATTCCATTTTTATTTATAATTTTACTTATCTTCTGACAATATCTTTATAAAGTATAAGTTACACTGTATTACTATATGGTGGGTTTATCTTACATAAATATCATCAGTTTAGTTGGTTTATAGGACTAGATTTGTCAATTATTATGTAGTCTAAATTTACTATTTGGCCTAGATTTTATCTGTTGTTACTTGCAAAGTTTTTAATAATACAGTTAGTTTATACCCTTTTCTGACCTTCTATTCTAATATAATATTCATTAATAATTTGTTCCTTTACTACTATAACATTGAGTATTGATTTTAAACAATTAAAACATAACAATTATTTACTATTAAATCTGGTATTTTGAATCATACCTTTTTTGTACTGATTACTTACAGTAACTTATAAAAACATTTTACAATATAGGAATGGTTTCTACATTCAGATATTGCATTCCTAATTCAAACTACTAACAATATAACATTTGATAAATACAAGTATTAATCTCTACTTCTAAATCTTATTTATAGAGTTAATATATATGGAAACTGGAACATAACATTTTGTTCCATTAAATGTTTAACACTCCCTTAAAACTATTTAGTTACAGTCTTATCTGTTTTCCTTAATTTTAGGGATGTATTCCCCGTCACCTTAGGTACTAAACCCAAGCTATCTATTTATATTATTTATTCTACGGAATGTTCTCATATAAACAGTGGCATTTTATTAGAAAGAGTATTCATTACTCCTTCACCATATTAATTGATTAAATATCATTCATGATACTATTTAAAAACACTTAAAGTTATTTAATTGTCGTTAATTCATGTACCTTCTCAAAGTTTATTTATTATAATCTAATAACTTGCACTTGTCCCTGGTTATTTCTTGATATTATCACTAGTCCTTTCATAGTTTTATAATATCAAATTGTTTAACCATGGGAGAACTGTTAAGATTTGTCTATATAAACTATACAATAACTTTTTTGGGTGCACTTCTACTTAGCACTTTAAACACTTTTTGTTTTTATCAGTTTTACATGAGTTTATGGTTTGTTGGGGTGTTATACCTTCTATTGTGACATTTATTTTCTTTTGGGGTTTTTGTTTTCTCCCTATGGGGTTTCTATTGGGTATTGGTCGTGTTCCACTTCCTTTATTCTACGTGATCTTCACTTGTCTCTGTTCATTAAGTCTATTTGTTTGTTTTAGGTATCTTCCTTCTTCATTCTTGTTTCTTCAGTACCATTTCGTTATTATATACTTTTGTTTATACTGGTCTGTTTACTTTGTCGGTTTACTTGGTCTGGGTATCTTCCTTGCCTGCTCCTATCCTACCTGGGTATTATTGTTATTTTAATTTTAGTTTTCTGGGGTTTTAATTTGTTGTACAATTATATTAGTTGCAGATTTTTTCTTTATGTTTACTTTTTCTTGTTATAATGGTAATTTATAGTGCTTTTTATTTGGTTTTCATTTGGATTTTTCTGGATATTCCATATACTTGATTTTTTTCTAATGATCATCTGGTAATTGATTTAAGTGGATTATCTGTCATGCTACAGATTGCTCTCTTCCAGAAGTGATTAGTTCAGATCATACTTGGTTTGTCTGAAATAATTGCTTATGATATTTATTTATAAATTATATTTCTTTACTTCCTTCACATTTCTAAAAAAAAATTTTTTTTTCTTCTTTATTTTTGAGCTTATCTATATTTCATTATTAACTGGATTTTTCTTGATAGTAATAGTCATCTGAGGTTCATTATTTTTTATTTTTCATTTTTTCTTTAACTTGGTTCTTTATCCTTGGGATATTTATTCCCTAATATTCCCTAACACGTGAGCTGGGGCAGTTCAGAGGGGCACTGTAGGCTTCACTACTCTGCTGGCCATACTACGTCATTTATTGATTACAGAGGCAAATCATCTCTGCTCAATACATAATAATACTGCTGGACTTATCTACAGACAGTTATTAATAAAAATTATATAAGAATAGTCCACCTTATGACTATAAAAAAAAATTAAATATCTTTGGATATTTCCCTTCGTATTTGCTCAGATCTGTTAATATTTCTATTTTAGTTAATTTTTATCTCAGTTACTTTTCTCAATGGTTAGCTCTGCTGGCATTTTATTTCTTCTTATGGTTGGAAGCTGGTTTAATATACTTGTCACTTGTTATTCAGTGTAAAGTTTTTATTTATTTTAATTCTCTGTTAATCCTTGACTGTTATTACAATCTCCTTCTGGTCATTGGTAGCATATATTTTGTATTATATTTTTGTTTTTTCTTAATTCTTATGATTCGTTCCACTAGTTTTATGTTCTTGCAATTACTCTTTTAATTGTCCGTCTTATAATTGACATTTATTTTATGATCATATTTTTCTTATGGATTTATTTATACATAGTTATTTCTTTCTTTTTCAAAATTTTATTCTGCTCCTGCTTTTTATCCAAATGCACTCTTTAATTATTAATTTTATGTGGTCATTGTCTCTGGTTATTTTGCATAAAGTCTTATTAATTTCACAATAAGTTTATTCATTTTAATAGTATCAGTGGTTTTTACTGCCATTTCTTTATTCTCAAAATTTTTTCATAATTGGTTCCATATATAATTGTTTGTAATGTGAACTTACTCTTCCTTTTGAATGTTGTGGTTATTCTTCAAAATTCTTTGTCTGTTCTTTTATATTCCATGATTTGAGTTTCATAGATGTTTGTTAGCAAGTTGTACTTATTTGGTTTTTTGAATTTGTTTTATTCAATTCATTTTCTTTTTACTTCCAGGAAGTTTTTTCATAACTTGTTGTTTGTAAATTGATTTTACAATATATTTGAATTGCGTTGATTTTATTCTGAATTCCTTTTCCTTTTCTCTCTTAATTAATTTCATAAATATTAGGTAGTAAGTTGTGCTTACATTGTTTTTGAATTTTGTCATTTTAACTTCTTTTTCTTTTTTCATTAATTTAAAAATCGTTTCATAAATATTCGGTAGTAAGTAGTGCTTACATTGTTTTTGAATTTTGACATTATTCTCTTCTTTTTATTTTGTATTCCAAAAGTCGTTTCATAAATATTGTGTAGTAAGTTGTGCTTACATTGTTTTTGAATTTTGTCATTAACATATAAATTCTTTTTCTTTTTTATTCCAAAAGTCGTTTCATAAATATTAGGTAGTAAGTTGTGCTTACTTTGTTTTTGAATTTCGGCATTTTTCTCTTCTTTTTATTTTTATTCCAAAAGTCGTTTCATAAATATTTGGTAGTAAGTAGTGCTTACATTGTTTTTGAATTTTGACATTTTTAACTAAATTCTTTTATATACATTCAATTACTCATAAAATTTTTTCATGGAAGCCTTGTTATATACACCCTTTATCCTTTCTGAATCTATTTCCTTTATTTCATAAGTATTATTATTTTTTATATTGGATATTACATATGGTCCGGTGTATAACAGCAATAACTTCTACGTTATTCCTTCCAGTGTGCTGGGTAGTTCACGATTTTTTAATAAGATTTTTTCTCCCTTTTCATAAGTTATTAATTTACCACTAGCCTTTCGATACTTATTTTGCCGTTTTTCCTGGTCTTCTGCCACCTTGTTGTAGAATTTAGCTTTGTCAAATTTGTAAATATTGTTTATAGGGAACTCGAGGATATCTGCGATCTCTCGTGGGGGTGGTTTTTCGTACATGGCGGAGTATGGGGTTATTCCTATAGCTGGATGGTATGCCAAGTTGAGGAATTCCTCCGTGGCTTCTAGATAGTCTTGCCACCTTTTTTGTTGATGGTGACAATAAGTTCTTAGGATCCTCCCCACTTCTCGTAACACCCGCTCTGCCGGATTACTGCTCGGGTGGTAGACCGAGGTTTTGTATGTACGAATGCCCATTGACAATAAGGTATCTCGCCATTTTCTACCCTTAAACTGGGTTCCATGATCAGTGATGATCGAAGATGGTTTCCCCATGTTTGGGATATACTGTTCCGTTAATATCCCCAGAATTTTCCGGGTAGTCGCTCGATTAGTAGGGTATAGCTTAACAAACTTTGTGAAGTGGTCCATTATGATTGTTAGGTATCGATATTGGTGTCGACCTCCACTACGGGGAAATGGTCCGCAGATGTCTAGGAATACCTTCTCCAATTTTGCTTGGGAGGTGATAGGAATCATTACACCTTCCTTCTTCTCGTTATTTGTTTTTACGAGCTGACAGATTTTGCAGCTTTTAATATACATTCGGACTTTCCTATTTATGTTTTTTATCTGGCAGCTCTCCTCCAGAGCTTTTATTACCTTTAGGGCGCCCTTATGCCCATATCGTATGTGGTAGTTTACTATTAATTCCTTTTCGATCTGTGTTGGAACAACCACCTTCCAGGTCTCCTCCGTCAGTGATGTTTTAACGAACAAGATTTGTTTGTTTAGTTGGTAATATCGAGCAACGGTTTCGTCTCCTTCTTCTAATCGAGTTTTAAGGTTTCTCAATTTCGGGTCTGCTTGTTGGTGGGTGCTCATATTTGTTAATATTGTTGTTAAATCGGCTCTGGTGGTAAGAAGATGGTATATTTTTAGCACGCTTTCCTTCTCCCCTTCGAAAGTTTGCTCTTCCACATTGACCCGGGATAACACATCAGCTACGACATTCTTTTTACCTGGGATGTATTCCCATTTTAGATGGTATTCTTGAAGGGCAAGTATCCACCTCGTTAGTCTGCCATGGTTCAATTTGCAGCTTTTTAGGAACGAAATAGATTTATGGTCTGTTCGGACTGTAACAGGGTAACCCAAGATGTAAGTGCGGAACTTATCGCAAGCAAATACTACGCTCAGTAATTCTTTTTCAGTTACAGTGTAGTTTTTCTCAAACTGGTTCAAAGATCTGCTCGCGAAGCTAATTACTTGGTGTTGACCCTTCTCGTCTTCTTGATACAATGTCGTTCCCAGACTGATGTTGCTGGCATCGCAATTTATAAAAAATGGTAATTTAAAATTTGGTTGGCGAAGTATTATTGTTGCCAGAAATTTGTCTTTAATTAGTTGGAAAATCACATCCTGCTCTTGACACCATACCCATTTAAGTTTTGACGACAATTGAGGTTGAAATTTTGCGGTTAATTCCGAATATTGTTCCTGGAACTTTCGATAGTAATTACATAGTCCCAGGAACGACTGTAATTGCTTTCTGTTTTTGGGTGCCGGGAATTTTTGGATGCTTCCACCTTTTCTGCCGACGGTGAGATTCCTTGATCGTCCAAGTTAAAACCCAAAAATTGCACTTCTCTGGCAATAAACTTGGATTTTTCTAACTTCAGCGTGACGTTACTGACAGATAACGTCTCAAGCACGTGTTCCACACGGTAGCAGTGTTCCTCCCACGTTTCTGATGTTATTAGTAGATTGTCTACATACACGGTGGTAAACTGAAGTGCTTCGTGTCCCAATATCTGGTCCATGCAGGTCACAAAGATGGCAACTGAGTTTACCAGTCCGAAGGGCAGTCTTTTGAATTGGTAATTGCGTCCCTCGAATATGAAAGCCAGATACTGGCGACTCCGTGGGTGTAACTCTACCTGCCAGTAACCGCACACCGTGTCCCAGGTACTGAAGTACTTGGTACCGTGGAAACATTTCAGGATTTCTTCAATCTCACCGGGCGATGTTCTATCATTAATTATTTTTTTGTTTATTTCCCATGCATCCAAGCAAAGCCGGACTTGGCCGTTTTTCTTGGGAATAGCCACAATAGGGCTGGTGTATGGGGATTGGCTAATTTCTATTATATCGCTATTTATCATCTGGTTTATTTCCGCTCTTACAGCCTCCTTTCGTGAATGCGCAATAGGGTAGGATTTTCTATTAAACTCCACTGTATCTCTGAACTTAAGGGTACATTGATTATTTTTTACCTTGCCTGGCTCGTCTGAAAATACTGAACGGTACTTCTCATAAATTCTGATTAATTGATTTGCTTGATCAATGGGCAATTTCTCCCTAGTAATTCCGCTCCGGAAATCCCTTATCTCTTGTATCTTTTGGGACCATAAATCTTCGTCCGTGTTGTCGTATACTATTGGGTTAAATATAGTGTTATTTTTCGTATAGTTAATGTTACGAATTTGCTGGTGGATACTGCTGGGAATTTCTATCTTGCTACCGACTAAATCGGCCGTCCAGGTCAGACCTCCGGTAAACAGCGATACCTTCTCTGATCGCAAATCGATGATAGCAGAGTTTTTTCTCAGCACATCGCATCCCACTAATATATTGAAAGGTAATCCTGCCGCAATTAGAAAGACCATGTTTATTGCTATACCCTTACTAATCACGTTTAACGATACTTGCTTTCTTATTGTTTTGTTTTGGCGACCAGTGGCACCGATTAATACAATATTATTGATAGGCAAAGTCGGCAATAATGGACCACATTTCTCTTGGATCCTCTCCAATTCTGTTGAGTTGATTATAGATACATTCGCACCTGTATCAATCATTAGCTGTGCGAATGTTCCTTCTATTTCAGCATTAACATAAAATATCTCATTATTTATACTATGGAGGCGAGTGTCGTTCTCCTCCAGTAGTTCGTTTCGTATGTTTTTTAAGTAATTACAACGAATAATAGTAATCTTGTTATTATTACTTGCTCTTGGCAATTCTCTTTTATACACAGGGGATAGAAGCAGCAAAAGGTCCTTATTATTTATTACTGCCTCCTCCCGTTTAAATTCTCATCATCCTGGTTATTAACATTTGGACCAACAGAAGCGTCAGTTGGGAAACCTTGAGTAGTTTCCAGCCGTTCCGTTCGCTGTTCGTATATTTGTTCTCTATTTGGTTGCCGCTCTGGGTCATCTAGGCTGGTACTTCGCCTAGGCGGATTATATCTTGAATTATCCCGTTCTCGGCTTCTGCGTCGGTCTTCGTATTCATGGAAACTGTTCCGCCGTTGATGGTTATATCTGCGTTGACTGTTTCCTTCGGCGCGTATAAAATTTACCCGGGGTCGGGAGAACCTGTTGTTGTTATTATTATTATTATTTGGGTAACCCCTATTGTTATTATAATACCGCTCCGTATTATTGGTATGGTTCGGATTTCTCTGGCTATTTACATTGGGATTTGCGTAATAATTGTTTCTATTACCGGGGTACCCGTTGTTATTTCTGTTAATATTTTGATTTACATTGTGCCGTGTTTAGAAAAACTCGGCGGTGTTTTTTTTTAACGGGAACGGCCTGCCCGTAATTTGAATTATTAAATTACGTATTATCGGCGTTTGCCGTCGTAATAAATTACGTTCGCCGCGTTATCTTACCACCGGGCCGATCCGCGCGCTCTCTGTGTCCGGCGCTTCATACCATTTTTTCAGCAGCAGGACTGTTCAGTCCAATTCTGTCATTCAGCGTAGCAACGTCCGGATTCGCCTGACAGCATCGATGTAAAATTTTGTCTACTATCTGTTCCTATGTATAAGTAGAAGTCTACGCGACCTTCCGGGTTTCCGATGTAGACGATAATCTGTCTCGCTCCAGAGGATGGCCGAATACCTGCTTTCCATGAAATAAGTTCAAGCACTTCCGTCAAGCTGTCAGGCCGGATGGACGGACACACTCGACAAGATCCTCTACCCTTATGCGGTTAACCAGGTGACATTTAAGCTTTTTTTTAGACACAAAATGTTTGTGGCCGATACACTTCCTTTGAGACACTTTTGGAGATGCTCCAGTTTGGGGACTTTGTTCTGAACAAGTCCAGCGGGACAATTGGGTTTACATGTTACTTTTCATTGTTTTTTTATTAAGGCTTACGCCTCATTAACATATTAGTGTTTATCTCATTCAGAGAATTGTAAACTCAGCCAGGGTCATGCATCACCCGAGTTGATGTGAGTTTTCTGTAAATATGGTCGGCATTTCCGGCCACTAATTTATTTCTGTGTTAAGCATGCATGCACGGGTGTCTCGGTCCCCGTAGGGGAATTTTATGGTTAATTACTTTTCCATTTAATTGGGTTGTGTATTGGATTATTAATTTAAAGGTCGGGGGAGGTGTTTTAACCTGTGGACGACACCTGTAGGTGCCGTTCACCACAGGACCATATCATGTCATATTTTGCTGGATCTCGTCCGGGCGCATGACCGTGCCTGAGGCCAAGTGGATTCTTTATGAACACCTCAAGCATGTTTTAGTACATTAATTCCATAGATTCTGCTTTTCGAAATTCAGTTTTACGTTTCAACTAATTTTGTAACCATTAAATTTTGCCATAGCCAGCACAATAATTGTTAAACTTTTAGTACTCATAATACCAATTCATTAATAAATGTTAAAGAATACCAGACAAATCAGTACCAATTATAAGTAATTATAGGTGGTCACGTTCCACTGATTTTGCAAATTTTTGTCAGGAAAATAAAAGAAATGAGAAATGCAGTTATGCAACCGGGCATCCATGTTGACCTCGTGATGGCACTTATTATTATTATCATTATTGGGATCCGAAATTGATAATTACCTTTTTGCTTGGTACTTGTGTGCCGTTCGGACTATTTAGCCAAATTGACTTTGGCTGTTCATATACTTAGAATTTTGGGGCATGTCTACTCTACTCTTTTGGGATTTATTAGTTGGGTTTGAGTTTGTTAATTGAAAATTTAAGGGGCCGGATACTTGATCTGAATAAGAGGATTGAGGGTGTACGATGACAAAATATACGCTGTTAACCAGGTGGACATAGTGTGTGCCATTTATATGTAAATGTGTATCTATGTTAATTATATGTTGTGTGTTATGCCTTATGTGATTGTTAGATTGTTATACGTATTATGCATATATATATATATATATATTTTGTAATAAAACAATGAAGTCCGCCTTATTCGAGCCCCGCGATGGAAGCCAAATTTGTAATAGAACGATGAATTAATAAATAAATAAAAGGTTGATGTATGAGAATTGTGCTCTCCTGTAAGTCCCACTGGTTGGGCTAGTCAATTTTGTAATAAAACGAGATTATTTCAATGTAAGAATGTGTGTAGTAACGTAGCTAATATCTTCTTGTCTTCTAAGCTCTCACTGTTGATCTTCGCTTTTGTAATACAACCATACTATAATTGTAATTGTATAGTGTTCTGGTATAATATTACCCAGGATAATTTTTATGGTGTGTATGTGTAGTAGTGACGTTCCGCTCTGGGAATCGTCGATTTGGTAAAGTTCCTGGTCTTTGTTATTATCAAATAAACTCAGTGTATTTTGCTGGGGTAGCAAATTGAAATAAAATATAAATTTAAAATTTATATTTATAAAAAAAATAATTTCGGAAAAAATATTTTCGGTGTATTTATGTGCTTAATATTTAGGAATAAATTGAGGTTGTTGATCGTAATTATAATTATAATAGTATGGTGTTTAATTTGGTAATAAATTTCTGTTCGGTAAATTTGTTACAAAGATAATCCAATTAACTTCAAGTTAGGCGAAAAACGGCTCTCTTCTTCTTACTCTTGAAATGTTGTAGTTTCGCGTATACTGCCTTTAAAGATTATCTAGTTTTCTTGGTTAATTAATGGTTATGTCCTTTTTCAAGAGAAATCAACTTCAATTTACCAAAAAACAAACAAAAACGTTTATTAAACACAATAATAAGGTTGGTCGATTAATTAATCGAGGTTACAAAGCCATATCGACTCGCTCAGGGTCGGTCGATATTAGAAGTTTTACAGTTGTATTATTTAAACAGGTTCTTTGAACGGTTATTTATATAAAAAGCCAGAGAAGGTCAGGGACATGAAAGTATAACACTTACAATTCAAAAAATGTCTTAAATTTAAACAATATAATGGTAATTATTAATAATAAAAGTTTATATATAATTTTATTCGAACCAGAAAGCAGTCTAGTCGTGTCTTATTGTGGTGACGATTCTGGATCAAAATGGCCGCCTGACGCATGCGCGTTGATAGCTTCTAATGTAAACAAAGTACTTGTTGAGATAATATGGCCTTTCTTCAGTTAAATGTTCTTCGCAACTGTATATGATCTTCTGGGGTATAGTTTATTGTCACTGGCGTATCATGGAATAGTTCACTTTGGGTAAAAATGTTGTTAAATGGGTATATCTACTGGTGTTTATGCGTGTCAGTTAACCTCGAATTTTCACTTGGTGTTTGGTGCGATTTCAGTGTTATTTCATTTAATTAGTTATATGTGATTTCGTTTATAGGTGTTATGTAGTTCATGGGTCAACTTCACCACTTCACTTTCATTAAAATAGTTAAAAATTTAGTTTTACATAAAATGATTCCGAACTCCGTTATAACGTAACGGCCATTAAAGGTTGGTTCTATCAAATATTCACATGAAGTGCTCTCTTCGAGGTATAATAATGAACTGTCTGTATTTCCTTCGTCTCATGAAAATCTTAGCCTATATAATATATATCATACATTGTTTCAAATTCCCATAACTTCCGACACACTTTAAAAATGTACATTATGCTCATAAAATAAATTCGTTATTAGTTAACTGTTTGAAATATAAAATACATATTCGTTTTCACTATTCTATTCTACTTATTTTGATAGTAATTACGTTAGTATTACAAAGTTTTATCTGAGAATTATATTTCTTATAATTTTTGGGAGGTAGGCCTAAAATTATACTTCCTGTCTTCTATGTAAATAATAGCCATTTTCCCTAATATAATTATTATTCTATTAAATCTGAAATTTGTATAATTATCAATTCTCACTTATTTTATTGCAATTTAGTATACTAATGATGGTTTTTTAATATAATTCATTTGTATATGACTCCCCTTAGGATAATGTCAGTGAATCTATTTCGGTTTTAATGGTATCTTATTAGACAATTAAATAATTTTACTCATATAATGACCATATCTTTAGAAAGCCTTATTTACATAGTATTTAATATGTTGAGTTTATCTTGCCTAAATATTGTCATTTTATCTGGTTTATAAGACTAGGTTTGTTAATTATTCTGCAGTTTAAATTTATTCTTTGGCCTAGATCTGATGTGTGGCTAATTTCCAAATGTTTTATTAATGTAGTTATTTTATATCCTTCTCTGACTGGTATAACATAAACTATTGATTATATAATTAACATATAACATCTCTCTATATCAAAACTGGTGTTCTGAATAACATTGCTTAGTATATTACCTAATAACATAAATAAAAAATATTCTATAACATTGGAATGGTATCTAATTTTAGATATGTCATTCCTAAATTAAAATGAACAATAAAATAACAAATTATAACACTAACATTTCTTATGGATAATCCTTACGTATCTAATTACTATATGTAATAGGAATCTGACATCCTGGTCACATATAATGGTTATCATTTTTTACTACTCAACATTAACAATTTGTTTTGTAATTCCCCATTTTACAGGATTTATGCCCCCTCTTTAAGTATAACCCTGGCTATCTAAGTTATATTCCATTCTATGGAATGTTCATACAGCTTTAGTAGCTTTTTATTAGTAACATTACTATTTCATTATCAAAGTAGACACTGTTCATAAAACTTAAAGTTTATTGCTTTGTACTGTAACTCATGCACCTTTTTAAAGTTTATTATTTATAATTTGATCACTTGCACTTGTCTATGGTGAATTATCAATATATTTACTAGTCTTTCTCTAGTTTTTAACATGAAATATTCAACCATGGGGGAACTGTGAAGATTTGTTTATACAAACTAAACAATAACTTTTTGAATGCACTAATATTTAATACTACTAACACTTTTAGTTTTTTGTCAGTTTTACAGTGATATGGTTTTTTAGGGTGTTATACTTTCTCTTTGGACATTCATTGATTTTGGGGTTTTTTGGGGTTCTATCCCTATGGGGTTTTTGTTTTATATGGGTCGTCTTAATTATTCTTCTTTCTTCTTTGAGTTTGGTTATTCTTCCTTCTTCTCTAGTTTTGGATTATTCTTCTTTCTTCTTTCTTCTGTAGCTTTGATTGTTCTTCCTTCTTCCTTCTTCAGTAGTAGTAGATTTGGTTGTTCTTCTTTCTTCAGTGGTTTTGGTTATTCTTCTTTCTTCTCTAGTTTTAATTATTCTTCTTTCTTCTTTCTTCAGTAGCTTTGATTGTTCTTCTTTCTTCCTTCTTCTGTAGTAGTAGTTTTAATTAGTCTTCTTTCTTCTTTGGTTTTAATTATTCTTCTTTCTTCTGTCTTCAGTAGCTTTGATTGTTCTTCTTTCTTCTGTCTTCAGTAGCTTTGATTGTTCTTCTTTCTTCTGTCTTCAGTTGCTTTGATTGTTCTTCTTTCTTCTTTCTTCAGTAGTAGTAGATTTGGTTGTTCTTCTTTCTTCAGTGGTTTTGGTTATTCTTCTTTCTTCTCTAGTTTTAATTATTCTTCTTTCTTCTTTCTTCAGTAGCTTTGATTGTTCTTCTTTCTTCCTTCTTCTGTAGTAGTAGTTTTAATTAGTCTTCTTTCTTCTTTGGTTTTAATTATTCTTCTTTCTTCTGTCTTCAGTAGCTTTGATTGTTCTTCTTTCTTCTGTCTTCAGTTGCTTCGATTGTTCTTCTTTCTTCCTTCTTCTGTAGTAGTAGTTTTAATTAGTCTTCTTTCTTCTTTGATTTTAATTAGTCTTCTTTCTTCTTTAGTTTAAATTATTCTTCTTTCTTCTGTCTTCAGTAGCTTTGGTTTTAATTCTTCTTCTTTCTTCTTTCTTCTTTCTTCTTTCTTCTTTCTTCTTTCTTCTTTCTTCTGTAGTAGTAGTTTTAATTAGTTCTTCTTTCTTCTCTAGTTTTAATTAGTCTTCTTTCTTCTTTCTTCAGTAGTGGTAGTTTTGGGTTCTTCTTCTTTCTTCTCTCTTCAGTAGCTTTTCGCTGTGCATGCCTTTGTTTCTTCTAGTCTGGTTTCCTTGTCGGGGTATATTAATTGCCTGCTTCTATCTTACCTGTGTAATTTTGTTATTATAATTTTTAGTCTTCTGGGTTTTTAAATTTGTATTATATTATATTATTTGCAGAAATTTTCTTTATTCAACCTTTCTTGTGAATATATTATTAAATAGTGCATTTTAATTAATTCTCATCTGGATATTCCATATATTAGAGCTTTATTAATGATCATTGTGTAATGCATTTGTGTGGATTATCTGTCACGCTACAGATTGCTCTCTTCCAGAAGTGATTAGTTCAGATCATACTTAGTTTGTCTGAAGTAATTGCTTATGACATTATATTATAAATTATATTTCTTTACTTCCTTCACATTTCTAAAAAATTTTCTCCTATATTTTTGAGCTTATCTATATTTCATTATTAACTGGATTCTTACTGATAGTAATAGTCATCTGAGGTTCGTTGTTTTGTATTTTTCCATTTTCTTCTTAACTCGTTTCTTTATCCTTGGGATATTTATTCCCTAAAATTCCCTAACACGTTAGCTGGGGCAGTGTCCAGAGGGGCTCTGTAGGCTTCACACTCTGCTGGCCATGCTACGTCATTTATTGATAACAGAGGTAAATCATCTCTGATCAATACATAATAATACTGCTGGACTTATCTCAGACAGTCATTTATAAAAATTATATAAGAATAGTCCACCTTATGACTATAAAAAAAAATTAAATATCTTTGGATATTTCACTTCGTATACAAACAGATCTATTAATATTTCTATCTTAGTTAATTTCTATCTCAGTTATTTTTCTCAATGGTTAGCTCTGCTGGCATTTTATTTCTCCTTGTGGTTGGAAGCTGGTATAATATAATTATCACTCATTATTCAGTGTAAAGTTTCTAATTCTCTGTCATTTTTTGACTGTTATCACAATCTCCTTCTGGTCATTGGTAGCATATATTTTGTATTATATTTTTGTTCCTTTCTTAATTCTTGTGAATCGTTCCACTAGTATTATGTTTTTTCAATTACTCTTTTCATTGTCTTTCTAATAACTGACATTTATTGTATGATCATCTTTTTCTTATGGATTTATTTATATATAGTTTTCCTTTCTTTTTCAAAATTTTATTCTGCTCTTGCTTTTTATACAAATGCACTCTTTACTTATTAATTCCATATGTTTAATATCTCTGTTTATTTGACATAAAATTCTCATTAATTTTACTTCACAATAAGTTTATTCATTTAAATTGTATCAGTGGTTTGTACTGCCATTTCTTTATTCTTGAAAGTTTTTCAGAATTGGTCCCATATATAATTGTTTGTAATGTTTTATCCAAATTCTTTTTCTTCTTTTTCATTTCTAAAAGTTGTTTTTAAGATAAGGTAGTAAGTTGTTCTTATTTGGGTTTCTGAATTTTGTGGTTTAATTCAAAATTCATTTTTTTTTTATTCATAAATTGTTTTCTAAATAATAGGTAGTAAGTAGTCATTACTTCATTTTTGAATTTTGAGAATTTTTCTTTCTTCCATACATTCAATTACTCATAATATTTTTTCATGGAAGCCTGGTTATATACTCCCTTTATCCTTTCTGAATCGATTTCTTTGATTTCATAGGTATTATTATTTTTCACATTGGATATTATATATGGTCCGATGTATAATAGCAATAACTTCTTCGTTATTCCTTCCAGTGTGCTGGGTAATTCACGATTTCTTAACAAAATTTTTTCTCCCTTTTCATATATTATTAATTTACCACTGGCCTTTTGATACTTATTTTGCCGTTTCAACTGGTCTTCTGCCACCTTGTTATAAAATTTAGCTTTATCAAATCTGTACACATGGTTACTGGGGAACTCGAGGATATCTGTGATCTCTCGTGGGGGTGGTTTCTCGTACATAGCAGAATATGGGGTTATCCCTATAGCTGGATGGTATGCTAAGTTGAGGAATTCCTCCGTGGCTTCTAGATAGTCTTGCCACCTTTTTTGTTGATGGTGACAATAAGTCCTGAGGATCCTTCCCACTTCTCGCAACACCCGCTCTGCCGGATTACTGCTCGGATGGTAGACGGAGGTCTTGTATGTACGAATGCCCATTGACAATAAGGTATCCCGCCATTTTCCACCCTTAAACTGGGTTCCATGATCAGTAATGATCGAAGATGGTTTCCCCAGGTGTGGGATATACTGTTCAGTTAGTATCCCCAGAATTTTCCGGGTAGTCGCTCGATTAGTAGGGTATAGCTTAACATATTTGGTGAAGTGGTCCATTATGATGGTTAGGTATCGATATTGGTGTCGACCTCCACTACGGGGAAATGGTCCGCAAATGTCTAGGAACACCTTTTCCAATTTTGCTTGGGAAGTGATTGGGATCATCACACCTTCCTTATTCTCATTATTAGTTTTCACCAGCTGGCAGATTTTACAACTCTTTATATACATTTGGACCTTTCTATTGATGTTTTTTATATAGCAGCTCTCCTCCAGAGCTTTTATTACCTTGAGGGCGCCCATATGCCCGTAACGTATGTGGTAATTCACTATCAATTCCTTTTCGATCTGTATCGGAATAATTACCTTCCAGATCTCTTCCTTCAATGAGGTTTTAACGAACAATATTTGTTTATTCATCTGGTAATATTTAGCAACGGTTTCATCTCCCTCTTCTAGCCGAAGTTTGAGGCTTCTCAATTTTGGGTCCGCTTGTTGGTGGGTGTTCATGTTGGTCAATATTGTTGTTAAATCGGCTCTGGTGCTAAGAAGATGATATATTTTCAGCACGCTTTCTTTCTCGCCTTCGAAAGTTTGTTCTTCCACATTGACCCGGGATAACACATCCGCTACTATATTCTTTTTACCAGGTATGTACTCCCATTGTAGATGGTATTCTTGAAGGGCAAGTATCCACCTCGTTAGTCTGCCATGGTTCAGTTTGCAGCTTTTTAAGAATGAAATAGATTTATGGTCAGTTCGGATAGTAACGGGGTATCCCAAAATGTAAGTGCGGAACTTACCGCAAGCAAATACCACGCTCAGTAACTCTTTTTCCGTCACCGTGTAATTCCTTTCGCATTGGTTCAAAGACCTGCTTGCGAAGCTAATTACTTGAGGTTGACCCTTCTCGTCCTCTTGATACAGTGTCGTTCCCAGACTGATGTTGCTGGCATCGCAATTCATGAAGAACGGTAACTTAAAGTTTGGGTGGCGAAGTATTATGGTAGCCAGAAATTTGTCCTTAATTTGTTGAAAAATCCCCTCTTGTTCCTTACACCATACCCACTTGTTTTTAGATGATAATTGAGGTTGAAACCTCGCAGTTAACTCTGAATATTGTTCCTGGAACTTTCTATAATAATTGCAGAGTCCCAGGAATGACTGCAATTGCTTCCTGTTTTTGGGTGCCGGGAATTTCTGGATGGCTTCTACCTTTTCTGCCGACGGTGAGATTCCTTGATCGTCCAAGTTAAATCCTAAAAATTGCACTTCTCTGGCAATAAACTTGGATTTTTCCAACTTCAGCGTGACGTTACTGGCAGATAATTTTTTTAGCACATGTTCCACACGGTAACAGTGTTCCTCCCACGTCTCAGATGTTATGAGTAGGTCGTCGACGTACACGGTTGTAAACTGAAGTGCTTCTTGTCCCAATATCTGGTCCATGCAGGTCACAAAGATGGCAACTGAGTTTACCAATCCGAAGGGCAATCTTTTGAATTGGTAATTACGCCCCTCGAATATGAAAGCCAAATATTGGCGACTCCGTGGGTGCAACTCTACCTGCCAGTATCCGCACACCGTATCCCAAGTGCTGAAGTATTGGGTACCATGGAAGCGTTTCAGGATTTCCTCAATCTCACCGGGCGATGTTCTATCATTAATGATTTTCTTGTTTATTTCCCGTGCATCCAAACAAAGCCGGACTTCGCCGTTTTTCTTGGGAATTGCTACAATAGGGCTGGTGTATGGGGATTGACTAGGTTCTATAATATCGTTATTAATCATTCGATTAATTTCCGCTCTTACTGCCTCTTTTCGAGAATGTGCGATAGGGTAGGATTTCCTATTAAACTCTACTGTATCTCGGAATTGAAGGGTACATTGATAATTTCTTACCTTGCCTGGCTCATCGGAAAATACTGAGCGATATCTTTCATAAATTTGTATTAGCTGGTTCGCTTGAGTATTGGGTAATTTTTCTCTATTAATTCCGCTTCGGAAATCCCTTATCTCCTGTATTTTCTGGGACCATAACTCCTCGTCTGTAAGTTCATATACTATCGTGTTAGGGATGGTGTTAGTATTGGTATAATTTATGCTACGTATTTGCTGGTGGATACTGCTGGGAAGTGTCATCTCACTACCGACTAAATCGGCCGTCCAGGTTAGATCTCCGGTAAAGAGTGATACCTTCTCCATTCGTAAATCAATAATAGCCGAGTTCCTTCTCAGTACATCACATCCCACTAATATGTTGAAGGGTAATCCTGCTGCAATTAAGAAAACCATATTCATAGCTATACCCTTACTAACGACATTCAATGATACTTGTTTTCTGATTGTCTTGTTTTGGCGACCCGTGGCACCGATTAATATAATGTTATTTATAGGTAAAGTTGGCAATAGCTTACCACATTTTCCTTGGATTCTCTCCAATTCTGTAGTGTTAATTATGGATACATTCGCACCAGTATCGATCATTAGTTGTGCGAATGTTCCTTCGACTTCTGCATTAATGTATATTATTTCATTATTTATTATAGGGAGGCGAGTGTTGTCCTCCTCCAGTAATTCATTTCGAATATTTTTCAAATAATTACATCGAATGATTGTAATTTTATTGGGATTATTTATTATTGGCAATTCCTTTACATACCCAGGCGATAGAAGCAGCAAAAGGTCCTTATGGTTTATCACTGCCTCCTCCCGTTTAAATTCTCCTCATCTTGGTTATTAATAGGACCAACAGAGGCATCAGTGGGGAAACCTTGAGTAGGTTCCAGTCTTTCAGTTCTCGGTTCGTATGTTGGTTCCCTATTTGTACGCCGCTCCGGGTCATCTAGGCTAGTACTTCGCCTTGGCAGATTATAACTAGAATTGTCCCGTTCTCGGCTTCTGTTTCGATCTTCGTACTCGTGTACGCTGCTCCGTCGTTGCTGGTTATACCTGCGATGGTTGTCTCCTTCCGCCCGTATAAAATTTACCCGTGGTCGGGAGAACCGGTTGTTGTTGTTATTCGGATTAGGGTAACCCCTATTGTTATTGTCAAACCGTTCGTTGTTATTGGTAGGATTGGTGTTTCTTTGTCTATTTACGTAATTATTCGGGTAATAATTACCTCGATTACCGGAGAACCCGTTATTATTTCTGTTATTATTCGGGTTTATATTCCCGTGGTTATTATTGTTGTTATTACCATTCGTGGGGTGTTGATTATGGTAATTCGGATTATATCTATTTCCTTGGTACCCACTGTTGACCGGTTGACTATTATTATTTGATGACGGATTATTTCGAACTTCTGGCCGCTCATTTCTTCTTCTGCTCTGCCTGTAATATTCTTCATTCTCATAGTTCTCCAATAGCTCCGTCATCGCCTGTATGGTCTTTATCTGACTACCTCTTCGAGCTCTTATGACCTCCTCGTCGTAATGATAAGAGAGCTTGTTCACCAGGCATTCCTCTGGTATGGCTGGTTCCAGGTGCTTGGCCAGGCACACCTTCCCAAGAAAGTACGCAGTCATGGTACTGCCAAACTGAGTTCTATATCGGCCATTGCAGATGTTGTCCCTTATTAAATTCTGGGTGGTCTCTGACCAATACTTAGACTTGAACAAACTTTTGAACTGCGGATAATCGGTTATTTCGCTCCTGTTCGCCATCCACCAATTATCCGTCATATCACGGAATGATTCGTCTAATAGTTCACGATTATTGGACCACCGATTACTTTTATGTTTGGCCATATATTCCTCGATACGGGCCAAGAACTCCATTGGCTTCCTTTTATACTGGCGAAAGTTAAGCCATTCTCTGTTCTCGTTTATTGGGATATTAGTAAAGCTGGTTGGTCGGCTCCGAATTGCTTCCATGTCCTCCTGGTTCTGTCTCACTTGACCAGTGATGTTAGTCATTGCTTCCTCCATTCCGTCGCATCTTTCTGTAATTCGAGTTCGTACCTTGCTGAGTTCTTCCTGGCTTTCCCTTCGGTTTTCTTCTGCCTTCTTGCGAGTAGACTCTTCAAGATTTGTGACCTTTGTGTTCACCACTTCCTTGAACTCTTGTACCTCCACTTCCGTCAGCCGACATCTTCCATCAACTTCTCTTATCTGTTGATTTATAGTTATGGTTTCGTCTTCCAGCCTTTTGGTCATAGATTTCTTATTTTCCTTGCGTTCCTGGTTCATTTCCTTTCTTAATAGTTCCATTCGTTCGTCTAATTTGTCTAGATTCTCCTGGTTCACTTCCCGTAATTCTTCCCGTAACAGTTGGTTATCTTCTCTTAACTCTTCCCTTAATTGTTGATGATCACTTTCGATTTTCTTATTGGTTTCTTCCATCTTTTCTTCCAAATTCTTCTTATTTTCTTCCATTTTCCTTTCCACCTTTTTACTGGTTTCCTCAATTCTCTTATTGGTCCTTTCGATTTTACGGCCCAATTCTTCCTTTGTTTCTTGGTTGTCCTTCTTCAATTCTTCCCTTAAAGATTGGTTATCATTCTTCAAATCTTCTAATCTTTTATTATTTTCTTCTGTAGTAGAATCCATTTTCTTACTTAATTCTTCCTTGGTTGCTTGGTTGTCCTTCTACAATTATTCTTTTGTTGCTTGGTTGTCCTTCCTTAAGTTTTCTTCCATCTTCTTGCTGTTTTCTTCCATGTCCTTTTTCAAATCTTTGCTGTTTTCTTCCATTCTCTTACTCATCGATCTGTTGTCTTCTCTCATTTGCATGAACATTTCCATTAATTTGTCCATTTTACTTTCTTCTATAGTCTTAGTTTTATCCATCTCCTGGTCTTGGACATGGACGTCCCCTGTTTGAGTGGGTATTTCGGGTTGTTTCTCTGGTGGTGCTGGTTGTTTATCTTCCACCCGTTCTAACATCTTTTCCACGTCCTCCACTGGGGTCGCTTCCTTATCCTCCATATCGAGTTCTTTCTCGGCCTCCGCCGCTCTCTTCTTTGATGTGGCACGACGCATCATCTTCCCTGATTCCCTGGCTGACTAACCGCTGCCAAGCTGAATTAGGAATTGGGTAAGTAATTGCAGTAATTTCAACCCCTAATTACAGCCCTTTAGTTGGACGCCAATTTTGTAATAGAACTCTATGTTAATAAATAAATAAAAGGTTGATGTATGAGAATTGTGCTCTCCTGTAAGTCCCACTGGTTGGGCTAGTCAATTTTGTAATAAAACGAGATTATTTCAATGTAAGAATGTGTGTAGTAACGTAGCTAATATCTTCTTGTCTTCTAAGCTCTCACTGTTGATCTTCGCTTTTGTAATACAACCATACTATAATTGTAATTGTATAGTGTTCTGGTATAATATTACCCAGGATAATTTTTATGGTGTGTATGTGTAGTAGTGACGTTCCGCTCTGGGAATCGTCGATTTGGTAAAGTTCCTGGTCTTTGTTATTATCAAATAAACTCAGTGTATTTTGCTGGGGTAGCAAATTGAAATAAAATATAAATTTAAAATTTATATTTATAAAAAAAATAATTTCGGAAAAAATATTTTCGGTGTATTTATGTGCTTAATATTTAGGAATAAATTGAGGTTGTTGATCGTAATTATAATTATAATAGTATGGTGTTTAATTTGGTAATAAATTTCTGTTCGGTAAATTTGTTAAAAAGATAATCCAATTAACTTCAAGTTAGGCGAAAAACGGCTCTCTTCTTCTTACTCTTGAAATGTTGTAGTTTCGCGTATACTGCCTTTAAAGATTATCTAGTTTTCTTGGTTAATTAATGATTATGTCCTTTTTCAAGAGAAATCAACTTCAATTTACCAAAAAACAAACAAAAACGTTTATTAAACACAATAATAAGGTTGGTCGATTAATTAATCGAGGTTACAAAGCCATATCGACTCGCTCAGGGTCGGTCGATATTAGAAGTTTTACAGTTGTATTATTTAAACAGGTTCTTTGAACGGTTATTTATATAAAAAGCCAGAGAAGGTCAGGGACATGAAAGTATAACACTTACAATTCAAAAAATGTCTTAAATTTAAACAATATAATGGTAATTATTAATAATAAAAGTTTATATATAATTTTATTCGAACCAGAAAGCAGTCTAGTCGTGTCTTATTGTGGTGACGATCCTGGATCAAAATGGCCGCCTGACGCATGCGCGTTGATAGCTTCTAATGTAAACAAAGTACTTGTTGAGATAATATGGCCTTTCTTCAGTTAAATGTTCTTCGCAACTGTATATGATCTTCTGGGGTATAGTTTATTGTCACTGGTGTATCATGGAATAGTTCACTTTGTGTAAAAATGTTGTTAAATGGGTATATCTACTGGTGTTTATGCGTGTCAGTTAACCTCGAATTTTCACTTGGTGTTTGGTGCGATTTCAGTGTTATTTCATTTAATTAGTTATATGTGATTTCGTTTATAGGTGTTATGTAGTTCATGGGTCAACTTCACCACTTCACTTTCATTAAAATAGTTAAAAATTTAGTTTTACATAAAATGATTCCGAACTCCGTTATAACGTAACGGCCATTAAAGGTTGGTTCTATCAAATATTCACATGAAGTGCTCTCTTCGAGGTATAATAATGAACTGTCTGTATTTCCTTCGTCTCATGAAAATCTTAGCCTATATAATATATATCATACATTGTTTCAAATTCCCATAACTTCCGACACACTTTAAAAATGTACATTATGCTCATAAAATAAATTCGTTATTAGTTAACTGTTTGAAATATAAAATACATATTCGTTTTCACTATTCTATTCTACTTATTTTGATAGTAATTACGTTAGTATTACAAAGTTTTATCTGAGAATTATATTTCTTATAATTTTTGGGAGGTAGGCCTAAAATTATACTTCCTGTCTTCTATGTAAATAATAGCCATTTTCCCTAATATAATTATTATTGTATTAAATCTGAAATTTGTATAATTATCAATTCTCACTTATTTTATTGCAATTTAGTATACTAATGATGGTTTTTTAATATAATTCATTTGTATATGACTCCCCTTAGGATAATGTCAGTGAATCTATTTCGGTTTTAATGGTATCTTATTAGACAATTAAATAATTTTACTCATATAATGACCATATCTTTAGAAAGCCTTATTTACATAGTATTTAATATGTTGAGTTTATCTTGCCTAAATATTGTCATTTTATCTGGTTTATAAGACTAGGTTTGTTAATTATTCTGCAGTTTAAATTTATTCTTTGGCCTAGATCTGATGTGTGGCTAATTTCCAAATGTTTTATTAATGTAGTTATTTTATATCCTTCTCTGACTGGTATAACATAAACTATTGATTATATAATTAACATATAACATCTCTCTATATCAAAACTGGTGTTCTGAATAACATTGCTTAGTATATTACCTAATAACATAAATAAAAAATATTCTATAACATTGGAATGGTATCTAATTTTAGATATGTCATTCCTAAATTAAAATGAACAATAAAATAACAAATTATAACACTAACATTTCTTATGGATAATCCTTACGTATCTAATTACTATATGTAATAGGAATCTGACATCCTGGTCACATATAATGGTTATCATTTTTTACTACTCAACATTAACAATTTGTTTTGTAATTCCCCATTTTACAGGATTTATGCCCCCTCTTTAAGTATAACCCTGGCTATCTAAGTTATATTCCATTCTATGGAATGTTCATACAGCTTTAGTAGCTTTTTATTAGTAACATTACTATTTCATTATCAAAGTAGACACTGTTCATAAAACTTAAAGTTTATTGCTTTGTACTGTAACTCATGCACCTTTTTAAAGTTTATTATTTATAATTTGATCACTTGCACTTGTCTATGGTGAATTATCAATATATTTACTAGTCTTTCTCTAGTTTTTAACATGAAATATTCAACCATGGGGGAACTGTGAAGATTTGTTTATACAAACTAAACAATAACTTTTTGAATGCACTAATATTTAATACTACTAACACTTTTAGTTTTTTGTCAGTTTTACAGTGATATGGTTTTTTAGGGTGTTATACTTTCTCTTTGGACATTCATTGATTTTGGGGTTTTTTGGGGTTCTATCCCTATGGGGTTTTTGTTTTATATGGGTCGTCTTAATTATTCTTCTTTCTTCTTTGAGTTTGGTTATTCTTCCTTCTTCTCTAGTTTTGGATTATTCTTCTTTCTTCTTTCTTCTGTAGCTTTGATTGTTCTTCCTTCTTCCTTCTTCAGTAGTAGTAGATTTGGTTGTTCTTCTTTCTTCAGTGGGTTTGGTTATTCTTCTTTCTTCTCTAGTTTTAATTATTCTTCTTTCTTCTTTCTTCAGTAGCTTTGATTGTTCTTCTTTCTTCCTTCTTCTGTAGTAGTAGTTTTAATTAGTCTTCTTTCTTCTGTCTTCAGTAGCTTTGAATGTTCTTCTTTCTTCCTTCTTCTGTAGTAGTAGTTTTAATTAGTCTTCTTTCTTCTTTGGTTTTAATTATTCTTCTTTCTTCTGTCTTCAGTAGCTTTGATTGTTCTTCTTTCTTCTGTCTTCAGTTGCTTTGATTGTTCTTCTTTCTTCTTTCTTCAGTAGTAGTAGATTTGGTTGTTCTTCTTTCTTCAGTGGTTTTGGTTATTCTTCTTTCTTCTCTAGTTTTAATTCTTCTTCTTTCTTCTTTCTTCAGTAGCTTTGATTGTTCTTCTTTCTTCCTTCTTCTTTAGTAGTAGTTTTAATTAGTCTTCTTTCTTCTTTGGTTTTAATTATTCTTCTTTCTTCTGTCTTCAGTAGCTTTGATTGTTCTTCTTTCTTCTGTCTTCAGTTGCTTTGATTGTTCTTCTTTCTTCCTTCTTCTGTAGTAGTAGTTTTAATTAGTCTTCTTTCTTCTTTGATTTTAATTAGTCTTCTTTCTTCTTTAGTTTTAATTATTCTTCTTTCTTCTGTCTTCAGTAGCTTTGGTTTTGATTATTCTTCGTTCTTCTTTCTTCTGTAGTAGTAGTTTTAATTAGTTCTTCTTTCTTCTATAGTTTTAATTAGTCTTCTTTCTTCTTTCTTCAGTAGTGGTAGTTTTGGGTTCTTCTTCTTTCTTCTCTCTTCAGTAGCTTTTCGCTGTGCATGCCTTTGTTTCTTCTAGTCTGGTTTCCTTGTCGGGGTATATTAATTGCCTGCTTCTATCTTACCTGGGTAATTTTGTTATTATCATTTTTAGTCTTCTGGGTTTTTAAATTTGTATTATATTATATTATTTGCAGAAATTTTCTTTATTCAACCTTTCTTGTGAATATATTATTAAATAGTGCATTTTAATTAATTCTCATCTGGATATTCCATATATTAGAGCTTTATTAATGATCATTGAGTAATGCATTTGTGTGGATTATCTGTCACGCTACAATATATATCATGTTATGATTTATGTAATTTACTGGGAGGGTCGAGACTATGCGCCATTTTACATGATTTAAAGTAATTGTATTCTGCTCAGTAATATCAAGCTCAATTATTTGGCGATGCCTAGGTCTAATGGAATTATAATAATGATTTTAAGAACAATAACGATTCTGGGTTTTGAAGTTTCAGCTATTCTTGATTATGAAAACACTTGGAATATTATCTTACTCTTTCAAAGGCGCATATATTGTACACTCGGGGAGTTAATTGTACAAAAACGTGAATACAATAAATCCTGTTATTGTTATCTTAGAGCAGAGTTTCATTTGCAAGTCCCATCATACTGGACCCAGCGCATTTTTGGCTTCTCTAGGCTCTTGCCTAGTTCTAAATAACTAGTGGCCTCTCTTTAAAAAAAAAAAAAAAAAAAAAAAAAGGGGAGTTGGTTTTCTATATATAAAAAGCATAAAAGGAAATAGGGGTTACAACATTACCGTTGTTACTATTATTACTGTTGGTCTGGTTCTGATTATTGTAATTGGGATTATATCGGTTCCCTTGGTACCCACTGCTGTTCTGGTGATTATTATTGTTCGGGTACGGATTATTTCGGAATTCTGGCCGCTCATTCCTTCTTCTGCTTTGCCTGTAGTATTCCTCATTCTCATAATTTTCTAAGAGTTCCGTCATCGCCTGGATGGTCTTTATTTGGCTACCTCTTCGTGCTCGTATGACCTCTTCATCATAATGGTAGGAGAGCTTATTTACCAGGCATTCCTCTGGTATGGGCGGTTCCAGGTGCTTCGCCAGGCATACCTTCCCAAGGAAGTACGCTGTCATTGTATTGCCAAACTGTGTCTTGTATCGGCCATGGCAGATGTTGTCCCTTATTAGATTTTGGGTGGTCTCCGACCAATACGTGGCCTTGAATAAATTTTTAAATTGTTGGTAATCCTCTATCTCGCTCCGGTTTGCCATCCACCAGTTGTCCGTCATTTCATGGAATGATTCGTCCAACAGCTCTCGATTATTTAACCATCTGTTACCCCTATGTTTGGCCATATATTCCTCAATCCGGGCCAAGAACTCCATTGGCTTCCTTTTATATTGGCGGAAGTTCAGCCATTCCCTGTTTTCGTTGATGGGGATATTTGTGAAGTTGGTTGGTCGGTTCCGAATTGCTTCCATTTCCTCCTGGCTCTGCCGCACTTGACCAGTGATGTTAGTCATTACTACCTCCATTCCGTCGCATCTTTCCGTAATTTGGGAACGTACTTTACTTAGTTCTTCCTGACTTTCCCTTCGGTTCTCTTCTGCCTTCTCGCGACTATATTCTTCAAGATTTGTGACCTTGGTGTTTACCACTTCCTTGAACTCTTGTACCTCCCCTTCAGTTAGCCGACATCTTTCATCAACTTCTCTGATCTGTTGATTTATAGTTATTGTTTCTTCTTCCAGCTTTTTATTCATAGATTTCTTATTATCCTTGAGTTCTTTGTTCATTTCCTTTCTTAATAGTTGCATTCGTTCATCTAACTTGTCTAGATTCTCCTGGTTAACTTCCCGTAATTCTTCCCGTAATAGTTGGTTATCCTCTCTTAGCTCTTCCAACCTCTCCCCCATCTTATCTTCCATTTTCTTGTTGTTCTCCTCCATTTTCTCTTCCATCTTCTTGTTATTCTCCATTAACTCTTCCTTCAATCGTTGGTTGTCATTTTCTATCTTCTTCCTAGTTTCATCAATTTTTTGATTGGTGTTTTCAATTTTATTACTCAATTCTTCTTTTGTTGCTTGGTTGTCCTTCTTCAATTCTTCTTTTGTTGCTTCTATGTTCTTATTTATTTCACTTAAATCTTCCTTTGTGGCATCCATTTTCTTATGCAAGTTTTCTTCCATTTTCTTGCTATTTTCTTCCATTTTCTTGCTATTTTCCTTACTCTCGTCCATTTTCTCCATCATTATCCTGAGCATCTCCTGTATGTTACCATTCTCTGCTCGTGATGGTTTCTCGGGTTGTTCTATTCGTTCCTCCCGGACATCGATTTCCCCTGTTTGTGTGGGCATTTCCGGTTGTTCCTTTGGTTGTGCTGGTGGTTTTGGTTCCATTGGAGGTAATAACGTTCCTACGTCCTCCACCGGTGTAGCCTCCTTATCCTCCATATTAATTTCTTTTTCGGCCTCTGCTGCCCTTTTCTTGGATGTGGCACGACGTTGCATCTTTCCTGTTTCTCTGGCTGGATAACTGCTGCCAAGCTTGAATTAGAAATTGGGCGAGTTATTACCGCCTTTCAATCCCTAATTACAGCCCCACGTTGGGCGCCAATTTTGTAACGTTTTCTCGTGGTTACAAAATAATAATGTTATAATTTGAAAATGAATTAAAAATTTTTAATTTTTAAAATTTTGTAGTTTCTGAAAAATATTTGTGTCGTGTTTCTTATTACTGGTATTTAACAAAGAATTGTGGTTATTGTTTGGTGTTAAAATTTTAATGGTATTATGGTTGATAGTGTAGTGGTGTCACTTTCTGTAAATCACTTTTAAGTTAATATGGTTAACTCCAGTACTAGTCGATAGACGGCTCTTCTTCTTCTTTTATGTGCTCTTTATTTCCGTATATACCGCATTTCGGTTAGTCTGTGTCCTTGAGTTAACTTATTCTTTAAGTATATTTAAAGAAAAATTCAACCAAATTGCATAAATAGAAGTTTTATTAACAATTTATGAAAAAATATCGATAATAATCGATATTTGACAACAGTATCGACTCGTACTCAGGGCCGATCGACAAAAACTTTACATTAACTGTATATATAAAATAGGTTCGTTTAACGGTTATGTTAGAATAGCCAGAGAAGGGTAGGGACAAGAAAGTATAACACTTACAATTAGAAATGTCTTAAAACTAACAATTACAACGTTATTAATTAATATATGAAGTTTATATAGTATATATTTCGAACCAATGCAGTCTAGAAATTCGTTTGCTCCACCTCTGGAGAAGAGTAATGAAAAATCAAAATGGCCGACAGGATCATGCGCAGTTGAACGTCTATCACCTCGATGAATATTTCTTCCAATAAAGATGTCCTTTCACCGTTTATTCGTCTCAGCAATTGTGTATACTAGTTCTGGAGTTAATTGAGTGTTCCTGGTGTAGTGTTTATTAGTTCACTTGGTGTCAATGTGTGTTATTATGTCTATCTCACTTTCGTCACATGTGTCGTATTTAACCTTTTTTGTTCGTCCGTAAAATTTATTTGTAGTGGTGTTATTTCAATTATTTAGGCGTGTGTGGTTCTGTTTATCTGTAATGCACTGTTTATTGTTTGTTTTCACTGGTTCAGAAGTTAAAAATTCTAATTCAAAAAATTACAAATATTGTACTGAACTCGGTTCAATTATAGTACGCCATTCATAGGTTATACGGAGCAAAACCTCGTTTAAGTGTTCGCTTCAACGGATAATAATTAACTGTTCTCATTTCCTTCGTCTCCTGAAAATCTTAGCCAATTTAATATATATTATACATTGTTTCAAATTATCTTAGCTTCCGATACATTTTATTTGAATACATTATACACGGAAAATATTTTCGCTATTAATTAACTGTTTGAAATACTAAATACATATTCGGTTTCTTTAATTTATTTCGCTTATTTTGATACTAATTAATATAGTTTTACAAAGTTTTCATTTAAAAAAGTTATATTTCTTTCATGTTGGAATAGTAGGTTCAAATATGTGTTTCCTGTCCTTGACCAGATCATAGCCATTTTCTCTGATGTAATTATTATTATACTGAATCTAAGATTGATATAATTGTCTATTTTTACTTAATTTCTTGCAATTTAGTTCATTAATTATTGTTTTAATTATAATTCATTTATCTAAGGCTCCTCCTCTGAAATGTTTTTATTACATTCCATTTTTATTTATAATTTTACTTATCTTCTGACAATATCTTTATAAAGTATAAGTTACATTGTATTACTATATGGTGGGTTTATCTTACATAAATATCATCAGTTTAGTTGGTTTATAGGACTAGATTTAACAATTATTATGTAGTCTAAATTTACTATCTGGCCTAGATTTTATCTGTTGTTACTTGCAAAGTTTTTAATAATACAGTTAGTTTATACCCTTTTCTGACCTTCTATTCTAATATAATATTCATTAATAATTTGTTCCTTTACTACTATAACATTGAGTATAGATTTTAAACAGTTAAAACATAACAATTATTTAATATTAAATCTGGTATCTAGAATCATACCTTTTTTGTACTGCTTACTTACAGTAACTTATAAAAACATTTTACAATATAGGAATGGTATCTACATTCAGATATTGCATTCCTAATTCAAACTACTAACAATATAACATTTGATAAATACAAGTATTAATCTCTACTTCTAAATCTTATTTATAGAGTTAATATATATGGAAACTGGAACATAACATTTTGTTCCGTTAAATGTTTAACTCTCCCTTAAAACTATTTAGTTACAGTCTTATCTGTTTTCCTTAATTTTAGGGATGTATTCCCCGTCACCTTAGGTACTAAACCCAAGCTATCTATTTATATTATTTATTCTATGGAATGTTCTCATATAAACAGTGGCATTTTATTAGAAAGAGTATTCATTGCTCCTTCACCATATTAATTGATTAAATATCATTCATGATACTATTTAAAAACACTTAAAGTTATTTAATTGTCGTTAATTCATGTACCTTCTCAAAGTTTATTTATTATAATCTAATAACTTGCACTTGTCCCTGGTTATTTTTTGATATTATCACTAGTCCTTTCATAGTTTTATAATATCAAATTGTTTAACCATGGGGGAACTGTTAAGATTTGTCTATATAAACTATACAATAACTTTTTTGTGTGCACTTCTACTTAGCACTTTAAACACTTTTTGTTTTTATCAGTTTTACATGAGTTTATGGTTTGTTGGGGTGTTATACCTTCTATTGTGACATTTATTTTCTTTTGGGGTTTTTGTTTTCTCCCTATGGGGTTTCTATTGGGTATTGGTCGTGTTCCACTTCCTTTATTCTATGTGATCTTCACTTGTCTCTGTTCATTAAGTCTATTTGTTTGTTTTAGGTATCTTCCTTCTTCATTCTTGTTTCTTCAGTACCATTTCGTTATTATATACTTTTGTTTATACTGGTCTGTTTACTTTGTCGGTTTACTTGGTCTGGGTATCTTCCTTGCCTGCTCCTATCCTACCTGGGTATTATTGTTATTTTAATTTTAGTTTTCTGGGGTTTTAATTTGTTGTACAATTATATTAGTTGCAGATTTTTTCTTTATGTTTACTTTTTCTTGTTATAATGGTAATTTATAGTGCTTTTTATTTGGTTTTCATTTGGATTTGTCTGGATATTCCATATACTTGATTTTTTCTAATGATCATCTGGTAATTGATTTAAGTGGATTATCTGTCATGCTACAATATATATATATATATATATATATATATATTTACAACACAAAAATCCACCCCAATACCAGGGGAAAACTATGAATCAACTATATTAAACTAATGAAAATAAAATGACTATGACGAGACAAATGACTATGACCCAACCCAAGTGATTGTCCCAATAAAAGAAAATAAAATGAGAAGGTACTGTATATGAAAAAGACACAAACAAATAATAAAGAAAAGAAAATGAGAAATATTAAACTCAAATTATTATGAAAAAGACACAAACAAATAATAAACGTAAAGGACCAGTATTAAAATAAAATAAAATAATCCCAATTAAAGTACACTAACCAGAGGAATAGATATTAAATGTATTGAATAACTCTATAATATTAAGTGAATCAGAACATGAAATTTGTTAAAATACTAACTAATAATTGTGAATAAAACAATAAAAAACCCAGAAGTGAGAGATAGGTAGGGAGTGAAGGTGATTAAGTGAGTAAAGAGAAATCAATATTAGGGAATAACCACTAGTAACACTGAAGTACAATAAAAAAGTGCAAAGTGCCAGTGTAAACCAAAAACAAATAGAAAACCAACATATAGGTATAGGCACCTAAAACCAGTGATTAACACTATAGTTTAATGGTGAAAAATACCAAAAAATAAGAATGTTATTGTTATTATAAATAAAGGTGTTAGTAGATTAGGAATACAGTGGTATTCAGGGTAAAAATCCCATAATGATTAAAAATGTTATTGTTACAATGGTTAGGTAGTAAAAAAAAATATATAGTAAATGTTAAAAGAAAAATATACTAAATAATATAAGTGCAAAATAAGTAAAACATCCTTGGATCTTAAAATATTCAAAGGGATAATTAGCAAGATAAAATAAATGGTGTTATAATGTTCTTCACCAAGATAGTTATTTGTTCAATTAAGTTTATGAGAAGGAATATGGCTGAAAAGGTAAACAGACCATAAACCTAATTTTTTGTATTATGTTTTATAAGTAATATTAAATGATAGACAAGTTATAAAAAATGGCAATATAGATAAGTAAGGAGAAAAATTCTTACAAACATAATAATACAGGAAAGGAAATGAGAGGATAATAGACAGGCCATGATTTTGTAAAGTAATAAGAACATACAATTATTATAAAACAGCCCCCAAATTGATTCAAAAGGTAAACAAGTCATAAGTGACACCAAGCAAAACATATGTAAATGTAAAATAATCTTTAATTTGTGTAAAATAAGAAGATATAGCCAATTACTACTTAGGCCTATAAAATTCCTAACTGTATAAATCCAAAATAAACAAATTGTAAGAAATTAACTATTGTATTAGAAAATCCAGGGCAAGTAACTAGTTAAGTACAATTAGTGAATCATATTAAGATTTCAAAGTTAAATTAAAAACATAAAATAAGAAAGAAATGTAATTACATAATATTAACATTATTGTCAAAACTTTAATACATAAACAAACCCAGCTTTGTGGGATGTCAAAATGATCTTTGAAAGAAAATATAAACGGTTGTGATAATATCTCATACATAGATAAGAAGACAGAAGAATAATAGTAATCAAAAGATATTTGGTCATTTTGAATTAAAATTCAAATATTATAATAATAGACATAAAATAGGATCAGCCAATGAGAGACAGACAGTTGCCATAACAACCGAACGTTATTTATTAGAATTCCGTTAAAAATAATTAGTTCATTATTGACGCTCAAGACATATAGAAGCCAAACCATATTCGACTCAAATTTAACTCAAAATAGTCAAAATTAAGCTAAACTTTTATAAAACGAGGATGTAAGAAGTCTGATGAAGAACTAGTCATTTCAACAGAGACCACAGACCAGATTTTCAAATTCTAAATTAATTATTTAATCCACCTTATCCGAAAAAAAGCCAGACGTAATCCAAATCATAAATGATGGAAGATTGATGATCAAAAGGACCCAACCTAACTAGAACTGAGTAACTCTTCACCCGAATTCAACAGATTCGATAAGTATATCTGAAATACCCGAGTTTATGGAATAAATTCTTATTAACTTTTTCGCACAACACAAATAACTCTCACTACGAACTGGTAATCAAATTTCTTTCAAGGATTAATTGAAAATAAAAAACTAAACTTGTATGAAACCAGAAAATAACCTGTGTATAAATTACGAACTCTTAACACACACATTTTAACACTTCAGGAACGAATTGTAATTAAATTTAATAGTATATAAGTACCATCAATGTAAGGTAGTGTACTTTATTATCATCTTATTAATATTTTTTCGTAACGAAAAGAACTCAGATTTAACGAACGATAGAAAATAAACATTGGCGACGCCATGTCGAGGTAGTATCGTTTTAAATCAACTTTAGCCAACCTGAGAACATTGTCTTTTTATTGCCGGAGCAACTTTATTTAATAACAGTATATAATTTTGTATTGAATTGAATAACTGATAATTTCACGTTAATAAACTAGTACTGAGTTATAATAACCGTCCTTTATTTCATTGTAAATTGCATTATAAAGTTTGTGTACTTTAGTGACGAGCGAAATTGACGGCAAGCGTTAGACGTCGGCAACACGGCGAACTACTAGCGTGATTCATACGCCCGCCTGTTGCGAGGGTAATTTAAATCCGCCAACACCGTCTAGAACGACCGCTCGATTTCATATTTTTTAATTGTTTTCATAAACAATTTGGCGCCACCCGGGAATGAAATATACTCATTAAAGGACAGGTAAGGTTTACACTCACGAGATATTATACTGGTAATTCGTGAGATCGCGACGGACATCGTCAGCGTAACAAAAAGAAAAATGAAGTAAGTAAACGTAAAATAACGACTACAACGTGTGGGGCTAACACACGTAAAAACACTCATTTTTACAGAGACGACAGAGTCTCGTCGTTGGAATATATATATTGTAGCATGACAGATAATCCACTTAAATAGATTACCATATGATCATTAGTAAAAATCAATTATATAGAATTTCCAGAAAAATCCAAATGAGAACCAAATAAAAATCACAATAAATTACCACCATAACAAGAAAAAGTAAATATAAAGAAAAAACTCTGCAACAAAAATAAATGTACAACAAAATAAAACCCCAAAAAACTAAAATTAAAATAAGAATAATACCCAGGTAGGATAGGAGTAGGTAAGGAAGCTACCCAGACCAAATAAACGATCCAGAATAAACAAGAATAAATAATAATGAAGAAACCAAGAACGAAAAAGGAAGAGACCCAGAACAAAGAAAAATAATAATAACAAAATGGTACTGAAGAAACCAAGAATGAAGAAGGAAGATATCCAGAACAAACCAATATACCTAATGAACAGGGACAAGTTTGAAGATAACATGTAATAGAGGAAGTAGAATATGACCAATACCCAAAAGGAAACCCAATAGGGAGAAAACAAAAACCCCAAAAGAAAGTAAATGTCACTATAGAAAGTATAACACCGCAAAACAAAAGAAAGTAAATGTCACTATAGAAAGTATAACACCCCAAAAAACCAGAAACTCATGTAAAATAAATAAAAACAAAAGTGTTTAAAGTGCTAAGTAAAAGTGCACCCAAGAAAGTTATTGTATAATTAATAAAGACAAATCTTAACAGTTCCCCCATGATTAAACAATTTGATATTATAAAACTATGAAAATGACTAGTGATAGTATCAAGAAATAACAGGGGACAAGTGCAAGTTATTATATTATAATAAAAAAACTTTGAGAAAGTACATTAAATACTGTACCTTTAAATAACTTTAAGAGTTTTAATATAGTATCATGAGTGCTATTTAATAAAATAGTATGGTGAAAGAGCAATGACTACTCTTTCTAATAAAATGCCACTATTTATGTAATAACATTCAATGGAGTGAATAATATAAATAGAGAGCTGGGAGTTAATCCATAAAGTGACAAGGGATACATCCCTAAAGTTAAGGAAAAACAGATTAGACTGTACCCAAATAGTTTTAAGAAAGTGTTAAAAATTAATGGAACAGAGATGTTAGGTTCCAATTACCATATATGAACTCTATGCCTAAGGTTTGGAAATAGAGATTAATTCTTATATTTATAAAATATTATTATGTTTAATAGTTTGAATTAGGAATGCAATGACTGAATGTGGATACCATTCTTATATAATAAAATGTTTTAGGAGTTACTGTAAGTAAGCAGTACAAAAAATGGTATGAATTGAAATACCATATTTAATGTCAAATAATTGTTATGTTTTAATTGTTTAAAGTCAATACTAAATGTTATAGTAGTAAAAGAAGGAATTATTAATGAATATTATATTAAAATAGAAGGTCAGAAAAGGGTATAAACTAACTATTATTAAAAACTTTGTAGGTAACAACAGATAAAATCTAGGCCAAATAGTAAATCTAAACTACATTATAATTGACAAATCTAGTACTATAAACCAACTAAACTGATGAAATTTATGCAAGATAATAATAATTATATCAGATAAAATGGCTAATATTTGGACAAGGACAGGAAACAAAAATTTAAGCCTACTTTTCCAAAATGAAAGAAATATAACTTTTTTAAATAAAAACTTTGTAAAACTATATTAATTAGTATCAAAATAAGCAAAATAGATTAAAGAAACCGAATATGTATTTAGTATTTCATAAAATTAAATAATAACGAAAATATTTTCAGTGATATAATGTAGTTAATAAAGATGTATCGGAAGCCAAGGCAATTTGAAACAATGTATGATGTATATTAAATTGGCTAAGAATTTCAGGAGACGAAGGAAATGATAACAGTTAATTATTATCCGTTGAAGCGAACACTTGAACGAGGTTTTGCTCCGTGTAACCTATGTTAATGGCGTGCGATACATAAATCGAGTTCAGTGAAATTTTATAACTTTTTTATTTTTGACTTTTAACTTGAGAAGCAGTGAACACAAACAATAAACACATTAAACTACAATAAAACAGAACCACATACGCCTAAATTATTGAACTAACACCACCACAAATAATTATTACGGACGAAACAGAAAGGGTCAAGTACGACATATTTAACCAAAGTGAAATAGACATAATCACACACATTTAAACCAAGTGAACTAAGAAACACTGCACCAGGAACACTTAATTAACTCCAGAACGAATATCCACAATTGCTGAGACGAGGAAACGGTGAAAAGGCATCTTTATTGCAAGAAATATTTGTCGAGGTGACTGACGTTAACCTACGCAGTTCTCCGTCGGCCATTTTGGTTTTCCCAGCATCCTATGCGAAGTGGCACAAATGAACATCGAGTCTTCACTGGTTCGAATATTATAATATATAAACTTTCAATATTGATTAATAACCTTGTAATTGTTAGTTTTAAGACTGTTAATTGTAAGTGTTATACTTTCATGGCCCTACCCTTCTCTGGCTATTCATAAAATAACCGTTAAAAGAACAAAATATTATATACACTATTCATGTTAAATTTTTATCGACCGGCCCTGAGTAACGAGTCGATACTGTTGTCAAATATCGATTAACCATCGATCTTTCCAATAAATTGTTAATAAATAATATAATTCTGCAAATTGGTTGAAATTTAATTTAAATATAATTAAAATAAGTTGATTCAAGATCACGGACTAACCGAAAGGCGGTATTTACAAAAATAAGGAGCATATTGAAGAGGAAGAAGAACCGTCTATCGACTAGTACCGGAGTTAACAATATTAACGCAGGAGGTATTCAGAGAAAGTGACACCACAACATAAACCACCATAAAATAATTAAAATTTTTACACAATGCAGTTACGAAAATTATTTCTTAATTACATACTACAAAAAAACACGAAAACAAATATTTTTCCGAAAACAAAATTTTTATTTGAAATACAATTTTTTTATTTCAAATTCAAATTATAATATTATTATTATTTTGTAACCCGAAATAAAAAATAAACGTTACAAAATTGGCGTCCAACTAAAGGGCTTTAATTAGGGATTGAAGGACTAATATAACTCGCCCAATTTCTAATTCAAGCTTGGCAGCGGTTATCCAGCCAGAGAAACAGGAAAGATGCAACGTCGTGCCACATCCAAGAAAAGGGCGGCGGAGGCCGAAAAAGAAATTAATATGGAGGATAAGGAGACAACGCCGGTGGAGGACGTAGAAACGTTATTACCCCCAATGGAACCAAAACCACCAGCACAACCAAAGGAACAACCGGAAATGCCCACACAAACAAGGGAAATCGATGTCCGGGAGGAACGATTAGAACAACCCAAGAAACCATCACGAACGGAGAATGGGAACATACAAGAGATGCTCAGGATAATGATGGAGAAAATGGACGAGAGTAAGGAAGATAGCCAATCCTTAAGTAAAAAGATGGAAGGAATAACCAAGAACATAGAATCCAAGATGGAGGAAAACAATAAAAAGTTGGAAGATTTGAAGAAGGACAACCAAGCAACAAAAGAAGAATTGAAGAAAGACAACCAATCCACAAAGGAAGAATTGGGTAGGAAAATTGAAAACACCAATAAGAGAATTGAGGAAACCAGTAGGAAGATGGAAGATGACAACCAACAGATAAGGGAAGAGTTAAGGGAGAACAGTAGGAAGATGGAAAGTGACAACCTACAATTGAAGAAAGAATTAAGAGAAAATAACAAGAAAATGGAGGAGAAGATGGGGGAGAAGTTGGAAGTACTGAGAGAGGATAACCAACTATTAACGGAAGAATTAAGGGAGGTTAACCAGGAGAATCGAGACAAGTTAGACGAACGAATGGAATTATTAAGAGAAGAAATGAACAAAGAACTCAAGCATAATAAGAAATCTATAAATAAAAGTTGGAAGAAGAAACAATAATTATAAACCAACAGATCAGAGAAGTTGATGAAAGATGTCGGCTAACTGAAGGGGAGGTACAAGAGTTCAAGGAAGTGGTAAACACCAAGGTCACGAATATCGAAGAATGTAGTCGCAAGAAGGCAGAAGAGAACCGAAAGGAAAGCCAGGAAGAACTAAGTAAAGTACGTAACCAAATTACTGAAAGGTGCGACGGAATGGAGGTAGTGATGACGAACATCACCGGTCAAGTGCGGCAGAGCCAGGAGGAAATGGAAGCAATTCGGAACCGACCAACCAACTTCACAAATATCCCCATCAACGAAAATAGGGAATGGCTGAACTTCCGCCAATATAAAAGGAAGCCAATGGAGTTCTTGGCCCGGATCGAGGAGTACGTGGCCAAACATAGAGGCAATAGGTGGCTAAATAATCGAGAGCTGTTGGACGAATCATTCCGTGAAATGACGGACAACTGGTGGATGGCAAACCGCAGTGAGATAGAGGATTACCAGAAATTTAAGAATTTGTTCAAGGCGAAGTATTGGTCGGAGACCACCCAAAATGTAATACGGGACAACATCTGCCATGGCCGATACAAGACACAATTTGGTAATACGATGGATGACCGCGTACTTCCTTGAGAAGGTATGTCTGGCGAAGCACCTGGAACCGGCCATACCAGAATAATGCCTTGTAAATAAACTCTCATACCATTATGATGAAGAGGTCATACGAGCAAGAAGGGGTAGCCAAATAAAGACCATCCAGGCGATGACGGAACTATTAGAAAACTACGAGAATGAGGAATACTATCGGCAAAGCAGAAGAAGGAATGAGCGGCCAGAATTCCGAAGTAATCCGTACCCGAACAACAATAATCATCAGAACAGCAGTGGGTACCAAGGGAACAGATATAATCCCAATTATAATAATCATAATAATACCAACAGTAGTAATAATAATAATAATAATAACGGTCCCATGAACCAAAATATCAACAGGAATAATAACGGGTACCCCGGTAATCGAACCAATTATTACCCAAATCCAAATGTAAATAGCCAGAGAAACCCAAACCATACTAGTAATACCGAACGGTATTATAATAACAATAGGGGTTACCCAAATAACAATACTAATAACAACAACAGGTTCTCCCGACCCCGGGTAAATTTTATACGCGCCGAAGGAAACAGCCAACGCAGATACAACCATCAACGGCGGAACAGTTTCCATGAATATGAAGACCGACGCAGAAGCCGAGAACGGGATAGTTCAAGGTATAATCCGCCTAGACGAAGTACCAGTCTAGATGACCCAGAGCGGCAACCAACTAGAGAACAACTGTTCGAACAGCGAACAGAACGGCTGGAACCCACTCAAGGTTTCCCGACTGACGCCTCAGTTGGTCCAAACAATAATAACCAAGAAAATGAGAATTTAAACGGGAGGAGGCAGTAATAAATAATCAGGACCTTTTGCTGCTCCAATCTCCTGGGTATCAAAGAGAGTTGCCAAGAGCAACTAATAATAACATTACAATTAATAGTTGTAATTATTTAAAAAACATACGGAACGAACTATTGGAGGAGGACGACACTCACCTCCATAGTATAAATAATGAAATAATCTACATAATGCAGAAATAGAAGGAATCTTCGCACAGCTAATGATTGATACAGGTGCGAATGTATCTATTATTAACTAAACAGAATTGGAGAGAATCCAAGAGAAATGTGGTCAATTATTGCCGACTTTGCCAATAAACAATATCGTATTAATAGGTGTCACTGGTCGCCAAAACAAGACTATCCGAAAGCAAGTATCGTTAAACGTGATTAGCAAGCGTATAGCAATAAACATGATATTCCTAATTGCGGCAGGATTACCTTTAATATATTAGTGGGATGCGATGTGCTGAGAAAAAACTCGGCTATCATCAATTTACGCTCAGAGAAAGTATCGCTGTTTACCGGAGGTCTGACCTGGACGGCCGATTTAGTCGGTAGCGAGATAGTACTACCCAGCAGTATCCACCAGCAAATTCGTAACATCAACTATATGGAAGGTAACTCCATCATTAACCCCATAATATACGACAACTCGAACGAAGATTTATGGTCCCAAAAGATACAAGAAATAAGGGATTTCCGGAGCGGAATTACTAGGGAGAAATTGCCCATTAACCAGGCGAATCAGTTGATCAGAATTTATGAAAAGTACCGCTCAGTATTTTCGGACGAGCCAGGTAAGGTAAAAAATTACCAATGTACCCTTAAATTCAGAGATACAGTGGAGTTTAATAGAAAATCCTACCCTATTGCGCATTCACGAAAGGAGGCTGTAAGAGCGGAAATAAACCGGATGATTAATAGTGACATCATAGAAAATAGCCAATCTCCATACACCAGCCCTATAGTGGCTATTCCCAAGAAAAACGGCCAAGTCCGGCTTTGCTTGGATGCGCGGGAAATAAACAAAAAGATAATAAATGATAGAACATCGCCCGGTGAGATAGAAGAAATCCTGAAACGATTCCACGGTACCAAGTACTTTAGTACTTGGGACACGGTGTGCGGTTACTGGCAGGTGGAGTTACACCCACGGAGTCGCCAGTATCTGGCTTTCATATTCGAGGGGTGCAGTTACCAATTCAAAAGACTGCCCTTCGGACTCGTAAACTCAGTTGCCATCTTTGTGACCTGCATGGACCAGATATTGGGACACGAAGCACTTCAGTTTACCACCGTGTATGTAGACGATCTACTAATAACCTCAGAAACGTGGGAGGAACACGTGCTTGAGAAGTTATCCGTCAGTAACGTCACGCTGAAGTTAGAAAAGTCCAAGTTCATTGCCAGAGAAGTTCAATTCTTGGGTTTTAACTTGGACGAACAAGGAATCTCACCGTCGTCAGAAAAAGTGGAAGCGATCCAGAAATTCCCGGCACCCAAAAACAGAAAGCAATTACAGTCATTCCTGGGACTCTGTAATTACTATCGCAAGTTCCAGGAACAGTATTCGGAATTAACCGCAAGATTTCAAACACAATTGTCATAAAAAAATAAATGGATATGGTGTCAAGAGCAGAATGTGATTTTCCAACTTATTAAGGACAAATTTCTGGCAACAATAATACTTCGCCACCCAAATTTTAAACTACCATTTTTCATGAACTGCGATGCCAGCAATATCATCCTGGGAACGACATTACATCAACAAGACGAGAAGGGTCAACACCAAGTAATTAGCTTCGCTAGCAGATCTTTGATCCAGTGCGAGAAGAACTACACAGTAACTGAAAAAGAATTACTGAGCGTAGTATTCGCTTGCGGTAAGTTCCGCACTTACATTTAGGGTTACCCTGTTACAGTCCGAACAGGGATAAATCAATTTCGTTCCTAAAAAGCTGCAAATTGAATCGTGGCAGACTAACAAGGTGGATACTTGCCCTTCAAGAATACCATTTAAAATGGGAATACATCCCAGGTAAAAAGAATGTCGTAGCCGATGTGTTATCCCGTGTCAATGTAGAAGAGCAAACTTTCGAAGGGGTGAAGGAAAGCGTACTAAAAATATACCATCTTCTTAGCACCAGAGCCGACTTAACAACATTATTAACAAATATGAGCACCCACCAACAAGCAGATCCGAAATTGAGAAACCTTAAAACTCGACTAGAAGAAGGAGACGAAACCGTTGGTCAATATTACCAACTAAACAAACAAATCTTGTTCGTTAAAACCTCATTGAAGCAGGATACCTGGAAGGTGGTTGTTCCAACACAGATCGAAAAAGAAATAATAGTAAACTACCACATACGATATGGGCATATGGGCGCCTTAAAGGTGATAAAAGCTCTGGAGGAGAGCTGCCAGATAAAAAACATAAATAGGAAGGTCCGAATGTATATTAAAAGCTGTAAAATCTGCCAGCTCGTAAAAACAAACAACGAGAAGAAGGAAAGTGTTATGATTCCTATAACCTCCCAGGCTAAATTGGAGAAGGTATTCCTAGACATCTGCGGACCATTTTCCCCGTAGTGGCGGTCGACACCAATGTCGATACCTAATAATCGTAATGGACCACTTCACAAAGTTTGTTAAGCTATACCCTACTAATCGGGCAACTACCCGGAATATTCTGGGGATATTAACGGAGCAATATATCCCAAACATGGAGAAACCATCTTCGATCATCACTGATCATGGAACCCAGTTTAAGGGTAGAAAATGGCGGGATACCCTATTATCAATGGGCGTTCGTACATACAAAACCTCGGTCTACCACCCGAGCAGTAATCCGGCAGAGAGGGTGTTACGAGAATTGGGGAGGATCCTAAGAACTTATTGTCACCATCAACAGAAAAGGTGGCAAGACTATCTAGAAGCCACTGAGGAATTCCTCAACTTGGTATACCATCCAGCTATAGGAATTACCTCATACTCCGCCATGTACGAAAAACCACCCCCACGAGAGATCGCAGAAATCCTAGAGTTTCCTATAAATAATGTTTACAAATTTGACAATGTAAAGTTCTACAACAAGGTGGCCGAAGACCAGGAAAAACGGCACAATAAGTATCGAAAGGCTAGTGGTAAAATAATAACTTATGAAAAGGGAGAAAAAATCTTATTAAAAAATCGTGAACTACCCAGCACACTGGAGGGAATAACGAAGAAGTTATTGCTGTTATACACAGGACCATATGTGATCTCCAATATAAAAAACAATAATACTTATGAAGTAAAGGAAATGGATTCAGAAAGGATCAAAGGTGTATATAACCAGGCTTCCATGAAAAAATATTATGAGTAATTGGATGTATATAAAAGAATTTTGAATTAACTAAATTCAAAGATATAGTAAGATCACCTTACTACCAAACAATTTAAGAAAACACTTTATGGAAATAAAAAGAAGAAGAATTTAGAAAAAATTAACTAAATTCTAAAAAATAAGTAAACGCATCTTACTACCAAATATTTATGAAACGACTTTTGAAATAAAGAAAAAGAAAAAGAATTTAGAAAAAATTAAATAAATTCTAAAAAAATAAGTAAGCACATCTTACTACCAAATATTTATGAAACTCAAATCATGGAATATAAAAGAAAAGAAAAATGAATTTTGAAGAATAGCCACAACATTCAAAAGGAAGAGTAAGTTCACATTACAAACAATTATATGTGGAACCAATTATGAAAAAATTTTGAGAATAAAGAAATGGAAGTAAAAACCACTGATACAATTAAAATGAATAAACTTATTGTGAAGTAAAAATAATAAGACTTTTAAGCAAAATAAGCAGAGACAATGACCTTATAAAATAATAATTAAAGAGTTCATTTGGATAAAAAGCAAGAGCGGAATAAAATTTTTAAAAAGGGAAGAAATATATATATTTAAATAAATCCATAATAAGAATATGATCATAAAATAAATGTCAATTATAAGACGGACAATTAAAAGAGTAATTGCAATAACATAAAACTAGTGGAACGATTCATAAGAATTAAGAAAAACAAAAATATAATACAAAAATTATGCTACCAATGACCAGAAGAAGGTTGTAATAACAGTCAAGGAATAACAGAGAATTAAAATAAAAAAACTTTAACTAAATTTAAAAACAAGTAAGCACATCTTACTACCAGCTATTTATGAAACTCATTTAAGAAATAAAAAGAAAAGAATTTTGAAAAATAATAAAAAACCAATAAATTCTAAAAAATAAGTAAGCACATCTTACTACCAAATATTTATGAAACTCATTTAAGAAATAAAAAGAAAAAGAATTTTGAAAAAAAAAATTCTAAAAACTAAGTAAGCACATCTTACTACCAAATATTTATGAAACGACTTTTGAAATAAAGAAAAAGAAAAAGAATTTTGAAAAATAAAAACAATAAATTCTAAAAAACAAAGTAAGCACATCTTACTACCAAATATTTATGAAACGACTTTTGAAATAAAGAAATAAAAAGAAAAGAATTTTGAAAAAAATTAACTAAATTCAAAAAACAAAGTAAGTACATCTTACTACCAGCTATTTATGAAACTCATTTAAGAAATAAAAAGAAAAAGAATTTCGAAAAATAAACCAATAAATTCTAAAAAATAAGTAAGCACAGCTTACTACCAAATATTTATGAAACGACTTTTGAAATAAAGAAAAAGAAAAAGAATTTTGAAAAATAAAAACAAAATTCTAAAAACTAATTAAGCACATCTTACTACCAAATATTTTTGAAACTCATTTAAGAAATAAAAAGAAAAAGAATTTTGAAAAATATAAATAAATTCAAAAAACCATGTAAGCACATTTTACTACCAAATATTTATGAAACTCAAATCATGGAATCTAAAAGAAAAGAAAAATGAATTTTGAAGAATAGCCACAACATTCAAAAGGAAGAGTAAGTTCACATTACAAACAATTATATGTGGAACCAATTATGAAAAAATTTTGAGAATAAAGAAATGGAAGTCAGAACCACTGATACAATTAAAATGAATAAACTTATTGTGAAGTAAAAATAATAAGACTTTTACGCAATATAAGCAGAGACAATAATCACATAAAAATAATAATTAAAGAGTGCATTGGGATAAAAAGCAAGAGCGGAATAAAATTTTGAAAAGGGAAGAAATATATATATATTTAAATAAATCCATAATAAGAATATGATCATAAAATAAATGTCAATTATAAGAAAGACAATTAGAAGAGTAATTGCAAGAACATAAACCTAGTGGAACGATTCATAAGAATTAAGAAAAACAAAAATATAATACAAAATATATGCTACTAATGACCAGAAGGAGATTGTAATAACAGTCAAGGAATAACAGAGAATTAAAAAAAAAAAAACTTTCCACTGAATAACAAGTGATAATTATATTAAAACAGCTTCCAACCATAATAAGAAATAATATGCCAGCAGAGCTAACCATTGAGAAAAATAACTGAGATAGAAAATAACTGAAATAGAAATATTAACAGATCTGAGCAAATACGAAGTGAAGTATCCAAAGATATTTAATTTTTTTTTTTATAGTCATAAGGTGGACTATTCTTATATAATTTTTATTAATAACTGTCTGTAGATAAGTCCAGCAGTATTATGTTTTGAGCAGAGATGATTTGCCTCTGACCTCAACAAATGACGTAGTATGGCCAGCAGAGTAAGTAGCCTACAGTGCCCCTCTGAACTGCCCCAGCTCACGTGTTAGGGAATGTTAGGGAATAAATATCCCAAGGATAAAGAACCGAGTTAAGAAAAAATGAAAAATAAAAAATAATGAACCTCAGATGACTATTACTATAAAGGAAAATCGAGTTAATAATGAAATATAGATAAGCTCAAAAATAAAGAAGCAAAAATTTAGAAATGGGGAGGAAGTAAAGAAATATAATTTATAATAAATAACATAAGCAATTATTTCAGACAAACCAAGTATGACCTGAACTAATCACTTCTGGAGGAGAGCAATCTGTAGCATGACAGATAATCCACTTAAATAGATTACCATATGATCATTAGTAAAAATAAATTATATGGAATATCCAGAAAAATCCAAATGAGAACTTAATAAAAATCACAATAAATTAACCAAATACACTGTACTCACCGTCTATGGCTTTTTTCCGTGATGTTTTTTCCAGTTTACATGTTTCAAGGCACTTGCCTCATCATCAGAACTTATAAAATCAATCTATGTCATACATAATGACATTTGTCAAAATATTAAAAACACAATACGGCAATTAAACTATGTACATAAATTCGCTTTAAAAATGTTCGGTGTGCCTTGCAAGACAACACGCGCCGTACTCCTTGCAAGTGTAAGAGTGCAAGAGTACGGCGCGTGTTGTCTTGCAAGGCACACCGAACATTTTTAAAGCGAATTTATGTACATAGTTTAATTGCCGTATTGTGTTTTTAATATTTTGACAAATGTCATTATTTATGACATAGATTGATTTTATAAGTTCTGATGATGAGGCAAGTGCCTTGAAACATGTAAACTGGAAAAAACATCACGGAAAAAAGCCATAGACGGTGAGTACAGTGTATTTGGTTAACAAACACGTGGCTTGGGAATACAATTGGATTTATTCCATTTAATTCAAAACACAATAAATTACCACCATAACAAGAAAAAGTAAATATAAAGAAAAAACTCTGCAACAAAAATAAATGTACAACAAAATAAAATCCCAAAAAACTAAAATTAAAATAAGAATAATACCCAGGTAGGATAGGAGTAGGTAAGGAAGCTACCCAGACCAAATAAACGAACCAGAATAAACAAGAATAAATAATAATGAAGAAACCAAGAACGAAAAAGGAAGAGACCCAGAACAAAGAAAAATAATAATAACAAAATGGTACTGAAGAAACCAAGAATGAAGAAGGAAGATATCCAGAACAAACCAATATACCTAATGAACAGGGACAAGTTTGAAGATAACATGTAATAGAGGAAGTAGAATACGACCAATACCCAAAAGGAAACCCAATAGGGAGAAAACAAAACCCCAAAAGAAAGTAAATGTCACTATAGAAAGTATAACACCCCAAAACAAAAGAAAGTAAATGTCACTATAGAAAGTATAACACCCCAAAAAACCAGAAACTCATGTAAAATAAATAAAAACAAAAGTGTTTAAAGTGCTAAGTAAAAGTGCACCCAAGAAAGTTATTGTATAATTAATAAAGACAAATCTTAACAGTTCCCCCATGATTAAACAATTTGATATTATAAAACTATGAAAATGACTAGTGATAGTATCAAGAAATAACAGGGGACAAGTGCAAGTTATTATATTATAATAAAAAAACTTTGAGAAAGTACATTAAATACTGTACCTTTAAATAACTTTAAGAGTTTTAATATAGTATCATGAGTGCTATTTAATAAAATAGTATGGTGAAAGAGCAATGACTACTCTTTCTAATAAAACGCCACTATTTATGTAATAACATTCAATGGAGTGAATAATATAAATAGAGAGCTGGGAGTTAATCCATAAAGTGACAAGGGATACATCCCTAAAGTTAAGAAAAAAACAGATAAGACTGTACGCAAATAGTTTTAACAAAGTGTTAAAAATTAATGGAACAGAGATGTTAGGTTCCAATTACCATATATGAACTCTATGCCTAAGGTTTGGAAATAGAGATTAATTCTTATATTTATAAAATGTTATTATGTTTAATAGTTTGAATTAGGAATGCAATGACTGAATGTGGATACCATTCTTATATAATAAAATGTTTTAGGAGTTACTGTAAGTAATCAGTACAAAAAAGGGTATGAATTTAAGTACCATATTTAATGTCAAATAATTGTTATGTTTTAATTGTTTAAAGTCAATACTAAATGTTATAGTAGTAAAAGAAGGAATTATTAATGAATATTATATTAAAATAGAAGGTCAGAAAAGGGTATAAACTAACTGTATAATTAAAAACTTTGTAGGTAACAACAGATAAAATCTAGGCCAAATAGTAAATCTAAACTACATTATAATTGACAAATCTAGTACTATAAACCAACTAAACTGATGAAATTTATGCAAGATAAACCCATCACATAGTAATACAATGTAATTTATACTTTAAAAAGATATTTTCAGAAGATAAGTAAAATTATGAATAAAAATGAAATGTATTAACTAAAATTTCAGAGGAGGAGTCATAGATATATGAATTATATTTAAAAACAATAATTAATGGACAAAATTGCAAGAAATGAAGGAAAGATAAACAATTATATCAATCTGAGATTCAGTATAATAATAATTATATCAGATAAAATGGCTAATATTTGGACAAGGACAGGAAACAAAAATTTAATCCTACTTTTCCAAAATGAAAGAAATATAACTTTTTTAAATAAAAACTTTGTAAAACTACATTAATTAGTATCAAAATAAGCAAAATAGATTAAAGAAACCGAATATGTATTTAGTATTTCATAAAATTAAATAATAACGAAAATATTTTCAGTGATATAATGTAGTTAATAAAGATGTATCGGAAGCCAAGGCAATTTGAAACAATGTATGATGTATATTAAATTGGCTAAGAATTTCAGGAGACGAAGGAAATGATAACAGTTAATTATTATCCGTTGAAGCGAACACTTGAACGAGGTTTTGCTCCGTGTAACCTATGTTAATGGCGTGCGATACATAAATCGAGTTCAGTGAAATTTTATAACTTTTTTATTTTTGACTTTTAACTTGAGAAGCAGTGAACACAAACAATAAACACATTAAACTACAATAAAACAGAACCACATACGCCTAAATTATTGAACTAACACCACCACAAATAATTATTACGGACGAAACAGAAAGGGTCAAGTACGACATATTTAACCAAAGTGAAATAGACATAATCACACACATTTAAACCAAGTGAACTAAGAAACACTGCACCAGGAACACTTAATTAACTCCAGAACGAATATCCACAATTGCTGAGACGAGGAAACGGTGAAAAGGCATCTTTATTGCAAGAAATATTTGTCGAGGTGACTGACGTTAACCTACGCAGTTCTCCGTCGGCCATTTTGGTTTTCCCAGCATCCTATGCGAAGTGGCACAAATGAACATCGAGTCTTCACTGGTTCGAATATTATAATATATAAACTTTCAATATTGATTAATAACCTTGTAATTGTTAGTTTTAAGACTGTTAATTGTAAGTGTTATACTTTCATGGCCCTACCCTTCTCTGGCTATTCATAAAATAACCGTTAAAAGAACAAAATATTATATACACTATTCATGTTAAATTTTTATCGACCGGCCCTGAGTAACGAGTCGATACTGTTGTCAAATATCGATTAACCATCGATCTTTCCAATAAATTGTTAATAAATAATATAATTCTGCAAATTGGTTGAAATTTAATTTAAATATAATTAAAAATAAGTTGATTCAAGATCACGGACTAACCGAAAGGCGGTATTTACAAAAATAAGGAGCATATTGAAGAAGAAGAAGAACCGTCTATCGACTAGTACCGGAGTTAACAATATTAACGCAGGAGGTATTCAGAGAAAGTGACACCACAACATAAACCACCATAAAATAATTAAAATTTTTACACAATACAGTTACGAAAATTATTTCTTAATTACATACTACAAAAAAACACGAAAACAAATATTTTTCCGAAAACAAAATTTTTTATTTGAAATAAAATTTTTTCATTTCTAATTTTAATAAAAAATTATTATTATTTTGTACAATATATAAAAGAGTTTGTTACAAAAAAATATATATATATATATACAGGGTGTCCCGGGAGGAGAGGGAAATAATTTGAGAAATGGTTCTATAGTGTAAAAGAAGAAAAAAGTTCATATAAACATGTGTCCGGAAACGCTTTGTAAGCGAGTTATGGTTAGCGAAAGATTTTGCCCGGGTTTCGGTTCCCCCGGGTAAATGAAGACTTTCTAAAATTCTGGGAAGGGGCGAATTCTGTTGTTTCTTATGGTTATTGACCTGAAAAATTGAATAAAACAAGTCGTAGAACTGTATCTCCCATAGGTTTCATGATATCCGACGCAAAACAGAAAAATATTTGCCTAAAAACAAATTTTGGAAAATTGAAAACAATTGGAATTTGTTGTTGATTTTCATTGACTTTATTTACACCATTTTTCTCAGAATTAAATTCTTTACAAGTTTTGTTTTCAACTTTTATACATTTATTACTCATTTAACAAAGTTATTGTACTTCTAACCTAAAAAAACGTGCTTTTAGGCAAAATCTTTCGCTAGCCGTAACTCGCTTACAAAGCGTTTTCGGACATATGTTTATATGAACTTTTTTTCTTCTTTTACACTATAGAACCATTTCTCGAATTACTTCCCTCTCCTCCCGGGACACCCTGTATATATATATTGTAACATTACATAACCCATGCCCAATACCACTAATAAATAAAGAAGGATTCATATAACCATACGAATAAAATCAGTAATTACCCATTAAAAAAGTCAGAAATGGGGATTATGTATCATACTATAAGAACCTTTGTACTATAAAACACTGTAGCCATTGAAAACAATACTAAGTGTAATCATAAAAGTGCGGTGTACAAAGTGAAACATAGTATGTTATGTGGAAGTGTTAGACACTTAAAAAGGACATCTCACAAATTTGTGATGCAGATGCAAGAAGCAGTATTATAGTAATAGACTATAATACTAATGACAAGTTGTTGTAGTTTTGTGTTGTGTAGGCCACAAAGGCAATATAACTATAATTGATATTTTGTTTACTATAATTATTTTTGTTTATGTTTAAAGGAAATCCAGGGTTATATAAAACAATAATGACCAATTAATACTATATTAGAGAGATGGAGTGGAAAACAAAGTAGTGTAGAGTAAGAATACATTAACTGAAGTATAAATCATAAATAAACTAAAATAAAAACCATTAAATTATAAAATACCAGTAGCCAAGCTTAAATAAATAGGTGAAGAAAAACCTTAAATAAATTAAATTTAATTATAACTAAGATTTGTAAAGGAGTATGTTTTTAAAAAAGAAGAAATAAAATAATAATTAATACTAGCCTATTTACTAAAACGGTACCTAGGTTAGCCAATAAAAAACCATCAATTTCTTGGTAACTATGAGTAACTAAACAACAAGAAATTGATTTTATTATTCAACGATGTTCAATGGTATTAAAAGTGAGATGATGAAAAAATGTAATGTCCAATAAAATTTTAAAAATTTAATAACGATTATTCGGAAAAAACCACTACAAAATTTATGAAAAGAGTCAGCACCATATACTACATCAGAGACGTCCTTTGAACTACAATAATTCACACCAGAAAATCGATGAAAACCAAAAAATCCAGCTAACGATATCTCAGTTTGGACATCGGAGTTGAAAATCATTGGGTGAGATCGCTTCCTTTTAATAAACAACTAAATTACACATCAACTATAAGTATAGAACACTAGAAACAGCACCATCTCTTTCAATTCATAAGAAATCAAGGTGAACACAATAAACTTTATTTAATTAACCAAAAAACAGTAATAATGTGGATTCACTAGTTCCATCATTATTAGTGTTCGTTTTCTGTGAAGATACGGAGTCTGCGCTCTGGCGGTTTAAAAACCAACTTAATGAACTAGATTTCAAAATAAACAAATAATTAATGTAAAGTATGATACAAACAAATATGCATTTCTGACTTTCTTAAAGTTCAAAGAACCTCAAATAACCCTGGGAAATATAATTAATTAATTTTTCTTTATAAAAAACTGTAATAAAAACATTTGTTGTGTGTTATATGTAATGTAAAACTAAGATCGAAATAACGTTGTGATTTGAGAAATAATCGATTGTCAATTTATGTTTTGGAGACCAGAGTGTCCAGAATAAAAAGTAAATTCAATGAATGCCTTGCGTTTAAAGAATAAAATGTGTATTATTGCTGGTAGATAGTAGTTTGTTACAGGAAATAAGGAAAAGTCGAGAAGAGTAAGTCCGGTCATCAGAAAAATTATCAAGTACCGGTACTGAAAAAATAACTTAACCTTAAATGGGTTCGTAAAAATAAAAAACAGCTGATGCAACGAGCGGAAAAATTTTAAAATACTAGATTGTATACAAAGAGAGTAATTCTCTTTCGCTCTCTTTCACTCTCTCTCCTACCTATTTTCCAACAACGGCATTGATTTAATACGAAATTAAGATAAATTGGTCAATATTTTTCATAATCACACACTCTCGATTAAAAATAAATATGACTATTAGCATACAGACATTGTAACTATTACAGGCGATCGTAAGAGCGACGAAGAGGTTGCTCGCGAGACGTTACAATATATATATATATATATACATTGGCGGGGATCCCACAGCTACTGGCGCATCCCGCATCTCAGTTTCCAACTTATTCTGTGCATCTTCATTCTTCAGATTCTTTTCTTCCATACTCCTTTCGATCCCTTCTATCCATTTTAATCTAGGTCTGCCTCTTTTCCTTCTGTTGCTAGGTCTGTATTTGAACACACTCACAGGTATTCTTTCTTCACTCATTCTCATTAGGTGTCCATACCAGGAAAGCTGTTTACGTTTTATATCGTCTTATTGCCTACATACAGTTCATATTATGGCAAAAAATAACAATAAACGTGCTTTTACCGTCAGTAGTGACTGTACATCTCATTTTGCGTTGTTTAAGACATATTTATTCTATTATTTTGTTGCTTTATTTTTCAGTCTATAAACTGTTTTAATTTTTTTTTTTTTTGTTAGATTTACGGTTTCTGTGTTCACATGCTGATGTATGTTTTGGTCACATACGGCTCCCGCTGATCGTATTGACGTTAACTACGGTCAGAATAATTTTTCTGAGTATATACTGAGAACTAAACTCAACTCAGAGTATATCTACTCTCAACTCTTAACTCAGTGGCGTAGAAATGGGAGGGTTTGGGGACTAGATCCCCCTTTCCAAAGAATAAAGAAAAAACATAACTAAAGAATCAGAAAACAATGTACCGGTAAAAGTGTACAAGTCGAAATAGATAAATAATTAAGCTAATGTGAGTTAGAACATTTTAATTGCAATTTGCAACATTCGTCTTGCGAGTACGAAATCGCTTTGAGTAAAAATCGTTAGTTGTCTGGTTGTTGAGAGGTGGTGCAAATGTTTATGCTAGTGTTTGTGGTACCTTCGCTCGCTAAACCTTAGCGGGCAGGAAACCGATAACCTTCGAAACGTTATTCAGTCCACAGTGTATCCAATTCGGTGTACTATACTTACAGTGCAGTTATTTATTTCTCAGCAACTGAAACAGTTTCCATATTAAACAGTTTTTGTTTGCTGTTCGAATCTCTTATTGAGGTTTCTATTTTTTTACAAGATTTTCCTATCCTTATTTAACAGTTCGTCTTGTATTTTTTAATTTAGTGCTTTACTCCCATTTCACAACTAGAATCAACGATTATAATCTCAAAACGAGTCCGTTATTGCTACATACGTAAACCTAATATCGAACACAGTGCACGGAACGTCGGAACAAGCGGTCCACAGCCTCCACAGTGAACCGATCTGTTTTCTGAGTTCTAAAAACTTATTTATATATTAACAATCATAAAAATACAATCTTTATGCTAATCTGCTGATTAATGTATACACATAAAAGATGTACAACTAGATGGCGTGAAGAGGTGTCCCATCCAGTGATGTCACTTCGTGGACCTTAAAGGTCGGGGTGGTCAAAGACTTCTCAATCTTCTATCGATTGCAGGCCGTAGAAATGGCACGATCAGCGGGTTACAGTAGTCGTAAAGTCTTGTATGGTGTCTAGTGCCACGTTCTTGAATGACTTCGTGGAAGTATGGCATATGGAAATCTGTGCAAAGTGTGGTTGGACACATACCACGGGGCATCAGCGACAGCTCGTAGGATCTTTGATTGTTAGCATCGCTGTATGATTGTTATGTTAGATTTGATGGCGCAGCCCCAAAGCTTAATTCGCAAGTCTATATGGGTTTAAGGACAGTTTTATAGAGTAGAAGATTGTTGTCTAAAGATATATTAGATTTTTTTGCCTATTAGCCAGTTAATTTCCTTAAATCTTAAGTCTAGTTGTTTTCTTTCCTGTTTTATGTGGTGTTTCCAGATCAGTTTAGCATCTCAATGAAGGCTTAGGTATTTGATTACTGTTTATTGTGGTGCTGCGATATGGTTGAGATGAACTGTGGGACAGCTGCCTCTCCATAAGTAGAATGTAATGTGTGACGACTTGGATTCGTTGGCCTTGATTTTCCATTTTCGTAGCCACTCTCCAATGAGACAGAGGTGCTCTTGAGATTGAATGATGTGACTGTAGGAACTTCATTAGTTTAAAAGATTGCTGTGTCGTCAGCAAATGTACCGATTGTTGTTTTTCTGGTATATCACAAGTGTACAGAATATATATACAGATAGCAAAGAGCCAAGAATGCTGCCTTGAGGTACTCAACGACTAGAGGTTTCGCCGTTAACCTCAGTTTCGAATTCACGTTTCCATTAAACGTTAAGATTTTAACGTATTAAAGTAAGTTGAGGAAAGGATTCTTCGGCTTTTGTATATTAGTCCTGAGTACCATACTTTATCAGACGTCTGGCTGGTATCTAGGAATGCAGCTGTACAATACTGTTTGGTTTCTAATGCTTTACTAATAATATTGGTTACATGATAGCACTGTTGTGTTGATGAGTGGGCGTGCCGGAAACCAAACTGATGATCAGGGTTAACAAAATTTGCGGTCAGCAACGTACTCGTACATCGCGTAATGCGATTTTTAATTTTTGTTTTTAAGAGGTTGAAGTGCCTCTTTTATGAAATTATTTGATTAATTCTTGTAGCAAAATAGGTAGACCGAATTAAACCCATTTTCTGTAAATATTACTCTGCAATTACAGATATGTTACTCACTAAGGGAAAGATTTAAATAATTGATACAAAATATTTAATGCAATCAGCGTTTGCAGAAGATAACTGAAAATTTGCGTTAGTTTCTGGTATTTTATTTATATTTTAATGAAAGATGTTAGCTTTATTGTTTGATAACGTTATTAAATTTTAGATATCTACCAACATAAATGTTTACTCACTCGCTTTCTTGATTACAACAAAATAAATAGCCAAAATAAGTAATGAGTTCTTTTTCTTTTAGTTTTTGTAGTTTTATTCACGAAAATCTAACACACACCCCTGAAACAAGAGAATTCCCCCAATTGAAAATCCTTGCTGCACCCCCCCCCCCCGACACTGAATAAATATAATACTATAGTTTGATTTGTGTTCAAACCGTAAACCGTATTTTATGTTTATTATGTAAATAGAGATTTGTAAATTGCAAAATAGCACCTTGTGTTTATGTCGACGGGAAGTGTGTGTGTGAATCTCGGCGATATCAGTGCGGCCGTGGGCGGAAAGTGTAGGTTTACAGTAGCAGCAGAAACACCTGCGACACCAGACTGCGCTCGTGACTCGACTTACATTACGCTTAGAGCTACGGAAGTGTTTACCGCGATCTTAACATCGGATACGCCGACGACAGAGTCCTGAAAACATTCCGGATTATCGCTGTATAATTACTCTTTTTACAGCCCACTCAGTAGCCAGTAACTTGTCAAGGCCAAAGACGTACTGTGTGTGTGTGTGTGTGTGTGTGTGTGTGTGTGTGTGTGTGAGAGAGAGAGAGAGAGAGAGAGAGAGAGAGAGAGAGAGAGAGAGAGAGAGAGAGAGAGAGATACGAAGTTTGACCAAAACGTTCGTGAAATCCTTTACACAGATAAGTAAAACTACGCCTAATCTATAAATCACATAATAGAAAAAATTACATGCCTCAAATAGAGCGTGGAACCTTGTGCTATTTATCTGGATGGTCTCTTTTCCTCCTGATGTTTGTCTGCCTCCTTCAGTTATATCATGGCTTCAACTTTGTATGTCCGTAATTTTGCTTTCCTGGCTGCTTTTTGGCTTTCACTGTTGTGAAATTTCAGTCTGTTCTTAATCGCCGGAGATCGCGACAGACTATTTCGACAGTAGCATACTATGGAGAGTGCTTTTAGTGCATACTGTTTTTGTTTTTTCCACATTCACTAAGGAGGGGAATCCAGTCGATCCCATTTTCCGTGTAACACAATACGAAGGCAAATCTGTTGTTTGCTTGAAACACCTCAAACATCCAGCCCAAAGGGCCTTTGGGTAGCAATCAACTACTTCGTAATACTTTAGGTTTTCGCAATAAAAATACTTTGTTTTAAGAGAACACTGCACGCTTGCCAACTAACCACCAGTACATCAAAAACTAAACGACTAAATGAATAGACAACACACATCACCATGGCAACCGCAACAATGACATCCAGTACTAGTGCTAACTGTGTCAATCCCCCCCCCCCCGAAAGTGTTTTTATAGTTGTATTATATCTTATTCCACAACTTTAAACTATATTACTGTACTATAAAGATGTATTTTTTCTTACATGAAATGTGAACGATAAAAACGACATAATAGTAAAAAATAAATCTCATAAATGAACGACATATAATTATAAAATACAAATGCCAGTAATCTCTGTGGTTAACTTAATGCTGCAAGCATCGATATTTCCTTACCGTACTCGCTTGGGTACAAGTAAGTTAGGTAAAATAATTGATTTTAGTGTCGTATAGGCTATAACTGTACGTTCTGTTGAAGACCGGCACAAATGACTATAACATTTACCTAGTCTAATGATAGTCTACGGCCACGGAAGAGACCACGCAACGTATACATGCCTGGTTTGTTTGTACTGCAATTTCTTCCCTTTGTGACTAGTTTCCATGTTTCCGAAGGAAACGCCTAGGCGAAAGCCAACAATACACTATCGTCAGACAGTATAACTTACACTAAACGGCACTAAATACACTAAATAAGTTGTGTGTGTGTGTGTGTGTGTGTGTGTGTGTGTGTGTGTAACGCAATACGAAGAAGAGAACAAGTGGTCAATGTTAAGATCTCTCATGAAATATGTAATTGTTTGGTGCAAAGAACAATACGCTTGAATACAACAATTCCAACGTGTGTGTGTGTGTGTGTGTGTGAAGATGGAGAACGTGGCGTGGGCAGATTCGATTCCCCAACCATTGTCTCCGCTGATAGTACTTTAACAACACATAAACAACTGTTTGAAATCGTGTTCGTAAACAACCAACTATTTTACACACACACACACACACACACACCACAGATTGTGTTCTATTCAATAAGTAAATGGAATAAGTAGATACATAAAATAATTACAGATCAAATGCAATTACGTGTTTTAGTTTACGGCTTGAGGTAGATACTATCAGTAGTTGCCTTTGCGTTTGTATGCAAAATGCCCAATTAAATTCATTTCTGTTGTGAAAAGTCGAGATAAGGGAAAAATTGAAATCGAACGATTTAAATAACAAACAAATTAACAATTATATGTATGCTTATATGAAAGGGTATTGACTAGCCCTATATGCTTATATCAACTATCGACGAGAACATTAAATAAATTGCATTCCCTTGTGTACTTAGTGTGACTAACTGTAACAAGACAATATAGGCTATTTACACAGGATTTCCTTTGTCTACTAGTGATTATTCAACTTACAGAAGATCAGATTTGTAATGTCGATCGTTAAACAGCTCGCTCGTTTTAAAAGCAAACAGATTTATTTTTTTAAATAATTGTAATAAGTAAACCGGAAAATTTATGAAAATTTTTCAACATTTTCGAAAGTTTAACAGAATAGTGTTTTGAAATGTTTTGAAATAAGTTTCAAACGGAAGCTACAACACTGTGGGGTGTTATGCTATTACGCTACTGAATTAACTAATCTGTGATTGCCGAGCCCTACGTTCTTTGAGAGCCAAATACTACACTTGCCACGTGTTGGGCAGTCATTAAGCAATTACGCTAACAATAATGGATTAATTAATCTGTGATTAAGTAATTATTGAATATATTAATTTGCATAATGAGCTCGTGTAATCAATAAATAACACGTTAATTACTTTACGTTAGCATAACTATTGCATGGAGACTCTATTTGTTGCATTAATAAATAAAATAAAATAAACTACCATAAATCACTCAAATGCCATTACTTTCTCGTTCTGAGGTAATTTGACAATGATGAACGCATATTGATAAAATAAACACTTATTTATTAACATTATATCATTCATTAAATTCAATATATAAAATATGGATGATTCCCTGTAAATACATACATTCATAAACTCATGAAAAGTACATAAAAGAACACATGTTTATACATCAAATTACAAGGTAAATCCAATACGTTGTTTGCTGAAAAACATACACATACATATATAATGTAATCGATATATAGAAACACAAATATTCAAACAATAGATCCTATACTAATGCGTTCATCGTATGCCTCAGATGGATGGCGTTAATTATGTTTGTCATGTTTAATTTAAATGCTCAAGGGGTGTTTCTTGAAAAAGAGACAGGACAGTAGAGTTCCTTATGATAAGAATAGCATAAAGATTACTTGTTTAGATGAATTATCCGATATTTCCATCGGCGTAACTCCTCTCTGCTGGATCATGTGTGGGAAGCTGTGCTGTCACTGACACTTAACACACGCGAAACAGATTCACTCGCGCTGTGTGTGCGTATTCTGTTGATTCTGCTGTTATTGTTCGAGTCATGAAATTATGTGTCGTGAAGATAAGTTTATCGTTAACTATGGTGTATATATATGTCTGTCTATTGTTCAACGTTTGGTATGTTCATTACTGTTAGTGTTTTGATGCCGCGATGTAATTGTTCCACATGATATTGTATCGCTCCGCAGCACTGTATAATGTTATGATTTCGCCGTCCGGTATTACATCAACGATAGTTCTACGCGTCGATTATTGATGTAAGTGTGACTGGTTAGTTTAATTCTGAATTAGAGTATAATAAAGAATTCTATAATTGTTAAGCACTGGCGTATGTCGCATGTTTTTAGACACTGAAAATACACTATTACCGGATACGCGCCAATATCGAAATGTCTAAGTCTCTTAGTTATATGACGCGTGGCAAAGTTTCAAAGTCCCACTGCCGTCCGTATGTTAATCGAACTTTGACGACCGACTGTTGAAAGTTATAAATAGACTGTTTTAAAGGTACGTGAAGACTGCTCAAAGTATATGAGTGAAAAATTATGAAAGACTGTCCTCCCGCGTGCTCTGCAAACGGTTTTTATCAAACAGCGTGTACCACAATGCACCCTTCTGGAAAACACGCCTCAAGTTGAACATGATAGGACGGAAAAACTCCTACCCTTAAGCCAGAGTGTCGTTCTTCACTTCTCATTCGACGTTCCCGTTGCTATGCTGGCGACGGTCCTCTCCACCAGTTCTCTGGGTAGATGCTGGGTTGTGATTGGATATCCTGTCTCCCCACGAGTCCGCGTCGAAAGCCTCCGTACTCCTTTTCCTAGAACAGGAGCAATTTCATGGTTGTCTATCAAGCTATTGTCTAAGCGTACTCCGGATCTCACTGCAGTTCTCACGCAAACAATGTGTCGTATCTTGTTATTGTTCGCTGTGTTTGACCCCTTTTTTCCAGAACGCTATCCTGGCGCAGCGTGACGTCGTTTCCAAAACGGCACACCTTCTGCCTGTCGTAAATATCCGTTGTCGCCAGTAAGTCGTTCCCCTGCTGTTTACAAGTTCGATTCTATTATTTTAGGTATCGATGTCCGTCCTCGTATAGGGTATATACTATTGTGTGACTTACACCCTTTTATTCTTACTGGTACCTTTCAAAATAACCGGCAGTGTGTCCGTCACAGTTTCTCCTCTAAATTGGTACTTGACACAGTTTCCATTATCTTACATTTGCAGGCTGTAAATCTCGTGTTTGAGTTGAGTTTGTCACGGCCAACCTTGTTCCCTATTGTACAACTATGTGAAACGTACTTGCATTGTCTGAAGTAAACGTTCACTTGACACTTCGACACACATTTCTTTATTTATTGCTCGAGGCCTGAGTAGGTGTGTCATGCTGAATGTAACGTCTTTTCAGTCAAACTAAAATTTTTAAATTTTTGGTTGTTACATAGGTCCCCAAATCGGATTTGAGGTTGGATTAGCGGAAGACACTCTAATCCGATTTCTGCGCTCTGTGTTTGTTGTGGGAGTCCCCTCTGATAAAGTCGCGGTCATTGATCTACTTTCCTCTGCTTGGGGTATATGGGTATATATTCCCTATATTTGGTCGTAAACTACCTCTGGGAATTTATTGCCGTGCATCTGAGGAAGGATGAACGCATTTTCACACATTTGCATATCTAATTAGATATGGGATTATGTACAATAATAATAATAGCTGTGGATGGCTGTGCCGTCCGCTTATAATCTAACACATGAGATAATGATTTTCGACATGAAATACAATTATTCATGTATCGTTTAAATATCATTATGATAGCTAATGTTCTTAGTCTATCTTGAACATTTAAAATACAATTTATGACCTGTAAATACACATTGATACATTCACTAATTATTATTGAGTATCACCCACAATACGTGTTACTATCATCTATACTGACTATATTGATTAGAAATTTATATACATTATTCAGGAACAATTAACAATTCACTTGACATCATTATGATTATAGATAACTTTGTTTTATATCACTCAGATTTGATTAATTAATCTAATATCATCGGGTGTCTATAAAACTCGTTATAACGTCTTTTCGCAATTTATTGCTGCACATTCAATTGAACTTTTCACATCATAATTGTCCTTTCTATTTAAATTTCCATTAACACTGGCTATACACATGTAATTAATGTCGTTAGGTTGCCACATCGTGACTTAAGAACTCCTTGTACAAAATCTTTACATTATACACTAATAAGATATACATCATACCGATTAGCTAGTTGGACCGGTTTTCGCGGGACATTCACCTTATGTGTTGATCCGCCTCCTAATCCACTAGTCTAATAGCTGATGTCACTTTCGTTTTCTTTCGAGACTTGTGATTTCGTCTCAAAGTATTTCTTCAGCAATCGTACGTTGAAAATACCCCTCAGTTTCTATTGCTATCGCACTCTGAGTTCGCATGTTGCGTCATTTTAGTTTCATATGTTAATCGTCATTCATTAATACTCTATCTATAATTATCTTACCTTGGTTTATGTATTATCACATAATCAATCATATTTAATGTATTTTATTCAATATTATCTAACCTAATTATTAAATTTTCAGACGTTCTTAAAATCGCCTTCTTACCACGTGTTCATTTATTTCGTTCTTAACTGTCTATTTGTGGAGACATAGTTGTATGTCTTGTAGACCTTGTGCCGTCATTCACGCACGCATTTTTGTTTGTAAACAGTGAGGGTATTTGACCTAGTGGCTTGCGTCACACCTTCACTTTTCAGGCGGTCTGCTGATCCCGTTACGCTGTTACAATGTGTTTCGTCTTCAACACCTCCAAGATTTATGACGTGTCTCTTCCTCTCGCTTTTAGAGTGAGTAAAAGATATGTCGTACCGTCCCTTTCGGTAGCTTTCTCTAGGCCGACACGCTCTAAATTGCTTTCGTCGCCTCTTCCAAACCTGTTTACCACTCCCTTCGTACGGGCGTGTTGGAAATATTCCGTACCCTCGTCTTGAACAACGTTTTCCAGTCATACTACCATTATTTACGTATGCACTAAGTATTTTGTTTTCTTGATTCTTAAGAAATCTTATCTCGAGCGCTTGATATCTTCTTTCAGTACTAGTAGCACTTACAATTTTCTTAAGTCGTTCGGCGAATTTTATTCTTCTCCTTTTTCTCATAACGTTCCTTGCCCAGGACGAATTTACATACGGATCCTGTCGGTTTTTTCGTTTCACCTCGTCCATGGTTTGTTTAAATTTGCATTCTGCTTCATAACACGCAGTGTTCATCTTAATATCGAACTTCCTCTTCATGCTTCTTATTGCTGCAGCTCGACTACTTAGACGATGTGTGTCTATTCCACATTCGAAATAGTTCATCATTGGTTTCACTGATGCAGTGTCTGCCCTCGTATCGTTGAATTTATGCCTTTTACGCATTCTATTTGATGGTATTAAACTTTTATTATCTCTATCCATGTCTGGATAATCCTCTTCCGACGTCATTAAGTACAAAGAAACAAAATCATTTCTTTTCTCAATCCACCTGTTTCTCGACTTACTACTGACACTTACGTTAGATCTCACAGTTGCTAATTTCTTAGTAGCTAACGTGTCCGTGAAATCAACAGCGTTGTCATTATCTCGTACTTTCCGTACCTCTTCGTAACTTTCATTCACTTCTTCTTCCTGCTTCTTCTCGACTTCGTTTTTGTTGTTCTTCCATTTATTCGTATGTTCACGTATATCTGTGCGTAACAGTGCGAGCTGCTCATTCTGCTCGTCGAACTTTTCATTGATTTCTTCTTTTTGCTTCTCGAAATTTTCATTCATTTCTTCCTTTTGCTTTTCAAACTTTTCTTCTAATTTCTCGAATTTTTTATTAAAATTCTCATTAATCTCTTCCTTTTGCTTTTCGAATTTTTCATCCTGCTTCTCAAATTTCTTACTCATAAAGTCCATTAATGCGCGCAACGTCACCTCTTCCTGCGGTTGTTGTTGGGACTCCTGTCCCCGCGCTCTGACGTCTGACGTCTCCTCGGTCATTTGTGAATAAGTTGGTGATTCCTCTCGTTCGACACCAGGTACTCCCTGTTGGTTATTAATGTCGAAATCCATGGAATCTGTACTACTGGTCGTCATTTTTGCAGCTTTACTACGCGTTAACATTCAGTCCCAGTCCAACTAGCTTCACACTAATAATATTTGCTCTTCAAACTACTAACATGAAATATTAATATATACGCTTATCCTATTCTCTACTGCCTGCTCTTTGCCGTGCGGTGGGCGCCAAATACAACACTGTGGGGTGTTATGCTATTACGCTACTGAATTAACTAATCTGTGATTGCCGAGCCCTACGTTCTTTGAGAGCCAAATACTACACTTGCCACGTGTTGGGCAGTCATTAAGCAATTACGCTAACAATAATGGATTAATTAATCTGTGATTAAGTAATTATTGAATATATTAATTTGCATAATGAGCTCGTGTAATCAATAAATAACACGTTAATTACTTTACGTTAGCATAACTATTGCATGGAGACTCTATTTGTTGCATTAATAAATAAAATAAAATAAACTACCATAAATCACTCAAATGCCATTACTTTCTCGTTCTGAGGTAATTTGACAATGATGAACGCATATTGATAAAATAAACACTTATTTATTAACATTATATCATTCATTAAATTCAATATATAAAATATGGATGATTCCCTGTAAATACATACATTCATAAACTCATGAAAAGAACATAAAAGAACACATGTTTATACATCAAATTACAAGGTAAATCCAATACGTTGTTTGCTGAAAAACATACACATACATATATAATGTAATCGATATATAGAAACACAAATATTCAAACAATAGATCCTATACTAATGCGTTCATCGTATGCCTCAGATGGATGGCGTTAATTATGTTTGTCATGTTTAATTTAAATGCTCAAGGGGTGTTTCTTGAAAAAGAGACAGGACAGTAGAGTTCCTTATGATAAGAATAGCATAAAGATTACTTGTTTAGATGAATTATCCGATATTTCCATCGGCGTAACTCCTCTCTGCTGGATCATGTGTGGGAAGCTGTGCTGTCACTGACACTTAACACACGCGAAACAGATTCACTCGCGCTGTGTGTGCGTATTCTGTTGATTCTGCTGTTATTGTTCGAGTCATGAAATTATGTGTCGTGAAGATAAGTTCATCGTTAACTATGGTGTATATATATGTCTGTCTATTGTTCAACGTTTGGTATGTTCATTACTGTTAGTGTTTTGATGCCGCGATGTAATTGTTCCACATGATATTGTATCCCTCCGCAGCACTGTATAATGTTATGATTTCGCCGTCCGGTATTACATCAACGATAGTTCTACGCGTCGATTATTGATGTAAGTGTGACTGGTTAGTTTAATTCTGAATTAGAGTATAATAAAGAATTCTATAATTGTTAAGCACTGGCGTATGTCGCATGTTTTTAGACACTGAAAATACACTATTACCGGATACGCGCCAATATCGAAATGTCTAAGTCTCTTAGTTATATGACGCGTGGCAAAGTTTCAAAGTCCCACTGCCGTCCGTATGTTAATCGAACTTTGACGACCGACTGTTGAAAGTTATAAATAGACTGTTTTAAAGGTACGTGAAGACTGCTCAAAGTATATGAGTGAAAAATTATGAAAGACTGTCCTCCCGCGTGCTCTGCAAACGGTTTTTATCAAACAGCGTGTACCACAATGCACCCTTCTGGAAAACACGCCTCAAGTTGAACATGATAGGACGGAAAAACTCCTACCCTTAAGCCAGAGTGTCGTTCTTCACTTCTCATTCGACGTTCCCGTTGCTATGCTGGCGACGGTCCTCTCCACCAGTTCTCTGGGTAGATGCTGGGTTGTGATTGGATATCCTGTCTCCCCACGAGTCCGCGTCGAAAGCCTCCGTACTCCTTTTCCTAGAACAGGAGCAATTTCATGGTTGTCTATCAAGCTATTGTCTAAGCGTACTCCGGATCTCACTGCAGTTCTCACGCAAACAATGTGTCGTATCTTGTTATTGTTCGCTGTGTTTGACCCCTTTTTTCCAGAACGCTATCCTGGCGCAGCGTGACGTCGTTTCCAAAACGGCACACCTTCTGCCTGTCGTAAATATCCGTTGTCGCCAGTAAGTCGTTCCCCTGCTGTTTACAAGTTCGATTCTATTATTTTAGGTATCGATGTCCGTCCTCGTATAGGGTATATACTATTGTGTGACTTACACCCTTTTATTCTTACTGGTACCTTTCAAAATAACCGGCAGTGTGTCCGTCACAGTTTCTCCTCTAAATTGGTACTTGACACAGTTTCCATTATCTTACATTTGCAGGCTGTAAATCTCGTGTTTGAGTTGAGTCTGTCACGGCCAACCTTGTTCCCTATTGTACAACTATGTGAAACGTACTTGCATTGTCTGAAGTAAACGTTCACTTGACACTTCGACACACATTTATTTATTTATTGCTCGAGGCCTGAGTAGGTGTGTCATGCTGAATGTAACGTCTTTTCAGTCATACTAAAATTTTTAAATTTTTGGTTGTTACAAAGCCCTTCCAGACCTGTTTTTCGAAAAACAATCAAAATAGAATTTCCAAGATTCTCTCTGAAGTGATTTGAATTTCTTTTTCGAATTGGAGAAGTAGATTTATGTTTTACCATAGGGAGTTATCAGACTTTAAAGTTTTCCGGCGATCAGTGCAAAGGAAACACTCAGATTTTATCGGTGTCTGGAGACAGTCAGAAAAGTGTATAACAGGTGCGAATTTTCATTAAAAACAAAAAGAAGGCAATCAGATAAAGTCCGATCAAGGTCCTCCTTGAAAATTAACTTACGCTAAAACTTGATAACGCATAACTTGAGTTTATCAGAAAGACGAGAACAAAATGTTTACGCGTGTGTTGCCAACCACTCCGCTATGTGACTACCAATAAAATAAGTTTTGATCTTCAGCTTCGTTTAAGTCGCTTTCTAAAGCCTCAATTTACGAGTACTGCCTTTCGTTTGCAAAGCTATGAAAATTAGTAGGCCCTAATTATTATGAATTATTAATATTGTTGTTACTTTCACTTACTTTACTTTATCCAATGCCAGCTCTTGGCATCTCTGCCATTCGCCTACGAGCCTCCCAGTATAGACATGTATCGCGTCTGTCTTGTACGTCCGTCAGTCCTGTGCACTGCTGTAGGTGCGGACCGTCCATCTTGCTGGTGGTACAGAGTGGGCAGATGTCGGAGTCGGGTAGCCCGATCCTATGCAGATGCGCTTGTAGATAATCGTGGCCAGTTAGGAGTCTGAATTTGGCGACTGCTTCTGCTCTTGGGAGATTCCGAGGGAATTGTTTGTCGTGAGCTAAGCTTTCCCATTGCTTTCCCGTGCAGGTTTCGCGTAAGAAGTTTTTGGTCCACTTAGAGACCACTCTCTCGACTAGATTTTTTGCGGTCATTAACGATGTTGTATTGCTAGGCTGCGGGAGTCTGGCCCCCTATTTAGCGAGTTGGTCGGCGCGTTCGTTGCCCTCGATTCCTATGTGGCTTGGTATCCTTTGCAAAGTAATATGCCACCCGCTCTCTATCATTCCGGACATTAGTCTTCGACCGGCCATAGTTGCAGCACAGTCAGTGGGCGTGTTGTTGGTGAGGGCTACGATCGCAGCTTGGGAGTCTACGAAGAATACAACTCATGTTGGATTACTGCTGACTGCAAGAAGCCTTTCCGCTGCGTGGTGAATTGCTAGTATTTCTCCGTCAAAGTTCCTGGCGTTGGATCCTACCGGGCTAAATCCCTCAAACAGGTGGCTATAGTAGCCAGCCCACGCGGCTTGTGTCATCGCTGATCCGTCGGTGTATACGTGCACCAACGTGTCTCTTTTGTACAGCTCGTGGATCGTTTGTAAGGCTGCTGACTTCAAATCGTGTGTATAGCTGAGTGCTTTTGGAGTAGTGTGATTTATAAGGGTGAGTTTCCCCGCTGGCAGGAAGCTAAAAATTTCGTGGAATGTTGAGAGCTTTGCAGCTTGCCCGTGTTGGATGTGATATTTTTCTCTTATTTTCTCAGCATGGGTGAGTGGGGTGGTTTGGGTCTTCAGGCGTGATGGTGCGGGCCTGTAGTTCTCCCAGTGTCGGTGGTCGATTCTTTTTGCCCTTTCCCAGAATTTCAAAGTTAGTTTCTCTCTGCGTTCTCGTAGTGGGTCAACTCCACTTTGTAGCTGCATTGCTGTTATTGGAGCGGATATTGCTGCACCGGTTATTATGCGTAGTGCATTATTCTGGACTACCTCTAATTTTCTTAAATTTGCTTCGGAGGAGAGGGCGGTTACTTCTGAGGCGTATTCCATTACTGGGCGCACATATGTTTTGTAAGCTGTGGCGAGTACTTCTTGCGTTGCGCCCCACTTCGTCGCAGTTAGTCGCTTCAGTAGATTGTTTCGCTTTTGGGCTTTATCCGCTGCTGTTTGGATTTGTTAGGCCCAGCTTAGTTTGTAATCGAAGTACACGCCTAGGTATTTTGCGTCGTATGTCCTCGCTAGCTCCGTTCTATCATAAGTAAGTTGTATGGGGTGTGGCTTGGTGGCTAGGGTAAAGAGTTCAAATACTGTTTTTTCGGCGTTTAGCATCATTTTGTTGTTTCTACACCACGTGTCTATGTTCGTTAGGACGTTGTTCATTGTCTCCTCCAGGCTATCAACGCTGCTACTTGTTGACCAGATGACAACGTCATCAGCGTAGAGGAGGCATTGCACTCCGGGCGTTCTTTCTATGGCCTGTTGTAGGTCGTTAATCATGACGTTGAAAAGGAGGCAGCTCCCTGTGGTAGTCCTTGTCTGACTTGTCTGAAGTTTGATACTGCGTTTTGGAATTTGGTCCGGATGAATCTCTGTGCGCGGAAGTTCTTTATCCACTTGCGCATATTGCCTGAGATGTGTAGTTGGCTGAGCTTGCGGAGCAGCAGGGATCTCCACACTTTGTCATATGCCGCTTTGAGGTCTATAAAGACCGCAAGCGTTGATTGTTTGGGATGGAAGCTGTCCTTTACCGCTTGTGTTAGTTTAATAATTTGGTCTGTTGTAGACCGGTGCTGCCTGAAGCCAGCTTGGCAGTCTGAGATGGCTCCGGCATCTTCCAGGTAGTGTCTCAGTCTCCTATCTATCATTTTTTCAACTGTTTTGCAGATGATGCTTGTAAGTGAAATCGGTCTGAAGCTAGTTAGGCTATTGGCGGGTTTTCCCTTCTGGAGGATTGCTGTAATTTCGGCCTTTTTCCATGAGTGGGGAACGTGTTTTTCCCATGTGAGATTTGCAAGTTTTAGCAGTGCTCTGCGAGCATTTTCGCCCAGGTTCTTTAAGAATTCTGGGAATATTTTGTCGGAGCCTGCCGCTTTGCCTTTCTTGTGAGAGTGAATCGCTAGCTCGAGTTCGGCCAGGGCGAAAGGATCATTGAATAGGTGGTGTTGAGTATAGGTTGCGCAGGTAGGTATGCCGTGTTTTACAGCTTTCCTTTCATTTCTGTTTAGCGTTAGTTGACTTACTGCTGAAAAGTGCTTGCATAGGGCGGCTGGGAATTCTTTAGGATTTGTCAATGTTTTTCCGGTAGCCTGTACTGGTTCCCATTTGTGCGTCTTTTTTTCATTATTGAGGATTGATATGAAGTTGTAGGCTTTGATACCATCTCGTCTAAAATCCAGGGAGGCCACGAATGTCAGTATGTCTCGCGTTTTTCCGTTATGATTGCCCTTTTTAGTTGTGCTTGTTTTTTCCTAAGATATATGGAATCCCATTGGAAGTTTGATGATTCAGCTTTTCTTCGTGCCTTGTCTCTGTTAGCTTTCAATTCCGTCAGTTTTGCGTTCCAAAAAGGCTTGTAACGTTTAACTTGGCCTCTTGGCACTGCTCTCTTTGCAGCTAGTAAGACGGCGTTGACAAATCTGTCGGTTGATTTATCTGGATCATCGTCTATGAGATTTTCCGTAATGGTGTTGTTGGAGATGCTACAGAACTGCCCCCAATCGGCCTTCTTGAAATTCCACCTGGGGATCTGTCGGCAGGGTCTCTTTTCTTTGGTGCGATTTTCAGGATCAGTGATCGATGCCCGCTTCCGTCGTGCGCATCTCCAAGGCTGAGATTTGTTCTGGCGCTAAGGTTCGAGTGCACCATGGCCTGGCCATGGTCTGTTGTCGACAAACTGCCAGCAAAGGACAGAAATGTTGGGTCACTATTAAGTCGGATAAGATTGGAATTGTCTAGTAGTTCTTCTGATGCCCGACCTGCTCCGTTGGCGGTTTTGTAACCCCATCTATTCGAGTGGGCGTTAAAATCGCCGATTATTATAGAGTTGTGCTGCTTAGCAGTGTTAGGAAGGCGATCGAAACTGGGTTTGTTGTTTGGAGGATTATACATGCCAAATATATTGTATTGTGTTCCGCTTATCCAGATTGTTAGGCCAATTTTTTCCACTTTGTCCATTTCCTCCATTTCGTGTACTATATAGAAATCGCTACCGTGTTTCTTGTTGACACCCACCAATATTCCAGAGGCTAATTGTCTGGATCTTTTTAGGACCTGTGTCGTGAAATTGTTTACCTCATAAAACTGTGGGAAGTCTGTGGATGTTCCAGCTTCGACTATAATAAAAACGTCAGCGTCATGTTGGTATAAAATAGTCTTGAGTTCTGTGAACTTTGCGTTGTTTAAGTCTCCTGCATTCCAAAAAATGATTCGGAGGCCTTCGTCAGGCCTTTAGAAAGGCCATTATTGTTCTTGTATCTATGCGTATTCATGTCTTTTGGCGGCTCGTGTTGTGCATAGATTGTTGATCGTTTAGCTAAGGCAGGGGGCACCACGTGCAGGCGATCAACTCCACCCCCCTTGTTACTTTCACTGTGAACTTACTTGTTGTATTTTCTCATACGTCGTTTCGGAGTGGTGTGCTCCTTCTTCAGTGAGTTTGGATACGGAATGCTCAAACTGTCGATAATTTTATGCGTGACGGTTTCTAGTTAACAGGTTGTGTGTGGGTGGAGGTGGAGATTACAATTCAAATCAAACACGCTATTTGACACAGTAATAAACAACAGCACAACAATTCAAACTCCAGCGCCAATCCCCTCCACCTCCACCCACACACAACCTGTTAACTAAAAACCGTTACGCATAAAATTACCGACAGTTTGAGCATTCCGTATCCAAACTCACTGAAGAAGGAGCACACCACTCCGAAACGACGTATGAGAAAATACAACAAGTAAGTTCACAGTGAAAGTAACAACAATATTAATAATTATTATAGTAGTGAACAAAGAAGTGATGAACATTCAAAATAGTATAGAATGTGAAGCTTAGTAATGTCTATTTAACCGTTTAGAGCTGATGTTAAACGGCAGATTGTTATAACCCTATCTGTGAAAGAATCTGCGGAATGCCCACCACGGTATATCTAAGGATGTAGCCTTAGATGTCGATTCGAGTGCGAAGTTTGGGTAAGGAGAGTAACAAAAATGTATTACAATGATGCTTCTAATTCACTACAGAATCCATGTGTCAGACAGAGGACGCATTACTCGCTCGGTTTGACTTAGCTTATACGTAATTACGCCTTTGTACGTTTCGACCAGTGTCGGGACAGATGCCATGAAACATTTTGTTAGCCGCCAAACGCTGTTCGTTCCTCTTTAGTTGAAATGCGTCCAACTAATGAGCATCCCTACGTTACTCGGTTAATTTAGCGCGTACTCCTCCGAACGGTATGTTTCTTCGGTAAATTAAAGCTTCATGACCCAAGAAAATGATAATAATAAATAAATAAATGAAAAAATAATCTCAAAAATAACTCGCCACATTGACTGAATGTGTTCACACGTGCGCGTTAACGGGCTTCTGTGGTCGTCAACATAGAAAACCTTTTAGTAATAAGGTCAGTCTATGTAACAAAAATAAATAATAAATAACAAACAAAAGTAAAAACAGCAATGTAAATAACGATTATGAAACAAGGAATTAAACCACGTATAGATAGCTAAACAGCTACAAATTTTTCATGTTACACGAAAAGCAAATATATGTCAATCAAGGTTAGATAATTGTGCAGTAGGCTATACCATCTGCTCTTTTTAACATTTGTATTGACGATCTAGTAAGGAAATGGAAAGATCTAGTGAACTCTAGTATTATTGCTTGTAATTCAAAATACTGAATCTGCTTTTTAAAAAATATGTTTTTAAGTTTCATCAGATTTGCAAACAATACAACACGAAAATTTCGACTATAAAAACAAAGGTAATGGCAAAAATATTCCTCAGGCTTTCACGGCCGGTGTCAGATGAATTGTTCATGATATCCGGGCTGTTTGGCGTACAGGTCCAATGTAAACACCCGGCGTGCAGGATTTTTTATACCACTGATGATGGCAGCCAGTGGAGCTGCCGAAACGTTTGCTTTTGTTATAAGCCATGGACCACGGCCAAACAGCCCGGATATCATGAATGAGCCTGTACGTAAACACCCGGCGTGCAGGATTTTTTATACCACTGATGATGGCAGCCAGTGGAGCTGCCGAAACGTTTGGTTTTGTATAAGCCATGGACCACGGCCAAACAGCCCGGATATCATGAACAAGTCAAAGGTAATGGCATTTCGAGGCAAGGAACCAGTAAGAACAAAAATAATGATCGAATTCTAGAACAGGTGAGCCATTTTAATTATTTGGGAAATGATATTGGCTATGATAGGAATTATGATATTGATGTTAAGTTAGGTTAGTTGCAGACGATCTATGGGACAGTCAACCGTATTTTTAAAACAAGATACGTCGAGATACAAAATTAAAGTTTTACAAAATTATGGCAGTCTCTGTACTCTCCTATGGGCGTGAATTATGGACACAATCAAGAAAGAAGACAGTAAAATACAGGCATTGGAAATGGCGTTCTTAAAAGGTGTTAAAAGGTGATCGAATAGAGAATGAGGCCATAAGAGAAGAGTTACAAGATTTTAACTTGAACGAAAAATCAAAAGATTGTTAGCAACGGAGGAAAGAACACTTAGAAAGAATATCAGATTCCAGACTGGTCAAACAAGTCTGGAAACACAAGCCTACCTACATGGCACAGGTGTGTGGGTAAACCCAGGAAGAGATGACTGGAACAGGCAGAATCTTTAGGCAGACCAGACAGCAGCTTGCTTATGCCATGTTGTGAAGATGATGATGACACGAAAAACTTTCTTAAATCAATTTGTACCACACTGCTTACATGAAGTCGACCACAAAGTTAGAACAAGGTAAGATTAAGCAGCTGAAGATTATTTCTAAACTGGCTGAGTACATGCAGGCTACTGGATCACATTTAAGTACAGGGTATTAGATATGAAGTAATTATTTTCAACTTCAAACATACAGGCGTACAGGAGAAATCGCTTATTACAATGTTGAAGGCGACAGAAATTTTGATTGTTGTATTTGAAACATTGTTATATCTGTTCGATATAAGCTTGTGAATCGCCGAGATGTGAAAGTAGTATCGCTAAAGCGATATATCGTTAAAGTGATGTCGATGAAAAGAATTTTTATTACAAAATTGTATATGAAATTCGCAACTTAGGAGCAATATTCCACAGTTATAATAATCTGGCGTGTCTCTCAATTATTCGTAGGCGTTTGAAATGAACAATAATCTTTACAACATGCAGCAAATGTTGATTCTATTTGAATAATACTTTTTGTGTTTACTATTGTTTGTAAACTATAATTTTTGTTTATTCAACATCATTCAGATTTACTGACAACTATAGTAAAACATTTTTTACATTCATTATGAATTATTTTAATTAATATTCAGATTCTGTTGTTACAAAAATAATTATGTTACTCAAAAATCTACCGCAAAGTCTACTCGAATGTCATGCAGGTAGACTGATCATTGTGTTAGGTATTTTAGAGGATGCTTATCTCTTAACCCAGTTCCTATCATTGGGTTCAGAGCCGGATAGATGAATTTAAAAAAAAGGAATTAGGTATTGTATTATAATTTACGCAAAATATAAATAAAACATGCTTTAATCGACTGATGTGTAATTTGTCAACAATTATGTTACAATATTTGATACTAAAATTTGCAGATAGAATTGCAAAACTAGAAAGACCAAATTTTACGAAGGAAAATTTGTTCTACAAAACCCCAAATAAATATTTACGAGGAAATGATGAATACCGAACAAGGAAGCGTGGTGAGACACCTTCGCACCAACGTTTACATGGTATTTTATTCTTCATTAATCACAAAGATTTATGGGCTACGACGAGCAGTCACACATATTTTTTTTAATCCGATGACAAATTTATCAGTCCGCACCGGTAAATCCTATGATTTGTCATGGTGTCTGAGTTAAAGACTAAAATAAAAACAAATTATCAGACATTCGGACATTTTCCAAGACGTGGTGGCAAGACTTAGACTTTCGAGCTTCCCACTTTCACACTCACGCTTGTAGGCCTATATGTGACACATTGCTATTTCGCTTAGTTGCCGATTGTCATTGTTGTTGCCTTTCGCCATTAAAATGTTGTATTTCTTTGTCATCGCTAAGCGAAAGCTCCTCATTAACTGTCCTGTGAGTTCTGCGCTCAGTTATTTTTGTCTGTTTCAACAATATTTAATCTGATAATTCCTGATCCTTGCAAAGGGCTGTCGTCATGGCCTTTACGTGCAGTAGTGACTCACATTTTAACGACGTGTCGACTTCAGCGATGAATTTCCAGGTCGTGGCAGTTCGTAGACCTATTATAGGACATGACTATAACCATCTATCAGAATTTCGGTTCTTTTCAAGGCCGATATAAACGATTCCTACTATATTTGATATATATGAGACAACACCCACTCCGTTTAATTTTCTTAGTTTTGCAAAAAGACACCATCTACTTTACTATTGTTAATCATTTCTGGGCATCTAGTTAATTGTTTTCCTGTCTTATCCTTGCATAGTTTTCCACTTCTTCACCTTGTAGTCGCAGTTTTTATGTCATTCTCACGTTCATTGCCCATATTTCTGCGGGAAGTATTTCTTGTTCTTATGGTGCCATCTGTCGGGGGAGAGGTTGGCAATAATAATGGCTATTCGAATCTTTGATACAGCCGCCCTGAACAAGTTTACCCACGAGTAATGGAACTATTCTTCAGGTTTCCCATCTACGAAATTCTTCTTCCTCCTACCAACATTCTGTCTTCAGTTAATTCTGAAGTATTTAGAACTTCATATTTGTGTCCACGCAAAACTTGCTTAAATTACTTCAACTAAAAAAAAATCGGATTTTTTCGTTGTCAACTATTAGCGCTCTCGTTATCCACATTCTGAGAAGACTTCGATTGTATTCATGTTGTGTTTATTAAGCGTCCAAGTTTCCTCACGAAAGAGCAAGATCGAAAAGAAGTAACAGTTCACCATACGAATCCGTAAATCTAGATTTAGACTTTATCTGTGAAGACCCCTTTATTTTTTATAAGTTCAGTTCTTGTCATTTCAGCTCAGTTATTTACAACAACAATATTTACTTCATTTTTATGCTCTTGATTCAGGGTTGTTACTAAATATTGATATTTCTAACTCGCTTAATGCGTGTGTTGTCGATTATCATTATCATCGAAGGATCGTCATATCTTTGATTTCAAGAAAAGCGTTCTCAGAGTACCACAACGACGGCCGTTTGTAACTTAGATGGATGACGTGATTGAGTCTATGGTAAAGTGAACTGTTGAAGATTTGCTCTTGATGATACTTGACAAAAGCTCGAGAAATGAACAGACAGTCGCTTAGCACTGGACAAACAAGTGATAATGATAGTATCCATAAATGTTTATCAATCTTTCAGTTAGCGATGGTAATAAAAGATATAGATGAGATATTCGTTTAAAATCTCAGCAAAAAGGCCAAAACTGTGGTCTCAAAGGTATGGATTAAAATTGTTTTCGAAACAATTGTTTAGACCAAGTGAGGCATTTTAATTATTCGGGGAGAGACGTTAGCTATCAAAATGATAATGAGACAAAGGACAGATTTGACAAATTCTGTGTGGTGCAACACACAGAAATAAGACAAAACGCGATGTACATATAACATTTTTAGAGCAGTTACTGTTAGAGCGTGGGCATACGCCAATCAAACATGAATAATATTTCTATTACTCCTGTTGCCAAATAGGAGCGTTCGTAGTAAAAATCAAAGTGCTGAAATGAGATTCGTTCGGAATACTATAATAAACTGCACCCTTCAAGAGAGGGTATGATACATTACAAATGAACATACATGGGAGTAACGTGGAGTTGAAGGAGCGAATGCGGTCATTTCAAATATAGAAGAAAATGGTTCGAGCATTTCCATTGACAAAGGATAGATTCTTAAAGCAGTCATCCAGTATAGACCTGGGGAAGAAGAGGTGTGGGGTGTCCGGCAATGAGATGGTTAGCGGAACAGAGTTAGCGACCTCCTCGTTTCACTATAGAAGAAGAAGAAGAAGAGGAGGAAAAAGAAGAGGAAGAAAAAAAGAACACTAGTTAGAATATGTAACCATATATTCGTGTGGTGTGGGGAAAGAAGAGATAGAGATAGAAAGAGAGATATATATATATATATATATATATATAGAGAGAGAGAGAGAGAGAGAGAGAGAGAGAGAGAGAGAGAGAGAGAGAGAGAGAGAGAGAGAGGTGAGAGAGTATGCGAGGGCATGCGTATTTATTAATTGTGACTTAGATTTGTGTCGATTTATATCCCAATTTTAGTAGTACATAAACTGCGAACATAACATATAAGATTGTTTATAACAGTAACATTAAAAATAATTACATACTTGCACCTCAAGGTTTAAACAAGACGTTTGTTGTCTGTTTCCCAGATCCGTACGTAACGTACAAGTATGGTTTAAACCGTATTTTGAAATCCCTTGCGACGACCGACTCGATTCAGGTATTGAGGATAAAAGACACCGAGTCACCCTGTGGTGAAAATATGACAAATTAGTTTTGTCTTGAAACCACTACGGAGCCTCGTTAGTGAAAAAACGTACTTATGCATACATATATGTTTGTTTATGTATATATAAATATAAATTCGTGTCTTCTGAGTAGGAGAATATTAATGTGTATGTAGATTAGGAGAAATTTGCGACAGCTTCTGAGCTAACGATTACAGCGTACTGTAATTTATTTTGTGTCAAAAAATAATGTGTCCGTACTGTTTAAAATTTTCTTGTGAAAGAGTGAGTGTGTATTTTAAAGTATTTCTGTGTGTGTGTGATATTTTTTTATTCTTATGAAGTTAAATAATTTCTGTTGTTCCTTGGTTGCAAAGCGAATTGTCGAGAATATGGGTAAGAGAAACGTAGCTTAAGAGACATCAAATTTATAAATTGACGCCACACCACACCGCTGTGTTTTCGAAGAGAAAGCGGCGGAATTAGCTGATGAAATAAATAAATTGCTCAGGCTACTGTAACGGTAACCCCTTCTCACCCAACATTTTGAAGATGTAGGCCTAAACCAGGAAGTACACTTACAACAATACAGTTTCGGCTTCGCATGAAGACAAATACACCTCATTATGAATCTCGGATACCCGCAGTCCTATAAAGTTCGTCACCTAAATTGCAGGTTCTGAAATGAAATTGTTGCAAATATTCATAAGAATCGTCCACAGATCAAACTCACACGCTTGTTATTGGACCAGTCAGTAACACGAAGCGTGATGTTAAGAACATTGTCTACCGGGCTGTTGGGCCGTGGTCGATTGCTTAAGTTCTCATTATTTCTAGACGATTCGACCATCTTCAAATAGCCATCACAAGCCCACCACAAGACAATAGCCATCTTCAAACGCACCTCACTGTCGAGGAATAAGCATATTCGAACAGTGAACTGCTTTAGGCTAGTCATCATTTTTCTATTTTCTACTGAAGATTGCCTCCGAGGGTGTGGCCGAAACGTCTATAAATAATGAGAACTTAAAAATTCGACCGCGGCCGAACAGCCCATTAGATAATATTCTTAATAATGTTGACTCCGCCCGTGATAACCTACGTAACAGACGATGAAGTATTATGTTTTAGAAGCTATGATGTATAAATGCCATCGGTGATCAGCTTAAAATTCATACTCCAATCTTCCAAAAAGATTATCCTTCCTAAATAGTCTTCAGTTTAAGGGGCCGTCCTTGGTCGCTTGGTCGTAGTGACTAAAATACTGTTCTCTGCACCCTCCTCAAACACCGATTCGTTCCCGGCTTGAAAATCTATCCAGCTTGGAACCCATTCTTCATCCAGGTTGTTCCAAGCGTTCCAGACTCACCCCATAGAGACTAAAGCAGTGTTTGGATTGGAGAAGCCAAAAAATTTGCTTTTAAAGGAGAATACGTCGCACTGTCTGTTTCCTATTATGGGTGTACAATTCATTTGAATCCTAGCAAATAAAATGAATTTCGGTTCAGCGTATGTTGATTGTCTTCCAATGTAAACGATACCGTGTTCGATTCCTTATAGCACCGTAGAATTCATTCAACAGGTTCACTCAGCCTACGAAAACGAGGTAGTGTCGTGATAAGGGCGAATGAAGCGTGATGCATATTCAGTAATTAGGCTTTTGTAAAGAAATCGTGTTTTCCAGTTTCTTAGACATAACATATAACGCTGATACACATCGTATGACCTTTCCACCATGAAATCAATATATTGATATAAATTTATGAGTATAGTTCTGTTATAAATTGATTTAAATAATAGATACAGACAATTACGTAGTAATGGATTGTGTAAGAAAGGTCAGTAGAGACAACGTCGGATGAATGTCAAGGCTTCTCGTAGATCTGTTTAAACACTGCTTTAAACGTAATGCGATCATGCGCCTTTTACGTAGTACTTCGTTTTTCCTAATCTGTCACAAGCGACACTATAGATCAGTCACGTCAAACTCGCGGTCCTCAGTCACGTCGCATGTGATCAGGCCTCTTCATTACTGTCCGCACTTCAGTTCATAAAGTAGTTGTTTTAACAGTTTATTTCTTGTAATAAACATTTTCACGTATACGTAGTTGCAGGAAATGAATACCGCTTCTACTCCAAAACAGCGTCCTGATATCGAAAAGTTAGGGCTACAAAAAAAAGTTGTTAGTTAAATTTAAAAAAATATAATAGTAATATAAATATAAAAAATATTGATTTTTTTTCGTGCGCCTCGGGAGCTTATGCGTTCACATCAAAATTTTATAAAATTTAATTTTTTCGCTTATGTTATAAAAACAGTGAACACTCGAGTAATAAGACACAAGTAATTTTTATATTTTATCAAATCAAATTATTTTAGGTTATATAAATAAGCAACTTATATAACATATCCATCATAATTGTTGGTTTAGAATGCTAAACTAATGCTGGTAGTTTTATTATACATTAATCTAATTTTTGTATTCCAACTACTATTTTTGAAATTAAGTGAACAATTATGTATTCAAATATATACAACTCTTTCCTGATCTGAATTCAATATTGAGTCTGAACAGTACAGTATTGCCAACTGTAGTTTTTTATAAACTTTATTAAAACAATTTAGTTAATGTTATTGAAATTATTGTCTGTTTTTAAAATATCTATCAATATTAACTAAAATTATCATTTTTTTATTAACTGAATAAATTGTTGTTATTAATAAATTATTATTAACAAATAAGAAAGTGGTTTGCAGTACATCACTAGTAGAAGAAATTTCTTATATTTTTTGTGTTTCTTCTCCAACAAAATTTAATTTTTTATAACGTTTATTTGTTTTTTATTGACTCTACTTGTATCACATTTATCAGAACTAAATTCTTTATAAACTCTATTACAAATTTAAATTTATTTATTGGCAATTTAAACAAGTAAATTCACATCAAACCTAAAAAAGGGAGTTTTTCGACACCAATTTTTTGAGATTTACAGAACATTTCTAAAAACTACCCAAGGTACAGTTTTCAAGACAATACCCATGGTTCACTTTACCAAGACAAAAACCATGTGACACCATCAAATTTACCCTTTATTTTAAGTTTCAAAAATTTCAGTAGGGTTTAATTCTAGCCTTGGAGCGAAAATCAAGGTGGAATTTTTCGCAAGCTATAAATCGAAAACGAAGCGTTTTCGGACCTTATTTATATGAAATTTCTTCTTTATTTCAGTCTGTAGAATGCATTCCTGAAGTATGTTCCATTCCCCATGGGACAGCCAGTATAATAGATTGCAGCTCATCAATAACTTATTTAACTTATTTTAATAAAAGATATTAAAAATTTTAAAATGCAAAACATTCATTTTTTAATGAATACAGCACAATAATTAAGAACATATTTAAACAAAACGGAAGGGCTCACATGTAACCCTACATGTGTGGGCGCGCACATTTGAAAAGTACTCAGTGTTTCTGCCTATGTCCGATTTGAATTTGACATTAGTCTTTTAGACGGTCCGATTTTTAAGAAACGATCTTTTTTCGTTTTCTTGGTATAGGAAAACAATATTTTACCTTCAACGTCATGTCTCTTCTACTTTAGCGTTATAAATAACAGTTTATCTCTTGTTCTTCCCATCCTACGACGTTTTGAAGTAGGACAATAAGCTTTAATTACTCCCAACTCTAATATATCGCTTACGCTTCTAGTCATTTGAGTCACCACTCGTAATGAACACTCTAATTGCAGATTTCGGTAATTCTTCTTTATTACCTTCTTTATTATAAATTCAATGTCTTCGACTTACGAGTTGCACTGTAGGACAGACGACATGTCTGAGATTCGTTGAACTGCGCATCCTGTTGACGTTTGGGCCTGCTGAAAAATGATTTCTTTCCAAAACGTTTTATTAATTTTTCGAAATCTATAAAACAGGTAGCCTGGTTTTTACATCTTTTTCATAAATGTTTAAAAATTTGAATTTAAATCTTCACGGTTGTAAATACAAGCGGAATTTACACTTTTGCCCTTAAAATAGCCAAATATGAATATTGTTTACAATATTCATTAACGTTATTAAAAGAAGGAAAAGGTGTTCATATAATGGTAGAATTATACTCTAATTTCCTAGATTACGAAGAAGAGTTCTGTGATTAGTTTTCAATATTTTTATGCGTACTTTAATGTAATTTTGTGTTTGAACCGGCTATTGATTGGCGCAATAAAGATGTCTCTGATAACATGCCGATTGCGCAAATCGTCGGAAAATCCGTAGATTGTAATGGACCACCACTGTCTAGCTTTAAAAATATAGTGATATTTCTCTAGCGTATGGGTATTTTTCCTGTACAGATGACCAGTTGGTTGGTTTACTGGTGAGACATTTCTTGACGGTTGTCAAGGAGATGTGATTGAATAAGTCACCATTGATTCTGCGTTATTCAAAACCAAACCGGCGTGTTGGGTGATACAGAGAAACCGGTCTGAATAGAAGCGGTATGCAGTATTAGGCTTTCATTGAATAACATTAAATGAATTGGTTATTTGTTACACTGAGTAAGCCTTTTTGGAGCTGTAGTGTAAAAAACCTTCGGCAGAGGCATTTCGTAGATAGACGTTCTGCAGTGGCAAAGTGGTGCACATCGGCACTTTGTCTTCTGTGAAGCGAGGGGTTTTAGTAAGTCTCGGTCACATATTTGGATTCAGTTAGGTCTGTCTATTGCTACCGGTCAGGGAACGCTCGTCGACTACGGTGAGACCAACTCGAGTCGTGAATGAAACGCCCGAAGTTCCTCAGGTTTGGGATTTAGCAGTAGCCTAAGGCTAGTTTTCAGTTGTCATAAAGTTTTAGTCACACCGAAGGATAGATACTGTAACTAGACGTCTGCTCATTACATGACATCATTATTTGGAAATTATTTTTTGCCCATTATTTTAGAAGAACCTCATATTAAAATTATAGAACCTGAGAGGTAATCTGCCTACAACATGAAGTGCAGAAGACCAACACGCACTAACAACAGGTATCTATCAGGCAATCTGCTCATTACATGAAGTATGGAATACCGTACCAGAACGATGGGTAATTGACAGGCAATCTACGCATTACGTGAAGTGTACAAGAACGCCATATCCTAAACGAGGGTAACTAACAGACAATCTACCCACTACACAACCGTAGAAAACCATACCAGAACGGTGGGTATGTGACATGCAGTTTGCCCATACCAGAACGATGGATGTCAGACTGATAATCTGTGTTATTATTAAAGTAAATCTGTAGGAGCCAAACTTTGATCGTGAATAAAATTTCTTGTACCAGTTACATCTACTCCGCAGAACGCACTGGCAGGTGGAATACGACGGCGGCCTTGCGTAGACAACGCGTACGCGGAAACCGCTTTCGCAACAAGATGAATCATTATTGGCACCTAAAAATATTGGCACAAATTTTATGAGGCTTTCAGCAGTCAGTAATAAATTATCCATCTACGTAATGTAAAAATTAATCGAAGAAAAGAATAAATTAAAATCTCACAAATTAGTTATGTTCTCTCGTTCAGATCATTGTTTCAGTGGGTAAATGAAAAATTACGCAAAATTACTAATCGTCTTCCTGAGTCGTAAACCCATCCTCTTCGCAATCGCATACGCGACAAAAGTTAATAATTCTTTCAGTTGACGTTTCTCCTGTGGAATTCCAAGGATATGTCTTTGAGTGTGTTCTATTCCGGTTTCAGTGGTTGATAAAAATTTAATTATTGTATTTTGGTGTCCGAGTATTAACAGTAATATGTACACACTTTTTTGAGACGGAACGGTAATATTTTAGACCTTTGTCTAATGCAGTTTTCTCTGACTGCGAGCTTCGTCAGAGATTACGGCCATAGGCAAAGGCATAAATTAAAAAAAAAAAAAAATTATCTACAACACTTGTCGATTACACTGAAGACTAAGGTTTTCATGGAGCTGATCCCATACCAGTGGTGGTATTGTTATGGAGCAGGCCAGTAATTTTCAATATCCGGCCTTAATGTTTCTTACATTACAAACAATAATGTGGCAAAGAAGGTGCACAAGTTGAAACACATGTGTGGGACCATCAGGAGATCTCTAAAATTAAAGAGATAAAGTAGCATTCGAAGCGATGGCCCTCCCCACACTTCTCTATGAGTCTAGAATTGGACTTTAAGGAAGTCGCAGGCCAGTCGTATTCAAGCGGCCGAAATGAGATTTCTCAGACACGTGGCAGGTACAGTATGGGTGGTACATGGCTAAGACGGTTGGAACATCTTAACCTAATGGATACTGCCGCATCCCCAACAACTACGGACTTATAAGCCGAAAGGACGGAATCGTGTGGGCCGCCCTAAGAAGCGTTTGGAGCGACCAGCTCTAGTCTATCTGCTTGGGTTCGGAACCAACCATTTTTGGTTGCTGAAGATGATGATGATAAAACATTTGTGTTGCGTGTTTTCAGAAAAGGAGAAAAGGAGAGGGCCTAAGAAGACTAGTAAAATGTATAAGAAGGAACGGAGATTAGGGAACAGTAGAAGACGTAAGGAATGAAAGCGAAGTTGTGACGACTAGGTGTCAGGAGTGCCTAAATCCGGAAAACTCTTCTCTTTCTTATCGTTTTTTTGTCGTGAACGTCCCCTTTCCCGTGAATTATTGAAGAAACCGGCCTTTGGGGATTTGAAACAACCTGTCTCAACGTTCACACCGTCTTCTTCTTTAGCCGTTAGTATCCTGTAACTTTCATTTCTTGTTTGACGAACTCAGTACGATAACGGTAACATCTGTCCAATCTTATACAAGTCTAAAGTCATTTCTGCTCCGTTATAGATCTGCAAGTTGTTCCGATAAAGCATCCTTGCAACACGGTAATAACAAACATTATTGTGAAGAATGCATGAAGGTGCGAAGAGTGTTAATAGATCTGGTCACGTAATCAACTTCGATTTTCATTTCCACATCCATAAGAAATGAATTTGTTCGTACAGGAGTAAGGACTAAAAAGTGTCCGTTTAGCACTATTAACTTTTCACACTTTTGTTGTCCACAGTAAAAGGTGTCTCCTTGGGTATCCGCTGATCGACTTTCGTTTCCCTCTCTAAACGCCAGTCTCATCTCGTTCACTGTTATGCCTCTACGCTTCTCGCATCACAGACGTTCCACTGGTCTCGAGGAATCCGACCTTCTTCGCCCATTACGTTTTTCGCGTTCATCAGTGCGAACCCCAAGAAGGCGACCAAATTCATCGTTATCAATATTCATTGTTATACAGGTAGATAAGCATCGCATTTTTGTATATACGTTTCAGTTTTGTTTTTAAATAATTCAATTCTGAAAACGATTCGTCTGTGATTCTGAAGGACGGAACGTCGAGAAAATTGTGACGGGATGAAACATTTTCAAAAGTAGAATTTTTAGTCTACGTTTGGTTCGATTAAATAAATACGTAATAATGGTTCCTTCTCGTACACAGAAATACTTTAGCAGTTATGCAAGGTAGGCTGTCTTACGTAAGCCGTTCGGCATACGTGGAAGTTACCAGCACTACGCCCCAACCGTTCACGACTATTCTAGGTATTTTTTTTTTCACAAACTGGACCGACATAGTGGATGTAAAAGATACCATGGCTTTACAGTGGCCAGGAATCGAACATAGAATGTCTAGAATAGTAGCCAGTCGCCGCGCCCACTGGTCTACTACTGTGTGACTGTATTCTGCGATTGAATTTAAAGCGATGAAAAGTTCTGTTTTATCAGAAGAGTATTTGTTATTTTATTTATACTAGACAGAGGTAGGCGTATTTAAAACCGAATTATTACAATGTTTAGATTCATTACACGCTGTCTACCCTTTGAGTGTGGATGTCTCCCCGCCCTGTGTGATAATCATTCAGTTATTGTATTCGTGTATGTGACGCTAGACATTACAAGTGAAGTTAGGATGCTTTACAAGACCAGCTTGGTAACCACACATTATACGCGGTTACAATATATGTCTTCTAAACGGTTTGATTCCGCGAAGATAGTAATCAGTTTCGCCAAGCAAAATTATACACGGCAGAGCGACCTGACGTCCAAACAATGACGAACGGAACACACGGCGCATAATTAAAATTTTGACAAATTTAATTTATGCGAACCTGCAATTAAGTTATTTGTCATGCGAACGGCTACGTGATCCGAGACCTGGGCAATTAATTTTGGGAGTTCTGTACGACACGTGCGCTCTGTTCGAACGTTTGACAACACCGTACTCCTTAAATACAAGGGGAAATCCCGTTAAATAATAATGTACACAAATATTATGTTGGCCAGCGTCGGTTATAAATTTACATTAAAAATATAATTATGACCTGCTCTAAGGACCGTAGTTAACTGTGATTCAGAGTTGTCGAAAAATATATGCATATAGCACAAATGGTTCACTGGAAAAGGATAACACAGTTCTAGATATTGAAAGACGACGATATCTAGCATTAAGCTCAGTCTGACTAAGAATGTTAACAGTCTCTAACATTGTTATTTTAAATGGTTACATCGCTAGTCTTTTCGTATTGGACGAGGCTTACACAAAGTAGTTATATAATTTATATATTAAATTATATAGTTTGTTTAGTATATAGTATACGCGTATACTATACTATCATACTGCTACGAAATTACATAACGGCTCTCGACAAGTCGGCAGGTGCAGTTACGTTCTACACGTTTTTTCGGCTAACCGAACAGGTGCAGTGTCTGTGTCAAGGCCGACACAGAGTAAGTACTCTCTAGACTGTTCGAGTACTTCTTAACTAGGCAAATTAGGTAGCGAGTGCTGGCACACTAAAGAATGTAAAATTATTCTGGAACATCTGTGGTACCTATATGAGCCACAGCGGCCGGCTTAGAAGTTAGTTACAGTGGGCGACTACTTTAGTGCAGATCAAGTGGTTGTTGCGGATTAGTGGAAAGTGATTATTGTGTTATAATTAGTGCGGAACTCTCATAATTGACATTATTATTGCGTGTGGACAAATTTCATTAGAATTATCGTATGAGAGTACCTTCTTCATTTCAAGTTGTTATTTGTGACTAATTAAAGCTGGTTATTAGTGATTTCATTGGTGACTGTTTTTTGTTTCTACTGTACAATTGACTATCCGTGAGACCGTCGTGACAATACTCATACTATCTTATATTTATATATTATTTAGTCTATATAATAGGTTGTGAAGTTTATATAGTAGCTGATATTATCTAAAGATAAATTAATAATTAATAGATCAATTATTAAATAGATTAATATATAAATGAAGATGTTAGATTAATAGTAGCTTATGTGCGTAGGTCACGTGCGACCTTATGTAGGACTACTTGATGAGAATTCTGTGTCTCAAGTCTACCCAAACACCAAAACGTACTTCTTTAGGTAATTCCTAGTGGTAAGTTAAAACATTTAAAATGACCACCTTTTGATGAGCTGGATACTATTCCTAACAACAAGAAACTACCCCGACGCTTATTATCTAAAATATTTAATCAAACGTATTTTTATAACATACGGACCTAAAATTTAAACATTTATAAAGCAGATAATAACATAGTGGAAGAAGTATAGAAAGAAACTAAGGAAACGTCGATTTTGAGTACTTGACTAAGAAAAAAAAGAGAAATTTGTTGATTAGGAAGAGACCGAAAATGTACGATGTTAAAAGAACTTTGTCCGCGAACGATATATACGAGTATATGGTGGTAAACCTTATGACAACATGTACTTTGGGGTGTTTAAGTCCTTAAATGAATACTGTTAACAGGGAATAGAAATCGATGCAGATTGATGACAAGACAGTACATGCACATAAGTATACTGGCAGGGCTGCCAACAATATTAGTCACACATGGGAGAAACTAAGGGATAAATAGAAGATTAGTCGACAAAAGGATGAAGATAAGGAGGACAACGTTTAAAATTCAGAGAAATATGGCTGAAGACGAAGGTAAAGAAGTAAAAGAAGAAAAACAGGAGAAGAATAGCAATAACAACAACAACAACAACAATAATAATAATAATAATAATACTGGTCCCTTTTTAAACCATATAAATAGTTTAGGTGCTGGCAGGGTATTTTTTGTATTTTTTAGTAAAGTTGCCTTATGAGAGCCTTTCGGCGAACAAGATAGAATGACCAGCACACCGTCTTAGACACCCGTTAGTTTTCCAGGATGTTATCCGTGGTAGTAACGTTAACACGCTGAACTGATCTGGGGTTGAAAAACGCACCTGTTTTATGTAGCTCCCGGGAATCATACCCACGACCTCTAGATTAGTAACCGGACGCAACAACAGTGGTCTAACTGGTCTAGAGGCGCAAGACCTCTAGAAATAATTAATGACGTTACCATGGCTTCCTATAGAGGTTTGTGTATTATTCTTTTTAACAAGTTGAATCCAGACGAATATTGCAACCGTCAAACTGAAACTTTTATTTCTGGTTTTCTTTTGTCCTTAAAGGCATTGCTTTGCCCCAGGTAGCAAATACTCTCGGACTGGACGCAGTTGACCACATGTCTTAGCCCACGTATGGTGTTGGTGGCCACGTAGGTCCCTGTGCCTCTACACTACCCCAGGTAGCAAATACTCTCGGACTGGACGCAGTTGATCACATCTCTTAGCCCACGTAGGTCCCTGTGCCTCCACACTACCCCAGGTAGCAAATGCTCTCGGACTGGACGCAGTTGACCACATCTCTTAGCCCACGTAGATCCCTGCGCCTCCACACTACCCCAGGTAGCAAATGCTCTCGGACTGGACGCAGTTGACCACATCTCTTAGCCCACGTAGATCCCTGTGCCTCCACACTACCCCAGGTAGCAAATGCTCTCGGACTGGACGCAGTTGACCACATCTCTTAGCCCACGTAGGTCCCTGTGCCTTCACACTACCCCAGGTAGCAAATGCTCTCGGACTGGACGCAGTTGACCACATCTCTTAGCCCACGTAGATACCTGTGCCTCCACACTACCCCAGGTAGCAAATGCTCTCGGACTGGACGCAGTTGACCACATCTCTTAGCCCACGTAGGTCCCTGTGCCTCCACACTACCCCAGGTAGTAAATGCTCTCGGACTGGACGCAGTTGACCACATCTCTTAGCCCACGTAGATCCCTGCGCCTCCACACTACCCCAGGTAGCAAATGCTCTCGGACTGGACGCAGTTGACCACATCTCTTAGCCCACGTAGATCCCTGTGCCTCCACACTACCCCAGGTAGCAAATGCTCTCGGACTGGACGCAGTTGACCACATCTCTTAGCCCACGTAGATCCCTGTGCCTCCACACTACCCCAGGTAGCAAATGCTCTCGGTCTGGACGCAGTTGACCACATCTCTTAGCCCACGTATGGTGTTGGTGGCCACGTAGGTCCCTGTGCCTCCACACTACTGCCAGACTACCTAGGTTAACGCCGGACTGTTTTGGCTAAGCACAATGACTCTTTTTCATTGTCAACCCACTCCTACAAATATTGGATTACCACAGCCTATTGGGTTACAATGGACTATATGGTGTAATAGGGCCACAACCAGATACATTGGACACATCTGTACAGTGAAGTGATTAGTTACTCATTATTGTCTCTTAGCCTCTCTGAAACCTTATCAGTGGCGGCTCGTCCATAAGGTTCAATGGTTCAGTGAATCCCCCTAAATAATTTTAATATGTTTAAGGATTTGCTGAGATAATGGTTTAATATTTAAATAACAAGATTTGCGGTACTAATCTTGTTGACTGAGCAGTAATGGATTCGCGTAATAGGCGAATTGCTCGCTACTATTGCTTGGAGGTGCAAAGCAGCCCTCAGCACCTCCTGGACTGTGTAGACAGCTTTGGAGGGGGAAATCAGTACACGCAAAATTACATTCAACAGTCGCTAATCCCGAGTGTTAGAGACGAATAGTTCCGATGAGGGCCGAACCGCACTAACCGGGAATTTCAACATTTTCATAATACCGCCATTCGCCATTATTATGAGTTTTACCACATGATTTGTCCGTTTCCCATCAGTTATGTGTCAAATTTCTCTATTTCACTTAGAATGTAATGAAAATGTGTGCAGTAAAGTCTTAAAATCAAATAAAATAGTGAAGTAATTGTATTCCGAAAATAAAGTGTGTTTAAAGTAGTGTTTAAATAATTGTATTAACGTTAAACTGTTCGAAGCGTGTATAACCTTCAAAGTGTTTGCTGGTATTTTTGTGTGTTAAGTGTTCACGTATTTCTTATTTTTGTGTTCAGTTCATTGATTTGGTAAAATGAATAGTGTTCAATCTATTTTAAAAACAATTTCTCTCTCTCTCTCTATTAAAGATAAAAGAAAAATTAAGGAACTCGGTTGGCCGCTTCTCGTTTTAAATATTAAACAGAAGTATTTAAGTATCCTTTTATTTTAACTATATATTTTTAGAATAAGTTACAAACAGCATAAACACAATTTAATATTAGGCCTACTAAAAGTTGTCAATAGTTATGTCCTCATGTTGAAACCCACCCCATGTGTTATCTGGAATGGAATAATTGCTCTTATCTTAGTAGAAACATTCAGACATTGAACCCCCAACTGTCAGAACCACGAGCCGCCACTGAACCTTATGAGCAGCACAAAAGTTCCTAGAGTTAGAGAGAGTCTATAGTAATCAAAATGGGGATCATTTAAACTTCCAAGCTCACAATTCCTACTAGTTGCAACTCCTAGTGTAACAGTGAAATTTAGAAGCGACGGACAGTGACGAAGAACATTTTTACCACAGGTGTGTAACTTTATTTGTATGCAAGAGAATCAAACCGTGTTTACTAATCAGAATATTCCATCTCGTGAAGTTTGCATAATCGATCCGATAGTACAAATTTTTATAATACGATAACATTATAATGTGACGATTATTGTGTTAAAAAGGAAGTGTCAAATAAATGCTTGGAGTCGTTTGAGCCGTGAGGTGAGAGAAAAGGGTTCAGGTTGTCATTCCAATACCAGGTAATAGGTACAAAAATTTATAGGAAATGCATAACTAATGGTACAGGCAGTCGGTGTGGTGCATACCGTAGATGCCACGTCGAGCACACTGCTCCTGCTTGGAATTGTTTTGCCACATCTGGTTACCTCCGAATATAATCCAACACAAGCTGGTATGTGAGAACATTCCTGACGCACAGTCACTGCGTACTTGCTTCCGTATGCACTACGACAGATTAATTGTCTGTACTATGAGGAGCTCTACGGTAGATTGTCAATATTATAATATATAACTGTAAAGAACTGCATTTATAATAGCCTACCCATTGAAGCGTTGATTTTAAGTTAAGTAACAGTAATAACTTTTTTAATAATTTAAGTAATAAGTTAAATAACATTTAATTCAGATTGAATTTAAAATAAACTTCAGTATATCAGTTGTGTGTTTGGTGTCAGCAGCAATTGTCCTAATGATGACAATAAACATTGTCGAAACGTCGACACAAATAAGTTAAAATTTGTGTTATATTTTTTGACCGATCCTCACAAACCCTTCACCGGAAAAATTCATTGATTGACGGTCACTACGAATTTAAGGATTTAAAATGCACATTTTTTCTGCTTGAAAACTTGCAATCTACTCACTAAACAATAAGAGATACATATCTTAAGGGGGGAAGTTGACCACTGACAGATAGCCGTTACTTGTCTACGATTACTGGCCACTTTTTCCAATCCTTTTTATAATGCTCGACAGTTGGATAAGTCTCTAATCAGCCGATTTAAATGGACGATGATCAAAGTTCCGTCTTATAGCGTTTGGTGAATAGTATCTATTTATATCGAAAATGGAAGAAGAAAGGAAAACAGGATCTGACTTTGGAGACAAACAACGTATAACAAAGCGTAAAACACCAACAATTGTTAGATCAAGTCCCGGACTTCAGTTCGTATCAAGTTAGCGCGTAAATAAGTGCCATGCACAGTCTGCATCATTACTCGATGAATTTATCGTATCTATTATTATATGTGTTATAAGCAGTGGCGTATCTAGAATTTGGTCGGGGGGGGGGGGGTCCGGCCGAGTCGGCTCCATACAAAGAATTTCGACTAATCAAGGTTACCATCTTTAAAGTGGCCGAAAAACCTGTGATACCATTCTCAAATCAACCCCATTAAAGTAAACGGTAATAACACATTAAAAATTACTGAACACATTAATAAACACATTACTTACTGACTGAACTGATTTTCCTGTCTATCGTATTTTAAACGTATATGCAAATGCTATGTAATAAACATGTTTGTATATTTAAAAATCACTTACTATTATAATACACAGCTGAAAAAAAATCATAAAATAGCCTAAAAATTAAGAGAGTAAAAAAACTCAACTTTTTTCGACCCTCGGGGGGGGGGGGGTCCCCTTCGCCTTCCCCGTAAAAACACCTCTGGTTATAAGGTTTTGTAATCCTGTCCAAAACCCACGTCCTGTTAAAATTAGAAAAACGTTACTGACAGAGGGTTCCTCCTACCAAAAATGTAACAGCAGCAACAGTAGTAGGTCTAGTAGTAGCAGCAGCAGCAGCAGCAGTAGTAGTAGTAGTAGTAGTAGTAGTAGTAGTAGTAGTAGTAGTTCTCCGGCACTGGCAAGATCGTTGGGATAGAGGAGGATAGAGGAAGGCTCATACCAAACTTGAAAGAATGGATCGACCGCCAACACGATGAAGTCAACTACCATCTGATCCAGTTGCTTAGTGGCAACGGCAATTTTAATGCCTACCTCCATAGAATGGGAAAGGTGCAAAGCCCAGCATGCCAATACGGAGACTCTCCCCATGAAGATGCCTCGCACACGTTTTTTCAAGTGCTGCAGATTCGCAAGAGAGAGGATGGTACTGGAAATGGAGCTCGGGGACTTCACGCCCAAGAGCGTAGTTGCGCTTATACTTCGTGGTAAAGCGGAATGGGAACGCATCAATGCATTTATTCAGTGGGTCCTACTAGAAAAAAAGACAGGCCCATCTTGTACCCAACGGGCAGTAGAAGACGAGGAACAACAAGAAGGAGCCCGATAAGGGCACATTAGGCTCCATCCTAAAGTAATATGCTAAGTGGTTCCAGGATGGATATAAATGCCTGAATTAGAAGTGGGTTTTTAAGAGACCCATAAAGAGGGTTTTGAGAGTCCCACACACCAGAGGAAGCACGGCCTCCACTGACGACGCGTAAAGCATTTTATCCCCTCTAAAGAAAAGCAGCAGCAGTAAGTAGTAGTAGTAGTAGTAGTAGTAGTAGTAGTAGTAGTAGTAGTAGTAGTAGTAGTAGTAGTAGTAGTAGTAGTAGTAGTAGTAGAAGAATTATTAGAAGTAGTACTAGTAGTAGATTATTATTATTATTATTATTGAGCGAAGCGAGTTCTTAGTTTTACCTTAATTGTTTGCCATTTGTCTGACTGTCTATTTGCGGGACGTCTAACACCAACGTTTGAATGCATTAACCTATTTTCGAAAAACGTAGCATGTATGTCCATATTTTTTATCGTACTGACGTCTATTGGTTTTTAGATTCGTCTCCCAAAAAATAGGGAGGCGTGAGGGAAAAATGTGAAGTATCCAAATTTTGAAAAATCCGAAATTTTTCATTTAAATGGGTATCAATGTAAAGAGAATTTTTACGTACGTATGAACACAGTGTTCGGTTTTAGGTAATTAAAAATTTTTAGGACGCCGGGGAGTAAAAATGTATACAAATTATGAAACAATTTCTGACATACCAGATATCAGACCAAACGGGATTTTAACCGGTAGCGTGCTCTGAGCGCCGGTACTGATAAGCCCGTGTTCTGTGCGTCGAGCTTATCTATGCCTCATTAGACACCTGGCTGCATATCTGTATACCCACTGATCGCCAACTTCGTAGTCAACACTAATGGTCTAATGAAAATTTGTACAAGTCATTACTAATACATTATCACAGCACTAGTAAGGTCCCAGAACAAAATACATTTATTATTAAGTTATTTAAATTCCAATATTGGACAATTTTTGATATTATCAGAAAAATTACGAGAACCCAACTATTCTACCATTTATTAGTAACACAACTGTAGAGCAGACAATCATAAAATAAATTAGTTTACTAAACGTTTAGGACTACTGCGTTAGTTGTTTAGTTAAATTTGCAACCATAATACCTAAATGACAAATAATTTAGTCATACTACAGTGTCACAACGATTGTCAAACCACAACTAAGGAAAGGTGCAAAACAAATGTTTTTGTCTCAACCAAATGAGAAATTCTGAGATAAAAAAGAGGATTATTCGCTAAAGATGCATGTGCAGAGGCACTGTTACAGGTATAATAAAACATTTCAAAGTGAAATTTGCAGATTTCTGAAAAAGGTAAAGGAATAAGATAATAATATTCATCCGTTTTCTTTAAACAGCAGTAGACATGAAGTATTCAACTACTTTTAAGACTTCCGCGGAAATAAGGTATTTTATTTCTCTTTGACTGGCACACACACACACAAACTCATGTGTATTGCGACAGTACAAATAAGTGATGTACTGAGCATTGAATATAAAAATTTAAATATACCTAATAAACTGTAAATAATTAATAATATATTAGAAATAAGCATGTCAGGGATTGCAAGCTTGGCTCAGACAAAAATATGAACAGGTGTTCGACCTGAATCGACGTGCACACACACACACACACACACACACACACACACACACACACACACACACAAATGTAACTGAAAGTGTGTACACCAGTATTTTGCTAGTGTGTGTGAACGCAGGTCTATGCAGGCGAGTTTACCATTCCAAGATGAATAATTGCATAATTACTGTTTTTCCGTAATTATTCATAAACTATAATTAAAGAGTAAAATCCAAAAACACAATAAAATGTAAGAAAATTTACTAAATACTGTGTACGAAAACCATGTGAAAGTGCCACACCGTACGAGTGTAATAGTGAAATAACTGTGTACAAATCGAAAGGGTTAAGTTGCAATATCCAAAATTACAGTGAACATGTGTTGTAAAAATAGTTATAAGATAAGTATAAGAGTATACTTACAGGACTCTGCAATTCGCAGAAATATAAGAAATAGCGAAATTGACAAAGAGTGGGGGAACTGAATCCAGAGACAGTTTCTGACATGTCGATTTCGTACCACTGCAGGTGTCGACCAAGACATGGGTATAAATAGGACATACAAGCTACAGTGGTTCTCTTTCTTAAATCATCCACGGTGCAGCGGGAGCTTCTGCCCGTCCACACAGAATATTTAAATTTTTGTAAATAATTTCATCCTTCCAGTTACATACAGTTATGTAACTCGATTGTCAAACCAACTGTTTTTAAATAATAACAAAATTACATAAGAAGATCCACATAAGAAGATCCATTGACGTCAGAAACAGCACGAGGACAGAAGACAGAGTCGACGCTGGACAAGAGGAGCGAGTCGACGCTGGACAAGAGGAGCGAGTCGACGCTGGACAAGAGGAGCGAGGCGACGCTGGACAGAAGACAGAGTCGACGCTGGACAAGAGGCGAGTCGACGCTGGACAAGAGGAGCGAGTCGACGCTGGACAAGAGGACGCTGGAGTGCGAGACGAGGACGACTTCAGATGGATCAAATGATCGAGTATGATTGACGACAATAAGGTGATAAACAACTTATTTATCTCTTAATCGAACAGTGAACTCAAAGACAATTAAAGACATTCTTGTTGTATTTAAAAGTAAGAGCCAATGTTTATTTTAAAGTAGAATTAAAATCATAGATGTTTTAGAAATACGATTAACGTAACAAGAGCTCAAATTAGTATTGAAATAAAACGAATACAAAGAATTTAAATGAAAACAATTAGTGTTTGATATAAATCAGTACTGAGAAACAAAAGATAAATTCAATAAATATTAATATTTTGAGTACATTACAATATATAAAAAGATATTTAAATATTGATATTTTGAAACACATTAATTGACTGAGTAGTCTGAAAATGAGATTTTTCTTTAATACAATAATTAGTAGAATAGAATTAGTCAGTAAGTAGAATTTAGTCAGTAAGGATGTATACAGCATAAGCCTTACGGCATAATAACAAATAATAACGAATGTTTTAAGTCGAAGAAAGTGCTAAGTGCACAATTTTATTAATATCAAATAAATTTGAAATACCGTTACAAGTTACATAGAGTTCTTATTGCAGATACACCTGAAACCCAATTTAAATGCTATTTTGTTACATAATTTGTCAATCTTGAACGTGAGTCCAGTCACGCCTATTTTATGTATATCGTATTGTTACATATTAATTATCGCTTCCAACGTGGAGCATCACAAAGTAAATTATATTATATTTACAACGTTATATCGTTGCATAATATGGCGTCCCAGATTGTGGGGCTCCGCAAACACAAATAAATTTATATTTGCAACGTTGTATCGTTGTAGTATATAGAGTCGGTTCTAGTGTGAGTAGATGCGTGAAGCAGATGTATTCGGATAGGCCTACCTGGCTGCTAAGACGTAAAGAACTCTACATGAATATTATCTGTACCTACGATACGTGGAATATGTGTAATTGTGATTTGAGTGTGTTGGGGGGAGGGGGAATCTTTATGTGTTTTTGATAGAGAGAGAGAGAGAGAGAGAGAGAGAGTGAGTGGGAGTGAGCATGCTGGTGAGAGGGAGGAAGAGTGTGAATGTCGACGTCTGCATAATTTAACAATAGACTGTATTACTCTGTATAGACGATGTACTCGGTAAATATTATTTTACAACAATATAAATAATGAGTAATAACCATTGTCACGTGATTGATTTGTTTACCAAAATTTTGTGTTTGTAATATCAGTAGTTCTGTTATTTTGTACATAATTCTCTAATTTATGGATAAGTGTGTTCAGTGCTAGTAGTAATAATATACTACAACGCTACTTTTTATCTAACACTCTTATCTAATATTTTGAATGATAGATAAAACGTTACTTACCCGTGAGATTACTTTACCTGGGCGCCAGAACAAATCCCAGATACTAATGACACGGTTCCAGCTTAGCTCAGAGCATAGAGACACAAATTTCTCAGGATTCGTTCAGTGATTGTGGATTCAAGGGGAATCGTTACAAATAACACTTTAAAGTTTTGCTTGAGTATGTTTAATTAACGTTTTAATTATTTTTAAATCTCTTGAAAATGTTAATTGTAGGACTTATTGCTACCCTAACTCTTATAATTAACGAGTGTGTGTGAAAAGTAAAGATTAAGACGTTCAAACGACCTATTGCTCTTATCTGGTTTAATTAAGAGATTGATATCTCCCAAACCAGTGCTAAAGAACAGGTCTGCAATAATTTGCACGTCCAATACTACACCTCACTTTCCATTCTTCACTCCTATACTATGTTATGACTAATCTTACACATTAAATACAAAGTGTGTGATTCTTAGTGTCTTTTAAAAATTGTTTATTGCTTTTTATTATTTGTTTAGTGCTTATTTCATTGATCAATGAATCTATTTCTTACTGTTTGATGCGTCGACCGAAGATAGGAATCCGTAGAGGTCCTCCTTTTGATGGTTTAGCACAGAAGAAATGATGTTGATCAATCCTGTAGAAAGATGCTCTGGCAATTACAGATGGTGTAGCACTCTGTTGCTCAGGTCACTTCACGGCTGATTATTAATTAATTAATTAATAATTTAATTAATTAATGTTGTTTTACACAGTGAGAGTTGTTGAACGGTACTAGTTCATCTTCACTGCGGACTACTTCTCGAATTTCTCACTTAAATACAACTTTGCGTGATTGTAAATTTCTGCACGTAATTTATACACGACTAGCGCATTGAAGATTCGATCGAAGAGTAACGCTACGCCTCGGTTTGAGTTGGCGTCTGTTTTAAATACGGGCTTCTGATTGGTTGTTCAAATAAATCATACGTTTTTCCAGTCTCGACAATCTCGAACAGGTCAAGCAAACACCCCATGACAGGTTTGAAACGGCAGAGAATTTCTAGTCAAAATCGTACTTCCTGTATTTGCAAATTGATTGATTACAGGTATTTGCAAATGTGTTTTCAAAGATCTGACCACAGAATATTGTTGCTTAGGTCTTTATCTGTGTGTGTGTGTGTGTGTGTGTGTGTGTGTGTGTGTGTGTGTGTGTGTGTGTGTGTGTGTGTGTGTGTGTGTGAAGACACCTAATTCCTACATAGCATAATTCTCTTGTTATTCCTTTTGGCGTTCGTCTTCCGTATAACTTCTTCAATTGTTAATTATATTAACTGAGATTGCGGCTACTTATAAAGCTGTACGTGCTGAACACAATGCTGTTTTCAGAATGCCGTATATTTATTAGTTTTGACGTTATTGCAGGTTGAACTGATAATTTGCATTGAGTAAAGTTTCATGTTCGTACCCGTAGCGGACGTCGCTATGACGAGGTTATAGTGAGATGGCTGCGATTGTACGCTCTCTCTCTTGCTTACGCTGCTATACTCGTACAGTCTAACACTTTCATATAACGCTCAGATAGGACGCTAATATGAATCGTTATATATACCCCCACTAGGGATAAAAAAAATTGATTATTTTAAGAAATCATTAATTTTTTTTCTTAATGTATCGTTTTACCCTAATTAAAATTTTGCACTTTTGGTTTTCCCGCACAAAACTTGCACTAATACAATTTTCCTTACCTCTACCTTCTAACTAACGATTACAATTTGTTACTTAACCTAACATGGTATACACATATTGGAAATTTATATGACCATTAATGTTTTAATCACCATTTTGGCCTAATTAACGTCAGTAATTTAAACAACGATACTAACCTTTATTTAAATAAATTTTTTTTTATTATTATTATTGATTCAAAACAATTATAAAATTATTTTATTTGACCACGTTTGATTCACATACCTTATTGGCTCAAACTATTATTTCTTTATTGGTCAATATTTTGTCTATATTTCCTTAAACTATCCCCATGGTACTTTCCTATAATTTTATTTTTCTCCACATCTTTTAACATATATGTGTACCTTGCAATCTGTTTTTCTATTTTATAAGGTCCCATGAATATTGGAAAGAACTTGGCCGTGGTATTATCTATGGCTGAAGATACAGAATTCGCTTTCACTAGCACTTCCTCTCCTTCCACAAACCTTACCAACTTGTGAGTTTGATTATATCTTTCTACCCTCTTTTGACCTTCTCTTTGTATTCTTTCTTCTGCTATTCTGGTTTTTACCTCATTTGGAATAGGTAGATTGTAGTTGGGTGGACTTTTTATGGTTTTGGTCCATACATGTACTGGTTCTTTCTTAATAAATAATTCTGAAGGTGTGTACCCCGTTGTTTCATTACATGTATTATTAATACAATCCGAAATAAAACTCAAGTAGTCTACCCATGCAGAATGGTTCTGATTGCACAATATTCTAAAATACCTCCCTAATTCTCTATTTATTCTCTCAGCTAAATTCGCTTGAGGGTGACGTATTGATGTAAGAATAGGTTTTATATTGAGTTCCTCCAAGGTTTCTCTCCATAGGTTATGGGTGAACTGTTTTCCTTGGTCGGACAATATTTTCCTTGGTTTACCATACTGTGGGATGTAGATCTTCGTTAATGCTCTAAGTGTTGCTTTTGTCGTGGCTCTTTGGACTGGATATAATTTTACAAATTTAGAAAAGAAATCTACCGTAACTAGAATGTGCTTTACCCCTCCTTTTGCTTTTGGTAGAGGCCCGTAGTAATCCACAGCTAGTAACTCTCCTTTCACTTTTGCTTGGATTGTTTGCATTTTTACTCTTGTAGCTAAGTTCGGGTGTTTACACTTCTGGCACAGGTCACAAGTAGACAATAATCTTTTCATGCGTTTTGCTAACCCCTTTCCAATTAAACTTTCTGTTAAGGCTAGATAGCATTTCTTAAATCCAGCGTGGCCCAATGACAAGTGGCATTCCCAAATAAGTTCATCTATCATACAGCTAGGTAATAGTACTTTCCACTTATGGGAACGTAGCTTATATAGCTTACCGTCATATATAGAAAATCCTGGTTTGGAGTTGGTAACTGCACTTCTCCAAGCTACACTAATCCTAGGGTCTTGTTGTTGATGCGTACCTATTTCCTTAAGTCGTCTAACTACTTCAGGTTTTGTTATATGCTTTATCGCGTAAATACCAATATCATTGCTACTACATTTAATGTTATCTGTCTCCATGTTGTTTTCTGATGGTGGATTTCTACTGAGTACATCTGCTACCAAGTTGTCTTTCGCTTTACAATACTGTATTTCAAATTGATACTCTTGTATAGCCAAGATCCAACGAGTCAGACGAGCACCTAGCAATTTACACTTTAATAAAAATACTAACGCCTTATTGTCGGTGATTATAGTAAGTTTGGCACCCAGAATATAACTTCTAAACTTTGACAGGCTATGCACTATCGCTAATAATAGCTCTTTTTCTGTCGTAAAATAGGTTAATTCTGCCCCTTTAAGAGTGCGACTTACAAATCCTAATACCGCTTTTTGGCCCTTCTCATCAATCTGATACAAGTGTGCTCCAATAGCAATATTGCTGGCGTCTGTTTGCAAGTAAAATCTTTCTCCTATCCTTGGATGATTTAATACAACAGTATTTATAAAAAGACTTTTCACTTGTTGCAGCGCTTCATCGTGGTCCTTTGTCCACTTCCATTTAATCCCTTTGTTTAACAACTTCAACAATGGAACAGTACTTTCCGCGTATTTACTTGTAAACTTCTGATAGTATATAGCGTGTCACATACGCTATAACACTGGGAACCCGTATTAATTGACTCTGGCCAATTATACAGGCTGCCTTCGTTGTAGCAAGCTGAAAATTAATCAAATCACCAAAACAATTAATATAAAAGGAAACTGGGGAGGGGAGACTGCTGATTTATGCACTCAGTTTTGTTGTATTGTACCACATGACATCTCTTTATTACATAATAACATTAGTTGCTCTACTTAAAGTTCTCAACATATATGGTTCAACAGCTTACAGTTTACAAGATGATTATATATTTTATTCTTACAGAAGGGCCCTCAAAATAAAGATGTACATCGGTTTAATTTTTTCCACGGATCCGGGATTGAATATAGTATGTTAATAATGGTCACCTCCCCATATACAATCTTGAAATTGTGCCATTGGAAGAATGGACTTTATTTACCTTTTAAAACAATAATGCTTTACAGTTTAAACTTTTACTCTTTTACTACAAATAGTTTTATTTGATTACAGACTACATCTTACATATAATGTCTGATTTTAAAAGTCTTAAAGTGTTAGTTAAATTGTCTTTTGTTGGTTATAATTTTAGTATCTCATAACCATGGAAGACAAGCCTCCATGTCACCTGTGGTTTCCTGTAGTTGATGCAGATTTGGCTCTTCGGTCCTCGGTGTGTTTCCTGAAGGTCTGTCGTTACCTTAGTATCCGGTGACGGTGAAGTTCCTGACGTGTGTTAGATCATTCTGGGTGTGGTACTCTCCTCTTAGATGACTGGTAGTAATATTTCGTTGTTAGAATAATTAATGCAAAAGTTTGTTTCACTGGTATTCACTTTACATGATTATTTATTAGTTGAATTTCACCTTATGGTCCTAGTACTGTATTAATTACATAATTTTCTTATTTAAGATTTGGTAGAGATGTCATCGGCGCACAATTTAGTTATTTAGATATTCTTTTACGAACTTTCAACATATTTATCTCTGCGTCCCGATCCAACGCTGTGCGCAGCTTACGGCGTGAGCGCTCCATTGCAAGTGGGGGTTTGTTTATTGGGGCAGGTAAAGTAACTTCGCGTCGTTTACGCTTCACCATAAAAGTAGTTCCACATTCCGATTAATATCTACCGGTTTAATCTTTGACATATTTAAGTATACTACGGTATCCTTTACTTTTTATTTTATTATTGTACATCGTTATTTTTTTTATCAAGTTCCAATTTAATACTATTATTAGTCTTATTCACGGGTAATTATGCGTGTTGCTGCCGGTTTCGGCAGGTTAAAGCCGGGTTAATTATTAAGGGGTGTTATCTCAATTTTATTCTCGAATTCTTTTTGGTTTTAAACTATTTATTTTGGGTATTATTGCGGTGTTACATTATCATTTTCTTTAGGGGTTTATGTTTTGTTTTAATGTGAGATTTTAAATTATTTTACATTTCTTTTATTTCCTTTTTTATTTTTTAAAATCGTCACAAGTAGTTAGCTAAACCTAGAAATGACTTTAGCTGCTTACAGTTCTTTGGAGTTGGAAATTCTTGTCTGGCTTTTACCTTCTCTGAGTCTGTGGTTATACCTTCCACTGAGATTCGGTGACCTAAAAACTTAATTTCCTCCTTACCAAACTCTGATTTCCGTAGATTCAGCGTCATGTTTGCTGACCTTAATTTTTCAAAAATACTCTTTAAATGTTGCAAGTGCTCCTCGAATGTTTGTGACACACATAGAATATCATCTACGAACACTAATGTATACTTCTCTACCTCATTACCTAAGGCACTGTCTAAACACCTTACCATAGCTGCTAAGCTGGTGCTCAGGCCAAAAGGTACCACTTTAAATTGGTAGCACTTATTTTTATTCAAAAATGCCGTATACTGTCTATCACATTTTCGGATGGGAATTTGCCAAAATCCTGACGTTAAGTCCAATTTGGTCATGTACTTAACCCCATTACATTTTTGGAACAATTCTTCCATACTCCTTGCGCACTCGTAATCTGGTACTAATAAAGAATTTAGTTTCCTAGCGTCTAGGCATAATCGGATATTCCCGTTCGGCTTGGTGGAAACTACTAAAGGGTTTATATAGGGACTACTTGCTCTCTCTATAACACCATTTGCTAACATCTGTTGGACCTCTTTTTCCACTTCATCTCTATAATGTAGAGGGATTGGATAAGTCCTTTGTACAAATGATGCATTTTCAGTAAGTGTTAACTGATGTTCATAGAACTTGGCTCTTCCAGGCTCTGTTCTGAACACATCACTATACTCACAAACGAGTTGCTGAATTTTGTTCTGTTGCTCGTTGTTCAACTCAGTCCCAATGTTGATTTCTGGAGTATCATCAATACAGTGCTGGTCACTCCTAACGTCAACTACAAGTTTCTCTATATACCCTTTTATGACACTTACCGAGTTCCAATGCTTAAACTCTTTAATACTTACATTAATTTTATTAGTATTAATTTCCATCGTAATGGTATTTCTTTTAAAATTTATTTCTGCCTTCCATTCAAGTAACGTATCTACCCCAATAATACAATCATGAATGAGTTTCGGGACTATTAGAGCTACAATTTGGGTTTGGTTACCATTTAAACTGACAGGTAAATAAATTTGTTCAGTTATCTTTTGCATTTTGGCTCCAGTGGCTCCCTGTACATTACAATGTTTTACGGGTAGTCTAGGACAATTACGCAACTGACTATTTTCTACAAACTTTGAGCTGACACAGGTTACTTCACTGCCAGTGTCTATAAGAGCTCTTACTAGTAGATTACTGATCTTACAAATTATTTCTGGACGTTCAGGATAATGATTTCTACCCACTTCTTGCTCCTCTTTTAACAAGAACTCCCTATCGCTCACTTGTTTTAAATTATTTGCTACTTTCTTCTTACCTGTTTTCTTGGGTGATTTCACTGCAGGTAATGGTAGGTTTAGTTTTGTTTCTTTTCTACCTGCAGTGGCTTCCCGTTTCCCGTATTCATTTTACTGGTAGACGGTTGCGACTCGGTAGATGTTATGGTTGTTTTACAAACCTTATACCCTTTATTTGGTCGGGTTTCTACACTCCTACTTCTACCCTTCTCTTTCAATTCCGGCCGATTTTGTGGTTTGTTACCCGGATATGGGGTAAACCTTTTTTCTTTCGGACGCTCATTGTCGCTTCTTTTTGTTGGGTAGAAAGTTGGTTCCTGATGATCGCCTCTAGAGTAGTTACTCAGCTGATTATTTACTCGCTGCAGGTCCCTCTCTAGGTCTTGACATTCATCTACTACCATTATGAATTTTTCTAGAGTATCCACCCCTCTAGTAGTGGTTGCTACTCTAGTGCGTTCTGAGAAATGACGCGCTAGCTTGTACACTAGGTCTCTCTCTTCTATTGGTGGTGTTAGATGCTTGACTTGTGCCATTACATTTAGCACATAGTTTGTGGTTGTCATATTCATTGGCGGGTGATAATTACCAAATTCCAGATGATCGCGTACCCTTCTTTGTATCTGAATATTCCAGTATTGAGAAAGCAAATTTTCTCTGAAGTCTGAGTAGGTTTGGACTCTGTCTGAGATGACTTTCCACCACGTACCTGCCCAATTCTTGAGGAATCGGCCTAACATATCCTTCTTGTCCTCGTCGTCCATCAGTGGGTTTACATGAGCTACATAAGCCTCAAACAGCTTTAGAAATTCCACAGGATTCTCATGTGGGTTTCCTGAAAATGCAAGGTTTTCCGGTTCTTCCTTATAGCCTCCACACCTCACGACTTTGGTTTGCTGGGACTTCATTGCCTTAGTCAGATCTTCCCGCATTACCTTTAACTGCTGTTCCACCTTTTGATGCACTTCGTCACTGTTAGCCTTACTCTCTACCTGTTTCTTAACTTCTTTAATATTCTCACCCAGTTGGGTACACTCTTCCCTAGTACTCTGGATTTCTTCTTTATTTAGAAGCGATTGTGTTTTTAATTCAGCTGTTACTTCGCTGAATTGTTGGTTAATGAGGGTTACTTTTTGTTCTAACCTTTCATGAAATTCGTTTCTAAACTTATTTAGTTTTTCGTCTTGACGGCGAAAATTAGTGTTTACTTGTTTCCTAAATTCCTCTAACGTAGTTTTAACCTCTTCGGTATGTTTATCAAACCTAATATTACTCTCACCTATTTTATTATTAGTACTATCTAATTTACTAGCTAGATTAGATATTTCTTCATGTATTTTAAATGTAGCTTCTTTACTACTTTGTTCTATTTGGCTAGACAAATTTTCATTTATTTGTTTCATTTCACTAGACAAGTATTTATTAGTTTGCTCTATTTTATTATTAACATCAGTTATTAATTTTTGATTACTTTCTTCTAAACTTTTATTATTTTCTTCAATTTTCTTATTGATATCTTTTATTTCACTATTTAATTGACTACTTGTACTATCAATTTTACTATTTGTACTTTCGATTTTATTATTAGTATAATCAATTTTACTTTCAATTTTAGTGGTCAACTGCTAAAACATTTGCTCAATTGCTGCCATATCTACTGCTGATGATTTAGCCATTTTTTTTAATTTTTTTTTAACAAATTAATTTAACAATTATTTAACAGTTATTTGTAACCTTGAATTCCACTTTGTTTCTAATTAATTAATATTACAATTTAACTAATCACTTGGGTAATAGCAACGCCAAATTATATAACTTTCTTTTGTGCTAAATTTGATGATTTAATAGAGTTTAATCGAGCTTCTTAGTTGGCCGCGCCAAATTCATATATATAACTTACTTCTATATACAAAATTTGGGAGTTTAATCGTGCCCCTAAAGTTGCGGCGCCAAATTCATACAACGCTACTTTTTATCTAACACTCTTATCTAATATTTTGAATGATAGATAAAACGTTACTTACCCGTGAGATTACTTTACCTGGGCGCCAGAACAAATCCCAGATACTAATGACACGGTTCCAGCTTAGCTCAGAGCATAGAGACACAAATTTCTCAGGATTCGTTCAGTGATTGTGGATTCAAGGGGAATCGTTACAAATAACACTTTAAAGTTTTGCTTGAGTATGTTTAATTAACGTTTTAATTATTTTTAAATCTCTTGAAAATGTTAATTGTAGGACTTATTGCTACCCTAACTCTTATAATTAACGAGTGTGTGTGAAAAGTAAAGATTAAGACGTTCAAACGACCTATTGCTCTTATCTGGTTTAATTAAGAGATTGATATCTCCCAAACCAGTGCTAAAGAACAGGTCTGCAATAATTTGCACGTCCAATACTACACCTCACTTTCCATTCTTCACTCCTATACTATGTTATGACTAATCTTACACATTAAATACAAAGTGTGTGGTTCTTAGTGTCTTTTAAAAATTGTTTATTGCTTTTTATTATTTGTTTAGTGCTTATTTCATTGATCAATGAATCTATTTCTTACTGTTTGATGCGTCGACCGAAGATAGGAATCCGTAGAGGTCCTCCTTTTGATGGTTTAGCACAGAAGAAATGATGTTGATCAATCCTGTAGAAAGATGCTCTGGCAATTACAGATGGTGTAGCACTCTGTTGCTCAGGTCACTTCACGGCTGATTATTAATTAATTAATTAATAATTTAATTAATTAATGTTGTTTTACACAGTGAGAGTTGTTGAACGGTACTAGTTCATCTTCACTGCGGACTACTTCTCGAATTTCTCACTTAAATACAACTTTGCGTGATTGTAAATTTCTGCACGTAATTTATACACGACTAGCGCATTGAAGATTCGATCGAAGAGTAACGCTACGCCTCGGTTTGAGTTGGCGTCTGTTTTAAATACGGGCTTCTGATTGGTTGTTCAAATAAATCATACGTTTTTCCAGTCTCGACAATCTCGAACAGGTCAAGCAAACACCCCATGACAGGTTTGAAACGGCAGAGAATTTCTAGTCAAAATCGTACTTCCTGTATTTGCAAATTGATTGATTACAGGTATTTGCAAATGTGTTTTCAAAGATCTGACCACAGAATATTGTTGCTTAGGTCTTTATCTGTGTGTGTGTGTGTGTGTGTGTGTGTGTGTGAAGACACCTAATTCCTACATAGCATAATTCTCTTGTTATTCCTTTTGGCGTTCGTCTTCCGTATAACTTCTTCAATTGTTAATTATATTAACTGAGATTGCGGCTACGTATAAAGCTTTACTTGCTGAACACAATGCTGTTTTCAGAATGCCGTATATTTATTAGTTTTGACGTTATTGCAGGTTGAACTGATAATTTGCATTGAGTAAAGTTTCATGTTCGTACCCGTAGCGGACGTCGCTATGACGAGGTTATAGTGAGATGGCTGCGATTGTACGCTCTCTCTCTTGCTTACGCTGCTATACTCGTACAGTCTAACACTTTCATATAACGCTCAGATAGGACGCTAATATGAATCGTTATATATACCCCCACTAGGGATAAAAAAAATTGATTATTTTAAGAAATCATTAATTTTTTTCTTAATGTATCGTTTTACCCTAATTAAAATTTTGCACTTTTGGTTTTCCCGCACAAAACTTGCACTAATACAATTTTCCTTACCTCTACCTTCTAACTAACGATTACAATTTGTTACTTAACCTAACATGGTATACACATATTGGAAATTTATATGACCATTAATGTTTTAATCACCATTTTGGCCTAATTAACGTCAGTAATTTAAACAACGATACTAACCTTTATTTAAATAAATTTTTTTTTATTATTATTATTGATTCAAAACAATTATAAAATTATTTTATTTGACCACGTTTGATTCACATACCTTATTGGCTCAAACTATTATTTCTTTATTGGTCAATATTTTGTCTATATTTCCTTAAACTATCCCCATGGTACTTTCCTATAATTTTATTTTTCTCCACATCTTTTAACATATATGTGTACCTTGCAATCTGTTTTTCTATTTTATAAGGTCCCATGAATATTGGAAAGAACTTGGCCGTGGTATTATCTATGGCTGAAGATACAGAATTCGCTTTCACTAGCACTTCCTCTCCTTCCACAAACCTTACCAACTTGTGAGTTTGATTATATCTTTCTACCCTCTTTTGACCTTCTCTTTGTATTCTTTCTTCTGCTATTCTGGTTTTTACCTCATTTGGAATAGGTAGATTGTAGTTGGGTGGACTTTTTATGGTTTTGGTCCATACATGTACTGGTTCTTTATTAATAAATAATTCTGAAGGTGTGTACCCCGTTGTTTCATTACATGTATTATTAATACAATCCGAAATAAAACTCAAGTAGTCTACCCATGCAGAATGGTTCTGATTGCACAATATTCTAAAATACCTCCCTAATTCTCTATTTATTCTCTCAGCTAAATTCGCTTGAGGGTGACGTATTGATGTAAGAATAGGTTTTATATTGAGTTCCTCCAAGGTTTCTCTCCATAGGTTATGGGTGAACTGTTTTCCTTGGTCGGACAATATTTTCCTTGGTTTACCATACTGTGGGATGTAGATCTTCGTTAATGCTCTAAGTGTTGCTTTTGTCGTGGCTCTTTGGACTGGATATAATTTTACAAATTTAGAAAAGAAATCTACCGTAACTAGAATGTGCTTTACCCCTCCTTTTGCTTTTGGTAGAGGCCCGTAATAATCCACAGCTAGTAACTCTCCTTTCACTTTTGCTTGGATTGTTTGCATTTTTACTCTTGTAGCTAAGTTCGGGTGTTTACACTTCTGGCACAGGTCACAAGTAGACAATAATCTTTTCATGCGTTTTGCTAACCCCTTTCCAATTAAACTTTCTGTTAAGGCTAGATAGCATTTCTTAAATCCAGCGTGGCCCAATGACAAGTGGCATTCCCAAATAAGTTCATCTATCATACAGCTAGGTAATAGTACTTTCCACTTATGGGAACGTAGCTTATATAGCTTACCGTCATATATAGAAAATCCTGGTTTGGAGTTGGTAACTGCACTTCTCCAAGCTACACTAATCCTAGGGTCTTGTTGTTGATGCGTACCTATTTCCTTAAGTCGTCTAACTACTTCAGGTTTTGTTATATGCTTTATCGCGTAAATACCAATATCATTGCTACTACATTTAATGTTATCTGTCTCCATGTTGTTTTCTGATGGTGGATTTCTACTGAGTACATCTGCTACCAAGTTGTCTTTCGCTTTACAATACTGTATTTCAAATTGATACTCTTGTATAGCCAAGATCCAACGAGTCAGACGAGCACCTAGCAATTTACACTTTAATAAAAATACTAACGCCTTATTGTCGGTGATTATAGTAAGTTTGGCACCCAGAATATAACTTCTAAACTTTGACAGGCTATGCACTATCGCTAATAATAGCTCTTTTTCTGTCGTAAAATAGGTTAATTCTGCCCCTTTAAGTGTGCGACTTACAAATCCTAATACCGCTTTTTGGCCCTTCTCATCAATCTGATACAAGTGTGCTCCAATAGCAATATTGCTGGCGTCTGTTTGCAAGTAAAATCTTTCTCCTATCCTTGGATGATTTAATACAACAGTATTTATAAAAAGACTTTTCACTTGTTGCAGCGCTTCATCGTGGTCCTTTGTCCACTTCCATTTAATCCCTTTGTTTAACAACTTCAACAATGGAACAGTACTTTCCGCGTATTTACTTGTAAACTTCTGATAGTATATAGCGTGTCACATACGCTATAACACTGGGAACCCGTATTAATTGACTCTGGCCAATTATACAGGCTGCCTTCGTTGTAGCAAGCTGAAAATTAATCAAATCACCAAAACAATTAATATAAAAGGAAACTGGGGAGGGGAGACTGCTGATTTATGCACTCAGTTTTGTTGTATTGTACCACATGACATCTCTTTATTACATAATAACATTAGTTGCTCTACTTAAAGTTCTCAACATATATGGTTCAACAGCTTACAGTTTACAAGATGATTATATATTTTATTCTTACAGAAGGGCCCTCAAAATAAAGATGTACATCGGTTTAATTTTTTCCACGGATCCGGGATTGAATATAGTATGTTAATAATGGTCACCTCCCCATATACAATCTTGAAATTGTGCCATTGGAAGAATGGACTTTATTTACCTTTTAAAACAATAATGCTTTACAGTTTAAACTTTTACTCTTTTACTACAAATAGTTTTATTTGATTACAGACTACATCTTACATATAATGTCTGATTTTAAAAGTCTTAAAGTGTTAGTTAAATTGTCTTTTGTTGGTTATAATTTTAGTATCTCATAACCATGGAAGACAAGCCTCCATGTCACCTGTGGTTTCCTGTAGTTGATGCAGATTTGGCTCTTCGGTCCTCGGTGTGTTTCCTGAAGGTCTGTCGTTACCTTAGTATCCGGTGACGGTGAAGTTCCTGACGTGTGTTAGATCATTCTGGGTGTGGTACTCTCCTCTTAGATGACTGGTAGTAATATTTCGTTGTTAGAATAATTAATGCAAAAGTTTGTTTCACTGGTATTCACTTTACATGATTATTTATTAGTTGAATTTCACCTTATGGTCCTAGTACTGTATTAATTACATAATTTTCTTATTTAAGATTTGGTAGAGATGTCATCGGCGCACAATTTAGTTATTTAGATATTCTTTTACGAACTTTCAACATATTTATCTCTGCGTCCCGATCCAACGCTGTGCGCAGCTTACGGCGTGAGCGCTCCATTGCAAGTGGGGGTTTGTTTATTGGGGCAGGTAAAGTAACTTCGCGTCGTTTACGCTTCACCATAAAAGTAGTTCCACATTCCGATTAATATCTACCGGTTTAATCTTTGACATATTTAAGTATACTACGGTATCCTTTACTTTTTATTTTATTATTGTACATCGTTATTTTTTTTATCAAGTTCCAATTTAATACTATTATTAGTCTTATTCACGGGTAATTATGCGTGTTGCTGCCGGTTTCGGCAGGTTAAAGCCGGGTTAATTATTAAGGGGTGTTATCTCAATTTTATTCTCGAATTCTTTTTGGTTTTAAACTATTTATTTTGGGTATTATTGCGGTGTTACATTATCATTTTCTTTAGGGGTTTATGTTTTGTTTTAATGTGAGATTTTAAATTATTTTACATTTCTTTTATTTCCTTTTTTATTTTTTAAAATCGTCACAAGTAGTTAGCTAAACCTAGAAATGACTTTAGCTGCTTACAGTTCTTTGGAGTTGGAAATTCTTGTCTGGCTTTTACCTTCTCTGAGTCTGTGGTTATACCTTCCACTGAGATTCGGTGACCTAAAAACTTAATTTCCTCCTTACCAAACTCTGATTTCCGTAGATTCAGCGTCATGTTTGCTGACCTTAATTTTTCAAAAATACTCTTTAAATGTTGCAAGTGCTCCTCGAATGTTTGTGACACACATAGAATATCATCTACGAACACTAATGTATACTTCTCTACCTCATTACCTAAGGCACTGTCTAAACACCTTACCATAGCTGCTAAGCTGGTGCTCAGGCCAAAAGGTACCACTTTAAATTGGTAGCACTTATTTTTATTCAAAAATGCCGTATACTGTCTATCACATTTTCGGATGGGAATTTGCCAAAATCCTGACGTTAAGTCCAATTTGGTCATGTACTTAACCCCATTACATTTTTGGAACAATTCTTCCATACTCCTTGCGCACTCGTAATCTGGTACTAATAAAGAATTTAGTTTCCTAGCGTCTAGGCATAATCGGATATTCCCGTTCGGCTTGGTGGAAACTACTAAAGGGTTTATATAGGGACTACTTGCTCTCTCTATAACACCATTTGCTAACATCTGTTGGACCTCTTTTTCCACTTCATCTCTATAATGTAGAGGGATTGGATAAGTCCTTTGTACAAATGATGCATTTTCAGTAAGTGTTAACTGATGTTCATAGAACTTGGCTCTTCCAGGCTCTGTTCTGAACACATCACTATACTCACAAACGAGTTGCTGAATTTTGTTCTGTTGCTCGTTGTTCAACTCAGTCCCAATGTTGATTTCTGGAGTATCATCAATACAGTGCTGGTCACTCCTAACGTCAACTACAAGTTTCTCTATATACCCTTTTATGACACTTACCGAGTTCCAATGCTTAAACTCTTTAATACTTACATTAATTTTATTAGTATTAATTTCCATCGTAATGGTATTTCTTTTAAAATTTATTTCTGCCTTCCATTCAAGTAACGTATCTACCCCAATAATACAATCATGAATGAGTTTCGGGACTATTAGAGCTACAATTTGGGTTTGGTTACCATTTAAACTGACAGGTAAATAAATTTGTTCAGTTATCTTTTGCATTTTGGCTCCAGTGGCTCCCTGTACATTACAATGTTTTACGGGTAGTCTAGGACAATTACGCAACTGACTATTTTCTACAAACTTTGAGCTGACACAGGTTACTTCACTGCCAGTGTCTATAAGAGCTCTTACTAGTAGATTACTGATCTTACAAATTATTTCTGGACGTTCAGGATAATGATTTCTACCCACTTCTTGCTCCTCTTTTAACAAGAACTCCCTATCGCTCACTTGTTTTAAATTATTTGCTACTTTCTTCTTACCTGTTTTCTTGGGTGATTTCACTGCAGGTAATGGTAGGTTTAGTTTTGTTTCTTTTCTACCTGCAGTGGCTTCCCGTTTCCCGTATTCATTTTACTGGTAGACGGTTGCGACTCGGTAGATGTTATGGTTGTTTTACAAACCTTATACCCTTTATTTGGTCGGGTTTCTACACTCCTACTTCTACCCTTCTCTTTCAATTCCGGCCGATTTTGTGGTTTGTTACCCGGATATGGGGTAAACCTTTTTTCTTTCGGACGCTCATTGTCTCTTCTTTTTGTTGGGTAGAAAGTTGGTTCCTGATGATCGCCTCTAGAGTAGTTACTCAGCTGATTATTTACTCGCTGCAGGTCCCTCTCTAGGTCTTGACATTCATCTACTACCATTATGAATTTTTCTAGAGTATCCACCCCTCTAGTAGTGGTTGCTACTCTAGTGCGTTCTGAGAAATGACGCGCTAGCTTGTACACTAGGTCTCTCTCTTCTATTGGTGGTGTTAGATGCTTGACTTGTGCCATTACATTTAGCACATAGTTTGTGGTTGTCATATTCATTGGCGGGTGATAATTACCAAATTCCAGATGATCGCGTACCCTTCTTTGTATCTGAATATTCCAGTATTGAGCCAGCAAATTTTCTCTGAAGTCTGAGTAGGTTTGGACTCTGTCTGAGATGACTTTCCACCACGTACCTGCCCAATTCTTGAGGAATCGGCCTAACATATCCTTCTTGTCCTCGTCGTCCATCAGTGGGTTTACATGAGCTACATAAGCCTCAAACAGCTTTAGAAATTCCACAGGATTCTCATGTGGGTTACCTGAAAATGCAAGGTTTTCCGGTTCTTCCTTATAGCCTCCACACCTCACGACTTTGGTTTGCTGGGACTTCATTGCCTTAGTCAGATCTTCCCGCATTACCTTTAACTGCTGTTCCACCTTTTGATGCACTTCGTCACTGTTAGCCTTACTCTCTACCTGTTTCTTAACTTCTTTAATATTCTCACCCAGTTGGGTACACTCTTCCCTAGTACTCTGGATTTCTTCTTTATTTAGAAGCGATTGTGTTTTTAATTCAGCTGTTACTTCGCTGAATTGTTGGTTAATGAGGGTTACTTTTTGTTCTAACCTTTCATGAAATTCGTTTCTAAACTTATTTAGTTTTTCGTCTTGACGGCGAAAATTAGTGTTTACTTGTTTCCTAAATTCCTCTAACGTAGTTTTAACCTCTTCGGTATGTTTATCAAACCTAATATTACTCTCACCTATTTTATTATTAGTACTATCTAATTTACTAGCTAGATTAGATATTTCTTCATGTATTTTAAATGTAGCTTCTTTACTACTTTGTTCTATTTGGCTAGACAAATTTTCATTTATTTGTTTCATTTCACTAGACAAGTATTTATTAGTTTGCTCTATTTTATTATTAACATCAGTTATTAATTTTTGATTACTTTCTTCTAAACTTTTATTATTTTCTTCAATTTTCTTATTGATATCTTTTATTTCACTATTTAATTGACTACTTGTACTATCAATTTTACTATTTGTACTTTCGATTTTATTATTAGTATCATCAATTTTACTTTCAATTTTAGTGGTCAACTGCTAAAACATTTGCTCAATTGCTGCCATATCTACTGCTGATGATTTAGCCATTTTTTTAATTTTTTTTTAACAAATTAATTTAACAATTATTTAACAGTTATTTGTAACCTTGAATTCCACTTTGTTTCTAATTAATTAATATTACAATTTAACTAATCACTTGGGTAATAGCAACGCCAAATTATATAACTTTCTTTTGTGCTAAATTTGGTGATTTAATAGAGTTTAATCGAGCTTCTTAGTTGGCCGCGCCAAATTCATATATATAACTTACTTCTATATACAAAATTTGGGAGTTTAATCGTGCCCCTAAAGTTGCGGCGCCAAATTCATACAACGCTACTTTTTATCTAACACTCTTATCTAATATTTTGAATGATAGATAAAACGTTACTTACCCGTGAGATTACTTTACCTGGGCGCCAGAACAAATCCCAGATACTAATGACACGGTTCCAGCTTAGCTCAGAGCATAGAGACACAAATTTCTCAGGATTCGTTCAGTGATTGTGGATTCAAGGGGAATCGTTACAAATAACACTTTAAAGTTTTGCTTGAGTATGTTTAATTAACGTTTTAATTATTTTTAAATCTCTTGAAAATGTTAATTGTAGGACTTATTGCTACCCTAACTCTTATAATTAACGAGTGTGTGTGAAAAGTAAAGATTAAGACGTTCAAACGACCTATTGCTCTTATCTGGTTTAATTAAGAGATTGATATCTCCCAAACCAGTGCTAAAGAACAGGTCTGCAATAATTTGCACGTCCAATACTACACCTCACTTTCCATTCTTCACTCCTATACTATGTTATGACTAATCTTACACATTAAATACAAAGTGTGTGATTCTTAGTGTCTTTTAAAAATTGTTTATTGCTTTTTATTATTTGTTTAGTGCTTATTTCATTGATCAATGAATCTATTTCTTACTGTTTGATGCGTCGACCGAAGATAGGAATCCGTAGAGGTCCTCCTTTTGATGGTTTAGCACAGAAGAAATGATGTTGATCAATCCTGTAGAAAGATGCTCTGGCAATTACAGATGGTGTAGCACTCTGTTGCTCAGGTCACTTCACGGCTGATTATTAATTAATTAATTAATAATTTAATTAATTAATGTTGTTTTACACAGTGAGAGTTGTTGAACGGTACTAGTTCATCTTCACTGCGGACTACTTCTCGAATTTCTCACTTAAATACAACTTTGCGTGATTGTAAATTTCTGCACGTAATTTATACACGACTAGCGCATTGAAGATTCGATCGAAGAGTAACGCTACGCCTCGGTTTGAGTTGGCGTCTGTTTTAAATACGGGCTTCTGATTGGTTGTTCAAATAAATCATACGTTTTTCCAGTCTCGACAATCTCGAACAGGTCAAGCAAACACCCCATGACAGATTTGAAACGGCAGAGAATTTCTAATCAAAATCGTACTTCCTGTATTTGCAAATTGATTGATTACAGGTATTTGCAAATGTGTTTTCAAAGATCTGACCACAGAATATTGTTGCTTAGGTCTTTATCTGTGTGTGTGTGTGTGTGTGTGTGTGTGTGTGTGTGTGTGTGTGTGTGTGTGTGTGTGTGTGTGTGTGTGTGTGTGTGTGTGTGAAGACACCTAATTCCTACATAGCATAATTCTCTTGTTATTCCTTTTGGCATTCGTCTTCCGTATAGCTTCTTCAATTGTTAATTATATTAACTGAGATTGCGGCTACGTATAAAGCTTTACTTGCTGAACACAATGCTGTTTTCAGAATTGCCGTATATTTATTAGTTTTGACGTTATTGCAGGTTGAACTGATAATTTGCATTGAGTAAAGTTTCATGTTCGTACCCGTAGCGGACGTCGCTGTGACGAGGTTAGAGTGAGATGGCTGCGATTGTACGCTCTCTCTCTTGATTACGCTGCTATACTCGTACAGTCTAACACTTTCATATAACGCTCAGATAGGTCGCTAATATGAATCGTTATAATACATTATTGAACATCTTACAATCTGCATTCAGTTATAACATATTTTTAACCACGTATTGCTATTTGCACCAATTCCAATACACATTCAATGACTACGGGATCTATAATTATTTACAAACGTAATTAAGGGATTATTATCTTATCAGTAATTTAAATTGTAATACTGTATTAATTAGGTTTTTGGAATATTGTAATTATGCCTATCTATTTAAGTAAAATAATGTGTAAGAAATGTTATTATCGTATTTTGACAATGTAAAACAAAACTGTCCCCCCCCCCGACACACAGAGGTATAAACTCTCTACGTAAGCGTAAACTCTCATACCTACTTTGAAACTAACTGATACTAGACAATATTATGACCGTCTACAACTGTAAGGTGCCTACAATACACACTCTATTTATAAACACAAACCAGAAGACATTTGTACAGCGTCCTTTTGACCCGTAAAGGTAATTAGAAGAACACATGTTTAGAAGGCAGTAGGGTGTTCTGGTTGGTAGTATGTGTTTGTTTTTTCTCTATTGTCCGTACACAGGTTCTGATGATGACAATAAATATTGTCGAAACGTCGATACAAACAATGTAAAATTTGTGTTATATTAATTGACCGAACCTCAACTTCCATCGTTAAAATTTATTGATCGACAGTCACTACTAAAATTAAGAATTTTATTATTATTTTTCTTTAGTATTTTTAATATTAGGGTATTTAATAATTATAAATCACACTTAACTACAGAAATCACAGGTTCGTTCTCAGACTACAGGTGTGTGTGTGTGTGTGTGTGTGCGTGCGTGTAAATGAGAAATAAAATAACTTACATCAGCCGAAATTAAGTATTTCAGGTCTACTGCTGTTTAAATGTAACGGATGAATATTGCCTTACACATTTTTCAGAAGCCTGCAACTTTCATTTTGAAAATTTTTATTAGGCCTATGCATGTAATGGTGCCTTTGCACATCGATCATTAGCGAATAATTTTATTCATTATGTCAGGATTTCTCATTTGGTTAGGACGAACAAATCTGAGGAGAGAATAAAAGAAAATGATTAAATACAACTGTAATTAAGAAAATGAAAATACAATTATGAGACCTCCTGAGCTTTATATATGCGTAAACACAGGATGTGCAATGTAAGCGGATTGATAAGGAAGATGAAACTCAAAGTTTTAAAAAAATTATAAAAGTTTATTTGGGGTTAAAGTTAAAATGCAAAATCTGTATCTGTAGTCTCTGTATTTTGTGTGTGTAGTAATTTGACAGAATTAGTATGTCTCAGCACTCATTTTGGATCGCATTCAAAACGTGTGTGAACTATGTCTAAAAAAATCTCATATTTTGTTAACAGTTGTAAGTATCTGTGGATAACGTTAGATATAGACCTACGGATATCTATGGAAACATAACATAAATTGAAAATATATGACTAAATTATTTATCATTTAGGTATTATGGTTACAAATTTAACTAAAAATCTAATGCAGAAGTCTTAGTATTTATTTTATGATTGTTTGAACTTACTAATAAAATAGTACCGTATATGGGATTTCATATTTTTTCTGATATCGAAATTTTTTAAGAAATTGATTAATATTAAAATTAACTAACTTAATAATGAATCTATTTCGTACAAAACAGTTAGAGAGGTCTGCCGCTCCGGGAGCTTACTAATGGAGTGGCACTGTCTTTTAGCAATGAATTGTACAAATTTTCATAGGACCGCTAATGTTGGCTACGGAGTTGAGGAACAACGGACAGACAGATATGCCGCCAGGTGTTACCGCGTCTAATGATGCACAGATAAGCTCGGCGCACAGAACACGGACTTATCAGTATCGGCGCTCAGAGCACGATTTCAGCGTTGGCGCTCAGAGCACGGGCGCTCTGACCACGGAGCCTTTTAACCAAATCCGAATGTAGCGTTTCCTTTGATAATCTTTTTACTTCCATGTTTCGTAAGGAAATGGAAGTATGGTGATCGCGAAAAAAAATAGTGTTCTAGGTAAGGGCTAATTCTGATTGCGCTACCATCAAAACATGAAGAAAAGTCATTTTCCGAAATGTGTGTGTGTGTGTGTGTGTGTGTGTGTGTGTGTGTGTGTGTGTGTGTGTGTGTGTGTGTGTGTGTGTGTGTGTGTGTGTGTGTGTGTGTGTGTGTGTGTGTGTGTGTGTGTGTGTGTGTGTGTGTGTGTGTGTGTGTGTGTGTGTGTGTGTGTGTGTGTGTGTGTGTGGCGAACGATAACTGCCGCAAATTCAGACAGAATCAAATGATGTTTTGTATATTTTCCCGAGTTGTAGAGGACTCAAGGCCTATTGGTTTTGGTGAAGATCAGTTAAGGGTAAGGGGTAGTTTACCTGCAACGTTTTATGTTTTAACAAGAGTAAAGTACTTAATTTTGATAAATAAAGTATCCTGAAAAGAAGGTCATAATAATCCACTGTAGAAAGGTAGATGAAATATCTATAAATGAAAAGGGTAGTTGAAGGGAGAGGGGATAATTTTCTATAAATGAAAATGATAGTTGAAGGGAGAGGGGAAATTTTTTATATGTGTACTACCTTATCGGTAACAAAGAAGTAGTTTGTTGTTAAAATTCTTTCCCGGGCTGTTTGGCCGTCGTCCAATGTTTTCTGCAAAACCAGACGTTTCGGTAGTGCCGTCGACTTCCATCATCAGTGAAAATCGAGTGCGCTAACGTGAGGTAGTATACGTTAGTGACCAGAGTAGGCCTACTGCGGTTAAGGCTGAAGAAAGATGTAGTTTCTATGGAAACATTTCATTTCGACAATTATTTTATACCGTATATAAATCTTAGAACATGGAAGTCATGTATGGTTCTCCATGCCGATATTTACTTCAGAGGCACCACACGCCAAAAATACAAGTCAGAATGTTTAGAAAATTGCATAAATATGTGGGGTTTCAAACTATGGAAATTTGATTTAAATTTCGAACTGTGTTTTGACAAATTAGTATCTGTTAAAAGTCCCTGCAAATTTTGGACCTACTTCAAATTGTGTGTAAGGTATGTTTGCAAAAAATGTTACTTCTTGTTATCAGTTATGCATATTTTTGAATAGTACTGGATATAGGCTATATATTGTAACGATATAACGTTGCAAATATAATATAATTTACATTTGTGATGCCCCACGTTGGAAGCGATATTTCTTATGCAACGATACGATATACATAAAAATAGGCGTGTCTGGCCTCACGTTCAAGAGCGACAAATTATGTAACAATATAACATTTAATTTGGGTTTCAGGCGTATCTGTAATAAGAACTCTATGTAACTTGTAACGGTATTTCAAATTTATTTGATATTATTAATATTTGTGCGCATGGCACTTACTTCGACTTAAAACATTCGTTATTATTTCGTTATTATGCCGTAAGGCTTATGCTATATACATCCTTACTGACTAAAAATTCTATTCTACTAATTATTGTATTAACGAAAAATCTCACTTCCAGACTACTCAGTCAATTAGTGTGTTTTAAAATATCAATATTTAAATATTTTCTTATATATTGCAATGTAACTCAAAAATATCAATAGTTACTGAATTTGTCTTTTGTTTCTCAGTACTGATTTATATCAAACGCTAATTTTTAATTAAATGCTTTGTATTCTTTTCATTTCAATACTAATTTGAGGTCTTGTTTACGTTAATCTTATTTCAATAACAGCTATGATTTTAATTCTAATTTTACAATCAACATTGACTCTTACTTTTAAATAGAACAAGAATGTCCTTAATTGTCTTTACGTTAATTGTTCGATTAAGAGATAAATAAGTTGTTTATCACCTTATCGTCGTCAATCATACTCAGTCATTAGATCCCTCTGTAATCGTCCTCGTCTCGAACTTCAGCATCACTCGCTCTTCTCCTCTTGTCCAGAGTCGCCTCTCTCTTCTCCTCTTGTCCAGCGTCGACTTCCTCTCTTGTCCAGCGTCGACTCTCTCTCTCTGTCCAGCGTCGCCTTTCTCTGCTCCTCTTGTTCAGCGTCGTATCGCTCTCTGGAACTTCTCCTCGTGCTGTTTCGGACGTCAGTTGATCTTCTTATGTGGATCTTCTTATGTAATTTTGTTACTACTTAAAAATTGTTTGTTTTACAATCCAGTTACATAACTGTATGTAACTGGACGGATGAAACTATTTAGAAAAATTTAAATATTCTGTGCGGACGGGCAGAAGCTCCCGCTGCACCGTGGATGATTTAAGAAAGAGAACCACTGTAGCTTGTGTGTCCTATTTATACCCATGTCTTGGTTAACATGTGCAGTGGTACGAAATCGACATGTCAGAAACTGTCTCTGAGTTCAGTTCCCCCACTCTTTGTCAATTTCGCTATTTCTTATATTTCTGCGAATTGCAGAGTCCTGTAAGTATACTCTTATACTTATCTTATAACTGTTTTTTCAACACATGTTCACTGTAATTTTGGTCATTGCAACTTAACCCTTTCGATTTGTACACAGTTATTTCACTATTACACTCGTACGGTGTGGCACTTTCACATGGTTTTCGTACACAGTATTTAGTAAATTTTCTTACATTTTATTGTGTTTTTGGATTTTACTTCTTAATTATAGTTTATGAATAATTACGGAAAAACAGTAATTATGCAATTATTCATCTTGGGGTGGTAACTCGCCTGCATAGACCTGCGTTCACACACACTAGCAAAATACTGGTGTACACACTGTCAGTTACATTTGTGTGTGTGTGCACGTCGATTCAGGTCGAAACACCTGTTCATATTTTTGTCTGAACCAAGCTTGCAATCCCTGACATTCTTATTTCTAATACATTATTAATTATTTACAGTTTATTAGGTATATTTAAATTTTTATATTCAATGCTCAGTACATCACTTATTTGTACTGTCGCAATATATCAACGGAAACATACTTAAATATAGCTTGTAAATGGTCATACACGATCACCTCCTCGAGGGTGTTTCTCTGCTAACAGTCAGTCATACACGTGAAGAACTTTACTAACAGCTATAAAAAATTAATATTTATTAATCTTATTTCATCTAATAATAAATGGACTTCGTTCAAAATAGTCAGCCAGCGTATTTTGCAGCTGAATGAGCTTACAAGTTATTAATTTTCATAATGGCATAATTCTAACAATTATTATTGTCATATAAGCAGTAATGCACTATTGTCGCTGGCAGTACTGTGAATAGTTTCTACACTGCAACCACATACGGTTATATAGTAGCGTATTGCAACTGCACTGCATTATAATGTTGTGTAAGAGTAATACACGTAGGCCTATATTACACAATGTATTTTAGTATCGTATCGTATTGTGTAACAGTCTGTAGATTAACGCAAATTTGTGTACCACTTGTGATGCAAGTTGTAAGTAGATTTACACCGTTGTTTCACCTTCATCTACTGTTCCATCGACTGGCAGATCTCCATATCTTCAATGGCACAGGCCAGTTCAGAATTTATCTTATACTTGTTTCCACCCTATTCTCCTTCCACTGTGCCCTCAAAAACCGTCTTTAATATTCGTCTTTCTCCTCTATCCAGTAACACGTTCTATCCAGTTTCCCTTCCTCTTTGGGAGCGTATCTGAAAGGGTTACCTTTTCCTTAAATCTGTTCGAAACCTCTTGCACTCACTCTATCAGCCAGTTTCATTCTCTCATTCTCTTCATTCATCTTTCTCAACACTCGCATCTCAAAAGGCTCAATCCTATTCCACTCACTCTTCCGCGTTTCTCACTCACTATAACAGAATGTTTCACACACACACACACACACACACACACACACACACACACACACACACACACACACACACACACACACACACACACACACACACACACACACACACACACACACACACACACACACACACACACACACACACACACACACACAGACTCGCGCGCATGAATACGCAGCACTTCATCTGACCTATTCCTCGTAGCCACATCCATCCTGCTCCAAAATAGGCTGTTCTTCTTAACGGCTCCGTTAGCGACGCCAGTTCTTGTTTTCACCTTCACTTTCCTTCTCCAGTCCTCTGTTAACGTACTTCAATTTTCAACTTGTTGCATTTTTCCCTAGTCGTGTACTCACATACTTTTATTTTTCTGAAATAAATGTACGTAGAAGACATCTTATGCATAGAGGGTATTTCATTCGATGCGGTTAATAAGTTCAGATACCTGGGTAACATGATACATAAATTAGGGTGCATAAACACGTTTAATAATAAGTTTTATATGGAGCATTGTCATGAATCGTTGCGAGTCGTGGACAATAGGTATGAAGGAAAAAATGAAACTTAACAGATTTGATATGTGGTGTTAGCGCAAGATGCTAAAAATAAAATGGTCTGACAAAACTACAAATGAAGAGGTGCTGAACAGAATAGGCAGTGAGAGGTATTTGTTGAAAAGCATAATTAGAAGAAGAGTAGAACTTATTGGGAATACACTGTGACATGGAGGACTACTAAAATTGGCGATAGAAGGAACAATAGAAGTTAAAGGATATAAGGGAAGACCAAAGCTCCAGTATATAAAGCAAATTATGGATCATGTAAACTGCGAAACTTATGAGGAAATGAAGAGAAAAGCACAAGAGCGATCACAATGGAAGACTGCTGCAAACCAAACATAGGATTGAAGACATAAGAAGAGAAGAAAACGATAAAACAAGACAGGATACGAATCATAGGGCGTACTGTGCTAACAGTGACTGTTGAAAACGAAACTCAGTAGTCATAACACAAAAATGAAAATATGTAAGACACTTATTAGACCGGTTGTAGCAAGAAACGCTGAGAAGGTTTGAAAAAAGGGTTGTACGACGTGTTTATGGCCCGGTTAAGGAAGATGACGAATGAAGAATAAGAAATAACCAGGAGATAGATGAGCTATTGAAGCATGAGGACATTGTAAGATTCGTAAAACGTCAACGAATACAATGGTTACGTCACATAGAATGGATGGATGGATGGGTGGTTACCGTATGCTAAATAAAATCATGAGGGCACAGGTGTATAAAACCAAAAAAAAGAATGGATCAGAAGAATGGATATCAGAGGTCACGCTGAGATGGCAACTGATAGGAGACATTGGGGAAGATTAGATTAGTGTTGGAAGCCAGGGCTCCCTTTAGGCTGTAGTCCTAAGAAAAAATAAGTGTAGGCTACGTAATAATTATGTATGTAATATAAATGTGTATATGTAAATTAGATTGTGCCAGTCTTCTCATATATTTATAACTTTCATATTTTCAACATTTATCTTCATTTCTTTTTCCAACTTTGTTACAATAGCGAATTTATAACGTAATTACGTACGTGACGTGTTACGTAATTTTTTATAAACGTCTTATCATTTTATGTGAACGCACAGACCAGTTTTGTGTGTGTGCGTGCGCGTATGTGTTGTAAAAGCTGCGGTACACTTAAAGTTAAAATTAATTGAAGGGTACGTTGACAGTTAATATTGCAACGCTAGGGAAATACATAGTGCCGCATCTCTAATTGACTACGTGACGCCTTGCTCGTATGTTGGCGCGGCTGAATTACGTAACGCTCTGGATAGTTCTAGGTCATGGGAGATGCCCCTTCCAGCGTTACTCGACTAGCCAACTTATGCAGCCGGCAAGTTTGACCTAGTCTCCAGATGGCAAGTCTACGCCTGTAACTACGCAAAATATCTCTGCACGCCGCCCGGAAAATGGAAGATTATTCTGAGATCTCAGCGAGGTATAAATACAAGAACCCAGTGGCCGGCTCAGTTCAGTTTAGACCTGGCGATATTCGAGTACGGAGTATTAGTTATTGTGGCGGTTCAGTGGGAAGTGATCGTCGTGTTAATTAGTGCAAAACTCTAATAAGGTGACATTTATTCTGTGTGTGTTGGACAAAATTAACTTGGAATATTGTATAAGAGTGCCTTGTTGATTTTTATTTTTAATTGTAGTTTGTGACTAATTAAAGTTAATAATTAGTGACTTCATTGGTGTCAGTTATTCTGTTTCCACTATACCCACGGCGATCCGTGAACCGTCGTAACAATATGGTCATCTTTGATTCTTATGTGACGATAAACGGAATACGCTATACACAGTGTTATTTCTGTTCAATAATTACACGAAGACTTTACATAAGAAATAACAGGTATGGTTAAACAGCACGAAATATCGGTGCCATTAATAATCCGAATAAAGTCGTAAGTATGGATCTGATAATGTCGGAACAGGTACATTGCCTAATCCCTGGAGTGTAGAAGAAGAAGAAGAAGACGACGAAGAAGAAGAAGAAGAAGTCATAAGTAGACTTCCTCACCAAAATTCATTGTTTTTCTTCTTTATCTAGCCCTTCTGCCTCCCACCCTTGGTTTTTATTGTTATCTCATTTATATTAAATATTTGATTTCTGTACTCCGACTTGTACTTGTACGCGTACACTCAGTTCCCCTGCGTTGACAACTATTGTAATTTACAATTTTGTTTGTTTTTTGTATTCCTTTGCAAATATATGTAAAGTTAATATAAATGTAAACTTTTCACTATATATACAGGTTAAAGGTATTTAACGAGTAAAGGTATGTACATAATCAATCAAAAAAATTAATACTTCCACAGAAACAAAGAATTTGTATAATTAAAGATATTTATAATAAAAAGTGCATATCTAAAAATGCAAAAATAAGGCATTACAGTACAATAGTGAAGCCAGAATGCCTATATGCAAGTGAATGTCTAGCACTGAATTATAATTTAGACAAACTAGAAATATTGGAAAGATGAATTATTACGAAAAAATTAGGACCACGAAAAATTCAGAAGGTTGGAAATTAAGAAGTAATGATGAAATATATCAAAGTATAGAAAATATAACAGAAACAATGAGAAACAAAGACTATTAGTTTTTTGACATTTAGGCCTATATAGAATAGATGACAATAGGTTAACAAAGTAGATCTTTAAATATCTAGGGGGGAAGAAGTCAACATCCAGTTGGATTAAAAAAGTCCAAAAGGATTTAGAAAAAAATAATATACATTCAGAAGAAGCAAAGAAGCAATTGAAAGAGAAGTTTTTCGGGCAAAAGTGTTAAAAATGGAAGGAGTCCAGGGTAGGAGAGAGAAAAACGCAGGTTCAAAGTGGACAGAAGACAGGAAGAAGTGACACTGTGAAAAGATGCAAGAATATTGAGAAAAAGAAAAGAACAAAGAATAAAGAATTGAAATTGGCATGTGGTCCTTAGATGGCCAATTCAAAAAAAAAAAACTTGTGTGGGTCTGTTGCGTAGTAACTACAATATTCAGCGTGTTTAAGATGGTATGGCTTATTGCAACCAACCAATGAAAACACATAAATACATATTGAAATTGTTGTATGTAATATGTAATTTGTAATAAATTTTTGTAGCTTGTAAGATTTTGTAATGTAATGTTACTATAACATAACATTCGAACCCTCCATAACCTCAGTTACTTCGGACTGTCGACTCTGTACTTTATTAATTAACACGAAAGTGGAATTCTTCTTGAAAATGTATCATAGTCGCAAGGACTATTCGAAAACCGCTTTCCCCTAATAACAATACTGGTTGAAGGAAAACAATAATTTTCGCAGTAATCTAAAATCTTTTACTTTTTTGGAGTGACTTCATTCCTAACTTCACGTCAGAAATGCTAACGGGAAATATTTTGTATATATTCTTCGTAGGTAATTCACGATGTTTCTTGCAGAATTTGTATATGATAGTCAGTCATATTATTATCAAATAATAATTATGAGAGTAAGTATAGTTTTTGCTTATTTTTTTATCCTATAGCACGTTTCACAGAAAAAAGATCTGTATCATCAGAGGTTTCTATCTGAAATCTGAAGTGTTGTCTATATTAAACTAAAGGATGCGGTGTTGTGAAAAACCAATGAATGATTTAAAAAATATGTTAAAGATATACTTACAGTCTTTGATAACTATTACTTGATAACATATATATATATATATATATATATATATATATATTTCAATCACTTTCTGCTACAGTCCGTTTCTTGATATATATAATACTATAATACTTATAACTATTTTACCTCAAGATATATTTTTTCCTAAGGAACATGTTTCGGGAGATCCTGTTCTCCCATCTTCAGCCTTCGCCATCTTGCTTCTCCGAAACAGGATCTCCCGAAACATGTTCCTTAGGAAAAAATATATCTTGAGGTAAAATAGTTATAAGTATTATAGTAATATATATATATATATATATCTGCCTTACCATCGTGTTGTTGACTAGTTAACTTAAGCCGCGCATATAGACATCCTGTTAACGGTTGTGTGTGTGTGTGTGTGTGTGTGTGTGTGCGCGCGCGCGCGCGAGTACGAGAGAGAGAGAGAGCGTGAGAGGGAAGGTTTTTTTTGTTTGTACAACGTTGCGAATACTTTGTAAAACTGTTGACAGAATGTCTCTAACCATTCATTTACGTTGCCATGAGAACCGGTTCTCAAACTACTAAATCAATACAGCTTTTTTTTAAGTTGACAGTCTTGAATACTATTATTTAAATACATAAATTTATTCATACGTATATTCTGTAAGTGCGTGTGTAGGCCTATGTGTGAGTGTGTGTGTTAGGAAGAGAGAAATCTCGCGCACGCGTCAGTGAAAGAATGCCCTACACGGGTTAAAGGCAGTAACTTCGAACTGGGGAAACAGTCGGACATAGAAGCTGCATGCTGACGTATTAGAGGATTTCACACCCTTTATAGGATTATTTCATTACTTAGTTAAGTTAAGTTAGGTTAAGTTAGGTAATCAGAACTCATCGCGGAACACTTCTAACAATTTTCGAACATACATGAAAAATATTGTTCTCGTTTGTTGTGCAACACAACCCACGTTTTAAACACATACGAGTAGATGTAAAACATATGATTATTGTTTGTCATTACTATTCCTAGTCAGTTACTATGGACAATATATCTGGAAATGTCTTATGTAATTCATTTCATTATAAATATCCACATCTTTAATTGTTTGAGATTAAAAACTTATCTACTACAGTGTCTGATTAAAGTTCTTACTTCCTCGTTTTCTCTCTTTTTTTTATCACTTTCTGTGTGTCTAATATGATGTTTGTGCTTTTGAAGAGCAATATAGTATGCAAAGGTATGTTTTATAAAACATCTTTACTTAACTAAAATAATCTAAACATTACATAATATAGTTTTTTATTTTTTATTTAACTTTATTGCAACTAGTTACAAACTATATAGCAATTTTATTCTAATACATAAGTTAACAGTGTGTAGGATAAGCTCCTACTGGAGCATTCCTCACCACGGTTACACTTTGTTCGTGTGCTATACATATTTAGTTCACTACCTCAAATAGTTTCCGCCTCTTCTTCTTCTTCTTCTTCTTCTTCTTCTTCTTCTTCTTCTTCTTCTTCTTCTTCTTCTTCTTCTTCTTCTTCTTCTTCTTCTTCTTCAGTGACGCGAAAACCATTACTGAATCAAGGCCTCCTTTAACAGCCTCCGCCAGTTGTCCCGGTCAAGTGCAGTTGCTCTCCAGTTATGAGTCCCCAGGAAGTGGCGCGCATCATAGTTCACACCGTCTTCCCAACGTAGTTTGGGTCTACCAACTTCCTGGTGCCATAGATCTGTTCTATGACTGCCTTTCTGGGCATTTCATTCTCCCCCATTCTGATCACATGTCCAGCCCACCTGAGTCTACCAAGTTTTATAATTTTCACAGTAACTGGTTCATTCAGAAGATTGTTCAGTTCTTGGTTGGTCCTTTTCCTCCATTCACCTCCCACACATATTGGACCAAAAATGCTGCGGAGGATTTTGCATTCATGAACCAGCTGGCTTGACACGTATGCGAAAAGTGTGTAGAAACCGAGAATACAACCGTGTTTTCGCGCGTATAATGCGCACCTCCATTTTATCGTAATATTTCGCAGACAAAATGTAGGCCTAATTCGTGCATAAGGCGCATCCATATTTGTGATGAGAAATAGGCCTAGTTGAACAAATTTATTAGGAAGCAGAAAAATACACATTGTTTGTATATTAGACTGTGCAAAAGAAAGTGTTTCACACAAAATAATTAAATAAAATATACTTACCATGCATATTCATTTGTAAACACAAAAAACAGAAACATTAAAATCATATAAAATTTAAAACAACTTAAAACTTACACAGGTCATAGTTTTTATTAAGTTAATTACATTTTTAGTTTTTCACTAGCACATAGAATTTGTATTTATTAACATCTCCATCTGTTTCTGAAGACAGCAATGTTGAATTACTCTCCTCTTCGGATTCTTCTGATCCACCTTTGTTTGTCGTGTCCAGACAGGCCACAGATTTCGCATTTAGTAACACACACAATACAGGCGTAACATATTGGTATACAGGTGTTTCGTATTGGCGTAACATACGCAATACAGGTAATGAACGACTGTAAAAACAACAAACGAACGACGACAAACAAGTACAGTAACAGAATACTACAATAGAGTACTGTTATAAGTCTACAACGTGAACAAATAACTGATGGAGAAGGGCTGAAAACTGCGAACCAAATTACCGGTAAATTGTATTTTACTAGACTCAAGCCTGCCAATTTAAGCGATGTTGCCAACTCTACCACGCACAATCTGACCATACACGTTCAGGTCTATAGTTTAACATGTAAGTTATATTATTCGTGTATAATGGGCACCCCCATTTTGGGAAAAGAGTGCGCATTATACACGAGAAAATACGGTAATCAGATGAAGAACTAAAGAACAGCAATGAGTTTATGATGTGTACGCCAGTAGGTCCACTTCGGTCTCACATGTCGTACGTCCCTAACCATAAATCTCCTATCTGAAACATTCTTCGAGAAGCTTGTAAAGAATGAACAGGCTAGAAGGCGCTGTATTCGCCTTCAGCCAATATCAACTGATTAGTTTGATTTCAATATTAGGCCTACATAATTTTCATTTATCAGAAAAGTTACAAAAACCTTGATTACATTATTATTTTTTTAGGTGAACTTATAGGCGTAACATTATGTTTCTAAACATAGCCGTATGTTTAATAATCATATGATTATTATGATTATAGCCGTAACGCCTAGAGTACAGACAATCTAGTCCTTGTTTTTAAGTTTGTGTTTCCATACATATCTAATTGGCCTACATCTGATAATTTTCACATATATACATAACTGATAACAATGCGCAATGTTTTTTTGGAAACATAGTTTATAAACCTTTTCAATAAGATACAAAATTTGCTAGCAGTGTTGAGAGCTATAAATTTTATTACATTACTAGCAGGTACCCGCGGCTTCGCACGCGAATATTTGTATATGATTGTTCTGCTAACTGTCGAGTTAGTAGTTTGTAACCCAGTCTGAGGATCGACTAATTTTAATGTAAAATGATAACCATCTTCTCCTCTGCAAAACATTAAAGGGTACTTGTAAAGCATCATAAGCTCGATGTGTTTCTGCAATTCGATGTAGCGTATGATCCCTCGCACGGATTGTTATATCGAGTTTATCGGATTCCTGGTTAACTAAAACTACTGCCACCTCATTAGTTGTCGGTGCATTGTATTAAGATCGGTGCATTAGTAAGTTCTGTGACTAATGGCTTATCCAAGTTACGAATATGATCCGTTCTTGTTTCAGATTGCTGTAAATAATCAGCTATGAAATACACCTGTAGAAATTTTGGTACTTCGTTTTGTGTGGGGAGTAATGATCCCATGAGGTGATATACTTGCCCTTGAATTTTGAAAGTAGGCATGAAGCTCCCTTCGACTATTTCATTGGTACGAATGATGTAAATTGAAAAGCTGAATTGTACGATCTTAATGCATTCAAAAATTTTTTCGATAAAAGATGTTCTCCATTTAATAATGATTTTAACGGTTCTGGAGGAGGAAGTATGGGATCTAATCGCATTTTTCCTGCAGAGCAACATAATCCATGTGATTCATTTTTCCACTTTAAAGCTTTTCAATGAGGGCAAACCATACTCGGTAACCCGATATCTGTTTCATTCGCGTAGTTAATAACTGGATTATAATTGAAACCGCTATTTAATTTTCCATTCCATCGTAAAGTAGGACCTCGTGATCCCATAGTCGCTTGCCTGCGTCTTTGTGCCGCTAATCTATTTTCACGAATCGTAGGACTTTCACCCGTGAGACTTCTTCTAATCCAGATCTTTCTGAAGAGTTTCCAGGAGCTGATTGCATTTCGACTCCTTCGACGTCATTTTCAGATGCTCTAAGACGCCTCTTTCTTTCCGCAGCAGCAGTAGATCTTCCTAAACATGATCGTCTTTTTGGCATTGCAAAGCTAAAAAAAGGGAAATGTATTTATTTGATCTATACTAGTAAATCTCTAGGGGGCAATAACTTATACAATACAATATATATTACTTACCGATGACGTAAAATTAACGAAAAAAGGCATTGATACTACATCACTGACGCTCATCGCATAATTCTCGATGAAGTAGGTTAAGTATAATTCTAGACAATTAATTACTCCTACTGCACATAGGCCTACTGAATATTCAAATGTCGAATAGTATGGTTTGTCAGAATCAACGTGTACTATATAATCAATGTTACAATATAATCAAACAATGAATTATTGTATTGTTTATATGAAATCCATATGCTGATAAGAATTCTATACCTCTACTAAAATATAAATATTCAAATGGACTAACTGATATCAATATACTTATGTATACACTATTTGTATTATTCTATACCAATAAACATTTCTTCTAATTGTGTTACTGCATGTTTGTAAATATCTACTAAATTATCAAATTATTTAGTATTTTGAATAAAGTCCCTTGTAACTTGATGCCTCACATAGACTTTTACAGTTTCTAAAAAAATTGACATCAAATTATCTTGGTGCCCCAACCTTTACAATTTTCAGAGTAAATATTACATTCGGATTTGGGTTAAAATTCTTTTTAATCTGGTACCTTGTATGGGTGCGCAGGGTATATTTATAATTTTTCCAATTTTTTGTGTGTGTGCCGAAGGTTTTGAAATTTTCAAACGGAACACTATATTCAGATTCTCGTTAAAATTCTCGCTAATTTGACACCCCACATGAACTTTTGTGGGTTTTCAAACGTTTGGCTCCTCAAAAGTTTTGTCTTCTTTATTATATTTATATATAATAAATTTCTATATTTATACTCTTTTTTTAGGGGGGGGGGGATCAAAGTGAATAACAATAGAGGTCTGTGGGGTAAAACGGCGGAGATATATGCCAAAATTTACGAAAATAATACATTCAAAATTTATTGTGAGACTTACCCTAAAGAGACAGTTAACGCAAAGGTATGTAGAGAGACAGACAAATTCCAAACGGTCAAGTTAAAACTGAGAACTTGCTACACTCGTCAGTAATCATGTACCACGAAAAACGAAAATTTATTTTACACATTGTTACGACGGTCTACTGATCGTAGTATGGTAGTTGAAAACAAAATACAAGACACCAATAAAGTAACTAAAAACCAGCTTTAATTATCACAAATAATTGTTTATAAACAACTCGATCGTCTCTTACAACAAATCAAATAAAAATTGTTCACACGCAATAATAATGCCAACGAGTATAAAACATAATTGTATTACAATTGTCCCGCACAATTATAAAAACACATAACACTTCGTCACAATACTTCGAACCGCACTGGTTTAATCGCAACTCAAACTGACTGAGCGTCGCTGAGTACGCGTATTTATACCTCGCTCAGGTTCCAGAATATTCCCTAATAAGCGTCTACTAGAAAACACTAGAACGTAATTGATTGCGGCCTTGAACACAGCGCGCGCGGACCGGTATGGTCTGGAAAAGTCTCGTTGCGGACGCGTGACAAGTGTCAAGTAATTGTCTTTCTTCTCGAAGTAGCAGCAATACGTACGTACACACACGTTACAGCTGGACTCCGCTGGAATAGCCGAGAAACACGTAGCATATTCTATATTGCCGTAACAGTATTAAGGTGACAAAAATCTAGGAATTTTGTGGTATTTGTGCTTGTACGAAAAAATCTAGTATAGAGTGTAAACATATTGGTTAAACAGAAGTTTTAATAAATAAGTTTTAATAATTTTTGATCGTGGGATTTTGTGTGGCTCTATATTTTCTTCACAAACAAATCTAGGGAGGATTTTGAAAGAGGAAACGTGGAATGAAATCATTGTTGAACTCCATCGATTGTTCTAAAAAAACTTCAGACACATTCTAACCTGCTACATAGTTTACATGGAACTACTTTGCTGATTTTATAGAAATTAAATTGTGAATCGCTTTTCATATGATTTTCGTTCTGGAGAAACCGTTTTCATCTGCCGAAATATTTCTTTTTTCAACCTCTATTTTCAGATGAGAAATATGACGATCCAGTGACTTCCAGTTACTCGATTTCTGTAAAAGTGATGATATTAATGTTATACTCAGTACGTTGCCGCTGTATCACGATTTGTAAAAGACAACCGATCACCTCGCTGGATATAATAATCATTTTATACGTCTAGATGGGATTAGTGTGTCTGTTGTGAACGTTTGGTTAATACTCAAACTCAAACTAGAAACTGTACGACAGTCACGGTACTGGATGATGTGAACTCACGCGCGCGCGCGTGTGTGTGTACCTATTTGATCAAAGTCGCATGCAACATTGCATGTTACAGCAAGCGCCGTAGGCTTAGCGGGGTTGGATCCATGCCTAATCTGGTTCACATGAAGTAGGCTCCTGTTCGTGCTGTTGGTTTAATACGTTAATTGTAAGTCCTATATTCTGTTAGAGAATTGTTTCTTATACAAATCAGCTGAGGCGGACAAGTTTGTAATACGTACGTTTTCGTGAGAAATATCCAAAGGTAGATCGGAAATCTGAACATACCCGTCATGTGATTCTTGCTTTTGAATTCCTCAAAATTAGGTTGTATTTGTGATTTTCTCTGAAAGACTTTCCACCTTCCAAAGTGTCTCTTTTAACAAGTCAAAACAAATACTATTTAGTGAGACAACATAACATGTAAGCCTATACGCTGTTTAGGTGACAGTTCAGAAAGATTAAAGGAAACTGCTTAGTTTGAGAAGCTTCATTAAGACCAAGAGGAGAGAAAAAGCATTTGAGGAGAGAAGAGGGGAAGAAATAAGTACGCTGAAGCCCCCCAAGAGGCCGCTATACCTTTTGTTTTTTAAGTGCCGTCTCTTAAAAACGCCCAATAAATATACTAAAAATTTCCAGAAACGCCTTACAATTTCTTTTCCGCTGTGCCGCATTTAGTGTTTTCTGACTACTTTTCTTTACTCTGTTATCAGTTTTGGTTTCTCTTGTTTACACTGTTACAGTGACCGTACTCTCTTATTGTCAGTGCCAATTTCGATTTCACAGATAGGCCTATTGCTTTTTAGAAGATTGCTAATTTTGATTAGACTGTACATACTTTATCGTTTAGTTTACACAAAACTAGTCACAGTGACAAAAAACTAGATATGTCACCAGATAAATTGGGAAAAAGGAAATAAATTTATAACTTGCGAATGAGTCAAAAAATATCCGATTAAATGTTATAAACCCAATTTGTATTTATTAAAAACGTACTCTCAATAATATTTTCGCCACAAAACAGGGCGATGAGAATGAGGCGAAACAAGATATGCTACTATACTATACTACTATAGATACTTAGCGACTATTTTCGCTAAGCTACCTGTTGTATGACTTTGTCAGACTATTATTATTATTATTTTAGAACAGTAAACTAAATAACACAGATGAAAAACGTGTTAATTTTTAAGGATTGATTTTGTATTGTAGGCCTATATTTTTTGTACTCAAATTCATACGTACAAAATGTTTCTTTTAATACAGTCTAATTATCTTGAATGCTAAAATCAATTGTTTTTATATTATTGTACTTGGGAGTTTCAGTGCATTCAAAAATACTAATTTAGAATACGACGTGCTTTAATATTTAATTTTCATTATCTGTTTTTGAGAATATATTAGCTTGATAATCGATTATCAATTAGTTCGAATTATCAAGTTTCCGTCGCAAGTATGTGGAGTAGGTTATACAATCATTCATGGGATTCATTTCTGGCAAATAGTGGTCCAGAAAAAATTAAAATTTTCTGGATAAACATGTTGTAACACCGACGAGCGAAAGATAATCAATATTACGTCATTATTGCGTAATGACCAGGATAACGCAATTTTCTGAAACCGCACAGGTTATTTCAGGTTTGCCCGATTTATCTGGAATTTTCTCAACATACACAATAGCTGCATCTTGTTTGCTAGAGGCGTTTCGCGGCAATTCAGCCAACATGAATTCTGCGAAAAGGTGAGGTTAGGAATTCGGCGAAATAGATTGTGCATTCATATCTACGCACTAGAAAAGATATACAGCTATACAGCGATATTTAGTCGAAGTGTGATGTGTTTAATTGGTAATTTGTGTTACTAACTATTGTAATTATTTAAATTTAATATTGTTTGCGCATAATTCGTAGTGGACAGTTGTATAACTTAGAAAACCAATGTAAAACGAGTGTAATTATTAGTTAATTAATGACTCAATACTATATCGTTAATTTCGAGTCACTTTGTATATAAAAATTAGGTACTTTATTCTTATAAAGGAACTGAACTACGCAGATAATCATCTCTCCTCCTTACCGATCCCCACCATTAATGATATTTACACTTTCATAGAGTAACAGTTGTATGTAGGCCTATTAGTTGTAATTGCTAAGGTATCCTATCTTTCAAAATTAAATACTCGTATTGTACTTGATATCAGCTAAGTAATTTTTAAAAAAGTCACCCTCTTCCCTTCAACTATACTCTCCATTTATAGACATCTCATTTACCATTTTACTGTGGATTAATATGACTTTATTTTCGGGGCACTTATTTATCAAAATTAAGTACTTTATTCTTGTTAAGACACAAAATAATGCAACCCTTAACCGAACAACCCCATTTTTGTTATTTACACTTTTATTGAGTAATAGTTTCATTATATGGAATTACTAAGGCATATTACCCTTCAAAATGAAGTAGTTTATTCGACATCAGAAAGATAATTTTTAAAAAATTACCTCCTCCCTGTTCAACTACCATTTTCGTTTATTGATATTTCATTTACATTTTTACAGTGAACTATTATGGTCTTCTTTTCAGGAAACTTTATTTATCAAAATTAAGTATTTTACAGTTGTTAAAACACAAAACACTCCTGGTAAACTACCTCTCCCCCTCAACCGAACAACCCCATTTTTGATATTTACAGTTTTATTGAGTAAAAGTTTCGTTATATTTAATTATTAAGGTATTTTATCTTTCAAAATGAAGTACTTTATTCGACATCAATAGGCCTTGAGTCCTCTACAACTCAGGCACATATGCGAAAAATTATTTGATTCAGTTGTCGTTCTGAATTTGATTATTTGATTCTGAATTTGCGGCAGTTGTCGTTCGCCATAGAAAAAATTCTACATACAAACACAAAGACACACACACACACACATTTCGGAAAATGACTTTTCATGTTTTGAGGGTTGTACAATCAGAATCAGCCCTTACCTCGAACACGATTTTTTTCGTGATCACAAACGTTTCACTTGCGAAATCCAATATTTCAGTTTCACTTCCCACTCATTTGAAAGCTAGTCGCGTACTGGCCGCCTTCTGTGCGCGTTGTCCAGTAGAAGTACATACAACGTTTGACCGCAAGATGTCTCTTGGTCGTGCCAGCCAAAATAACAAAACTAGCTGGCCGCACCGGCTTCGTGCGCGTTGGTGCGTGCATCAAAATTGGCCGCTTCGGCCAGGCGGTGTCGTGACCATGGCCGTGGCCGCAATAGTGCGCCAATTACCTCAGTGCTGAGGTGGAGACTAGTTGCGTACACCGTGCAATTGTTTTCCACACTGAAGATGGCGTCCGATGGTGGGGTCGAAACGTCTGTCCACACAATCAGTAGACCATGGCCTAACAGCCCGGCAAATAATGTTTCTAACTATATTGAGAAGTGTTAATAAAAAGTGTGCTTACGGATTATTCTGGCACAGATACATACTGGGGGAGGGTGCAGTGTACAGAGTCTTAGAGAAAAGACTCCTGCCACTGGGTCAGTTCGAATCCTATTGTATTTCTGTTACTTAGTGAAGTGGTCTAATGGCCCGCGATTACTGGATCACTATCAAACGCGATGGCTTCCAAGAGTCACCTGACCTTTGACTTTAGTTAGCGAGTTCCCGGGTATCGAGGACTGCGAGCCACCTGTACATAGAACCTACGTGACAAAGTTAATATGCCTCTCCGAAGAGAGAATATGGTCTGTTCTCAATCGGAAGCTACGGTCGCGGAGAAAGTTCGCTATTAAACGAACGTAGTAGCCTGTGAGTTCCGTTAGCTTGTACAGGACACCCTCCCGCCACACTGGATCAAAAGCTTTTTCTGCGTCCAGAAACAACGCGGTCGTCTGTTTTTCCTTGCAGCCGGCTTTGGTTATGCTCTCTATCTGACATTCAATAATTTATTCCAGTATGTTAAAGTAGCAATCCCCGTGATATTGGTAACAATAGGCCTATATTTAATTATCGGGACAGGAATCAAAGAAAAAAACCTTGTTCACTGTTACCCACTAATCACTTTGAAAAAAAAAAAATACTTAGATCTAAATTAAAGCTCACGAAATTAACTTCATAATTAATTTTGATTTATCACGATATCAGTACAAATAACAACTCAATGGCAAAAAATTGTTTGTATTTTTTTTTTTTTTTGAAAAGTTTAGCAATTTTTGTGCTGTAATTTGCTATGAAGTAAAAATTTTAAAAATCCTTATTATGCACCATTAACGTCATTAATTTACATTATTTTCAACATTTTTACACAACTTGTTTATGACATTTAAGCTGTTGGTTTTGATACTATTCAGTTGTAATATTACTTCAATTTAGTGACTTCATCAAAGTAGAAGATGTATTTTAAATAACTGAAAAAATATTAAATTCATGGATTTCGATGTCCGTGACCTGTCCGTTACTTAACTAAATATAATTAAATCACTACCGTTTGTATATTTGGAAACACACGAAAACACATAAAAACGACATCCTAAACGAACAGACACAATTCAAATCACACGCATTATTCGAACATATCACACCCCACACACACAACATCGATCTTTCAAAAGCCGATACCGTTGCCAAGAACAAGACGGACAGTGCTCCCAACGGCAGCCTCTGAAAGCTTTTTAAAAGCGAAAACCGGTTCAGGCTACAAGGTAAAACTTTTACGTTTTTACCCATAAAAAGCTTTGTGTTCCGAGTCGGTAGTGATTTAATTATATTTATATATTAAATGTAGCAAAGTAAAGGGTTATTTTATGTAGCATAAAACTTATTTTATGATAAGCAAAGATGAACAATTAGTTTATCTTTTAATTTCTTTAGGATTAACACTTCATGAGATGACTGTTTAATGATGGCCCCTACATTTTTTTTAACCCTAACAAAAAAATTTTTGACTTTGAGTAACTCGCAAAACAGACCTCTAATGAACTTATAAATTAATTAATGAGTTTTTAATTGTCTTTCAAGTGAATTTTGTTTTATCCTAATGTTAGTAAAAATAACGAAGTTACGATTCAAAAAACGGTGTTCTTCATATTCTTTCCGGAAAATTGCCAACTTTCTTGCTGTAATTTGCTAATGCTTGAACACTAAGAAATATTCTTAATAGGTATCTTAAGTCTACATTATTTTGACCATGCTTAAATTACTAAAATTGTTTTCAGCTATCACTTATTAAAATATTAGACTTTGAACGCTAGGTAAATTTAGTGAGATCACTGAAAAAGTTTCTATTTACCTTAAACAACCGGAAAAATTTTGAATTTACAAATGAAAGGGAGACTTACTAAATAAAGTTATTAGCAACAAAGTTTGTTTTTTTCTTTAGTTTTTGTAGAATGAATACTTTGCGAGATACCAGTGTTTTTTTTTTACAGAGTAATAAGTAAAAGTGATGTACAAGTCGTCACTTGAGGTGGGAACCATCCAGCGATGATTACCACGTTCACCGGGTTAGGTCATCTGGCCACTGTGTCTTCAGCCTTCTTACATCCAGTGATGGATTGAGGAGCTCGTTGATCAGGTTATTGCTGTGTCCTATTTTGCGGTTCCTGTACGTAGCGGCGTGCATCTTGATGACATCAGAAATGTATGGAATGTTAAGGTCTTTGTGAAGAGTATAATTAGAGATGAACCAGGGAGCATTCGTTATGCAGCGCAAGATTTTTGACTAAACTGTCTGCAGAATCTTTGTGTTAGAAGGTTTAGAGCAGCCCCACAATTCTATACCGTAAGTCCAGATTGGTCTGAGCACAGCTTTATATATGATGACTTTGTTTGCGAGAGATAGTTGAGATTTTCTACCTATGAGCCAGTACATTTGCCTAGCTTTTAAGTTGAGTTGTTGTTTCTTAGCCTGAATGTGGGCTTTCCATGTTAATTTGTCGTCCAAATGCAGCCCCAGGTATTTAACTTCTGATTTTATAGGTATGGGGGCATCGTTTATGGTAACTTGTGGACAAGAGCTACGTTTCATGGTGAAGGTTATTTGAGTGGATTTTGCAGAATTAACTCGGATCCTCCACCGCTGGAACCAATCGTGCAGTAAGTAAAAATGGCTTTGCAGTTTCTCAGAGGCTCGTTCCGGGTTGGAATCTACTGCGAGGATAGCGGTATCATCAGCGAAGGTGGCGGTGGTAGTGTAGTCTGTCACAGGTAGGTCAGCAGTAAATATAAGATATAAGTACGGCCCCAGAATGCTGCCCTGAGGCACTCCCGACTTTATAGGAGAGATTACTGACACAGAGTCTTCGATTTTGATTTGGAAGTGTCTATCTTGCACATATGATTTCAACAGTAAATATAGTTGATCAGGAAGTTGTTTCTTCAGCTTGTACAGAAGGCCCTCGTGCCAGATTTTATCAAAAGCTAGCTGAATGTCCAGGAAGACAGCTGCGCACATCGTCTTCTTTTCCAGACTATCCCTAATTTTGTTCACTATTCTGTGGCATTGCTGCATTGTAGAATGTTTTTCTCTGAACCCACATTGGTGTTCAGGGATCAGGTACCTTAAGGGCACTATTTTTTTTAGTCTGGTCAGGAGAAGTCGTTGAAATATTTCTGACAATAGTGGAAGAAGGCTTATTGGCCTGTAAGATATAGGGTCAGTAGGGGGTTTGCCAGATTTTGCGACCATGATGATTTGGGCAAATTTCCATTGGATTGGAAAGTAGCACAGTCTGAGCATACTGTTGTAAATAGTTGTAAGTAGTACTAACGCTTTCTTGGGAAGATGTTTCAGAACTTCTCCAACTATTAAATCGTAACGGGGGCTTTATGTGTCTTGGAAATTTTTATCTCCCTGAGAACTTCAGAGAATGCAAACGCTTTGATTGGAGGAGATAATTGGCAGGGAGCATCAAGGTAAGTTAGAATTTCTGAGTCATCAATTGCTGATGAGGTTGGGGTGAAAACCTGGGAAAGGTGATCTGCGAACACATTTACCTTATCTCCATTTGCTCGAGCCCAACTGCCGTCAGGTTTACGAATGGGGGATACTGGGATTACCGGTCGTTTGATTTTTTTTGTCGCCTTCCATATTGAATGATCATGGGGTGTTAAACATGTTACGTAGTGTTCAAATGATGCGTTTCGGGCCTCTTGCATAGCTGCGAGAATACTATGGGTGAGCCTGTTGAGAATTGTTCTATACTGGGGGTTTCTCGTTCGTTGCCACTTACCGCGAGCTTGTCGTTTTTCTTGAATAAGTTGTTTGATGTGCAGAGGTATATTATGATAATCAGGTAAAACTTTTCTTCTTTCTGGTGTAGCTTCCCATGCCTCATCCTGTAGTAGTTTAGTGAAGTATTGAACGGCTACTTCAATGTCTCTGGAATCCGTAATGCAAAAGTTAGAGTTGATATTCTCATTGATAATGTGTTCAAATAAATCCCAGTTGGTCTGCTTAGTGCATAAAACAGGTCCAGGTTCCCTCCAGATTACATTAGTGCTTAATGTAATTATAATGGTGCTATGATCAGAGCTTAAGTCAAGATTTGGTTCGATTCTGGTATATAAATGCGAGATTCCTTTTTGTTATCGCAAAATCAAGAAGATCTGGAATTTTATTTAAGTCTGTGGACCAATACGTAGGTTCTCCTGTTGATAAGTAGCTGAAATGATGGTGTATAGCTTCCAGTAGATTTCGACCCTTTGGTGTGATAAGCCTTGAGCCCCAGGCAGTATGCTTTGCATTCCAGTCCCCTGCTACAAGAAAGTGTGGTCCCAGAGTGGCGAAAAACTCTAGACATTCGTCTGTTGATATGGAATGGCGTGGTGGGCTGTATGTAGCTGCTAAGGTCAAGGGCCATGGAAGAGCGATAACTTTAATGATTGCACTTTGGATTTTTTCAGTGACATCTGGCTGCATTACATAATGATGAAGAGTGTTTCGTATTATGACAGCTGAACCTGCGTGAGTTGAACCGTCAGGGTGGTTAGCATAGAATATGTGTAATAAGGTATTTTGAAGACTGTTCGATCCGTTGAGTGGTTTTTATGAAATCAGGAGGATGTCAATTTTATTGATATTCAGGAATAGGATAATTTCTTGTATGTGGCTGGAAAGCCCATTCGAATTCCAGACAGCTATTCTTAGTGCCGTGGTCATTGCTGAGGTATTCTATTTATGACTGTAGATAACATGTTGAGGATAATGCTATTTTGATTAATGAGTTGAGCGAACATAGCTTTGAACTCACTTAGGAAAATTGCCACTTGGTCCATTACTTCCCTGTTAGTGGGGTTTGCGTGGCTGTTGCTAGTCATTTGTGTCCTTCTACTTCCGCCCGTGATTTGAGCATATGTATAATTGTATTTCGCGGTGGTAGTAGAGGGGATGGAGAATTCTGAATCACATTAGATTGTGTCTGTGGAGTAGCACTACTTAGCAGTTTTGGATTGCCCCTAAGTTTAGATCTTATCAGGTCTTGTTAGACATAACACCCTTTATAATTGGCTGTGTGACTGCCATCGCATAGTGCACAGGTAGCAGGGGTATCCCTAGGTTTCTTG